>CM055735.1:16936879-17034379 GCA_029465975.1 Dallia pectoralis
TGACGTGATGAAAATCACAGCTGAAATTCTCATCCGAACTTCGCATCGCACGCGCAGTCTGTCATCTGTTTGACCCACAGACCACATTGCCATCGCGTAAAGTTAGACGAAATTGGTTGGTATCGAGACAACTGAGATGCCAGGGTTGGAAAGCTTCTAGTTATTTAACACAGTCACAATAACCTTCAGAAATTATAGTAGACCGGTCATTTATACTTGAGTAACAGCTTTGCCATACGTATTATTTAATTGAAAAATAACATTACTTTGGTCCTTTTTTGAGTGAAGGTCACATTTAATACAGATCATTACAGACCCCACTGAATATCTAAAGTACTTAAAATGCCACTAGATGTTTTATGTATAGATCAACCAGATAACATGAAGTAAAAATGTTTACCTGAGTGACATTGACAGGGACCAAATTGTTACCGTTTATCTGGGGAAGTGATGGCACCAGGATGCCCTGGGCAATGTTGTGCTGGGAAACCCTGGGTCCGGACATTTATGTTGATATCACTTTGACAGGTGCCACGTGTATTTACATCGTTGCAGACCAGGTACAGCCCTTCATGGCAGTGGTTTTCCCAGCTGGCAGTGGCCTCTTTCAGCAGGATAATGCCCCCAGTCACACTGCATATAAAGTTGGGGAATAGTTTTAGGAACATGATGAAGAATTCAGGGTGTTTTTCAGGCCTCTTAATTCCCCAGATTTCAATCCGATCGAGCATCTGCGGGACGTGCTGGACCAACAAGTCTGATCCTTGGCGGCTAATGTGTTGGTACCAGATACCACAGGACCCCTTCAGGGATCTGCTGCTAATGTCTTGGTACCAGATACTATAGGACACCTTCAGGGATCTGCTGGTAATGTCTTGGTACCAGATACCACAGGACACCTTCAGGGATCTGCTGCTAATGTCTTGGTACCAGATACCACAGGACACCTTCAGGGATCTGCTGCTAATGTCTTGGTGACAGATACCACATGACACCTTCAGGGGTCTGCTCCTAATGTCTTGATGACAGATACCACAGGACACCTTCAGGGGTCTGCTGCTAATGTCTTGGTGACAGATACCACATAACACCTTCAGGGATCTGCTGGTAATGTCTTGGTTCCAGATACCACAGGACACCTTCAAGGATCTGCTGCTAATGTCTTGGTGCCAGAAACCACAGGACACCTTCAGGGATCTGCTGGTTATGTCTTGGTGCCAGATACCACAGGACACCTTCAGGGATCTGCTGGTTATGTCTTGGTGCCAGATACCACAGGACACCTTCAGGGATCTGCAGCTAATGTCTTGGTACCAGGACACCTTCAGGGGTCTTATAGAGTCCACAATGTGGTTTTGGCATCACACAGAGATCCAACAGCGTACCGGCCATAAATTATAAATGTATAATTTGTAGTATATCTTACAGGTAAACGTATAAAGTTACAAGCAAAATAACTTTCCTTCGCAATTACATCTTGCTATATTATCAACAACTATACATAAGCAATTCTTAAGAGAGTGATCTTTGATTGACATCGTGTTCAAACGGGCCACTAATTAAATCTGGACGACTATAATGTATTAACCAGTCCCACTGTGTCCAGCACATCTCGCTATTCTGTCCATGCAGTTTTCTTCATCCATTAGTGCCATTCTTCCTGTTCCATATCCGTATTCCCCATTCAAATACTCCTCGTCTGTGTGTATCACTCTTTGCTCTCGTCTAATGTACTTCACGGCCGTTTTTTATCCCGCCCGCCTCCACGCTTGTCTGTTCGCATCTCCCCCCATCCACCCCACGCACAGCCCCCCCCCCACACAACATTCACCCCGGCTCTCCCCGCCCGTCCTCTCTCTGTTATTTACCATGTACTCTCCTCCCCTCTCCTCCCCCCACCTCCTCCTCTACGCTCTCCTCATCCTGTGTCCGTTCCCCGTCCTCTCTGTGTTATTTACCATGTACTCTCCTCTCCTCACCACCTCCTCTCTGTGTTATTTATCATGTACTCTCCTCTCCGCACCTCCGCCTCTCTAAATTATTTACCATGTACTCTCCTCTCCTCACCACCTCCTCTCCACTCTCATCACCCTGTCCGCCCCCCCTCTCTGTGTTATTTACCACTCTCCTCCCCCCACCTCCTCATCACCCTGTCCGTCCCCGTCTTCTCCTGTGTTTAATCAAGTTCAGAACGCTCCTCCGCCCGTCCCGTCCCCTCCAACGTTCTCCTGCTCGCCTCATCTGCACCTCGCCCTTCAACCGCACCTCGTCCATCATCTGGCCCCTTATCCGCACCTCATCCGCACCTCGCCTCTCCTCTGGCCCCTCATCAGCCCTGCGGTCCTCTCCTCGCCCCTCATCTGGCCCCTCATCCACACCTCGCCCCTCCTCTGGCCCCTCCTCTGGCACTTCATTCGCACCTCGCCTGCACCTTGCCCCTCATCCGCACCTCGTCCCTCATCTGGCCCCTTATCCGCACCTCATCCACACCTCGACTCTCCTCTGGCCCCTCATCTGGCACCTCGCCCCTCCTCTGACACTTCATCCGCACCTCACCCCTCATCCGCACCTCGCCCCTCATCCGCACCTCGCCCCTCCTCTGGGCTCTCACCACACCACTCATCCGCACCTCGCCCCTCCTCTGGGCTCTCACCAGACCACCCATCCGCACCTCGCCCCTCCTCTGGCCCCTCACCTCGCCCCTCATCCGCACCTCACCCCTCCTCTGGCCCCTCGTACCTCGCCCCTCATCAGCCCTGCGGCCCTCTCCTCTCAGCTGCCATGTTTATGGCCCCTTCTCTCAGTGCACATCTAATGGCTGTGGTGTAATCCACTGGCTAATCTGCTGACAGCCTGTGTGACAAGGCATTAGCTCTGTGTCACTGCCTACCATACTGGCTCCCAGGGCCTGTACACGTGTGTGTGTGTGCGTGTGCGTGCGTGCGTGTGTGTGTCAGCATGTGGGCGTGTGTGTGTGCGCGCGCGTGTGTGAGTTTTGTGGGCGCGCCGGTCTAAGTGTGGATGAGTGTGTGTGTGTGTATGTGTATGTGTGTGCATCAGTCTGGCACAGGCGTAAAATGGGCAACAAGCGTAAAATGGGCAACACGCCCTCTCAAAGTTCTGCTTGACCTTTAACCTTTTCATCTTCCCACTATTTATCCTTACAATTCCAGTGCCCCTCTTTCTCCCACCAACCTCTCTCTCTACCTCTCTCATTCTCTGTGTCTCTCTCTCTCTGTCTTTTTCTGTCTCCTGGTTTCTCTCTTTCTTTGTCCTTGCCACTGTTAACGATGCAAATGTCCACATGGAAGCCTAAGGGATGTCTGTTCTCGTATAAATCAGAATCAAACAAGAGACTGACAAATCCCTTGTCCACACCCGTCAAAGTTCAAATACGGTTTGAAATTATCTAAAAAACTCATATCTTCGAATAATGATTCGCATCAGGGTATTGGACCGATGTATTATATTGTCAACAGAGTTCATAATCATGACCCATGACCCCAAGGCCTGTTCTCTTCACAATCTACTCGTGAACGTTGACCAATGTACAGCGCTGTTTGATTCTAGCTGTTAATACACTTCCTGTGGTTGTAGAATGAAATGGTTTCTGTTTGTCGTGTTTCAGGTTCTTGCCGCTCGTGTGTGTGTATGTGCCTGTGTGTGTGTGTGTGTGTGCCTGTGTGTGTGTGTGTGTGTGTGTGTGTGTATGTGCCTGTGTGTGTGTGTGCCTGTGTGTGTGTGTGTGTGTGTATGTGCCTGTGTGTGTGTGTGTGCCTGTGTGTGTGTGTGCGTGCGTGTGCGTGTGTGTGCGGCGATACAAAATCTCCCATCTTAATCTTCAGCTCAGCTCCCTATTGGCAAAATCCCCCGACCACCCCTCAATCACACCTAATACCTCTGCTTCCTCTTTCAGACCGCCCTCTTCTTCAACCCTCTCCATCCCCACAAGCCCAACTATTATAAGCCACAGACCCGGACCACCATCTCGTCCTGTGATCCTGTGAGTGTGTGTGCGTGTGTGTTTCTCCATGACAAATCTGTAAACACGTCACACAGATTATCCAGAGACAGCGGTGGGACTGAACTGGAGTGGAGAAGATTGGCTGATCCATGTTGCTGATAAGTTCTGGCCCCGGGTACTGGGCTTTAGGCTGCAAGAAGGTCCGGAGCGGGAAGAGAGGCATGAACAGGTCGGCCCTCGCAGTACACTGATCCCAAATCACTCTGGCTAGCCCTTTCAAAGGTGATCAGGGAGGGGGGGTGATCGGGGGGGGGTGTTCGGTTGCAACTGAACGAGTTCCGCAAGTCACGGACTGATTGATTGTGTCTATTTTTACCTGCGTTGAGTGGGGGGCCGGTCTTGTGTGTAACGATCTGTGAATAACTAACGTATAGATCCCTAATTACGTCGTGGTGTCGAGAACTGGGTTATTAGCATTTGGGACACGTGTCAGGCAGACCCGTTGTCACGGCGAAAGCAAAGAAAACAACGTTCACTTAAGTCTACTTCCGTGATATGCTGACGGATTAGACGCGACCCCAGGCCAGAGGTATACTGTATCACGAATTACTTGAAATGTACGTGACTTTAGAGCCATTATTACAATCGCCATTGAGAAGATGCTCTCCGTTTAGTTTCTACGTTGTTTTAAAGCCTAGATCTTCTTTTCTAAGAATATACCAATCTTAAAATGTAAGTTGGGGTCGATAGGAACGATTTGTGCTATATTTAAGCAAAATGATCTAAGGGGGTTTGATTGATGATTAATATTCCATGGTAATTGGGAGTGGGCTGGGTACAGTTGTTCTATAGCTGTCCTATATTGACCATATACCATTCCTCCTATAGGGTGCCTTGGTGCTATTTTCAACCAATTATAATCTCAATAAAAACGAGCCAATCAAAATCCACGATTTGTCTAAATGTTGGCACAGTCGGTGGGTTAGTGGCCGTGTGAAAGGCTTTACACCACCTGGATCCACGACAACCATTTGAACATGACCCGATGTTCTTGTATGTCATAGCATTAAGGTCGGTTGCAGGCGTGTGATTGGTTACTGCATTGGCACAACACGACATAAAACGTCATATAATGTATTCAGGCGAAATACTAAATATATTGTGGGTTATAAATGCAGACACACGCGGTCACATACGCACACACACGCACACGGACACGCACACACATGCACACGCACACACATGCACACGCACACGCATGCGCAGATACCTTTCGTAGCAATTTTATTGATCTTAATTATATCACTCAATATAGTTTAGCTCTTTCAGCTGGACAAGAGACCAGCATTTCTTTGGCAGAGGGAAATGAGCAATCGTTTCTAATGGTGTGAGCCCAGCTCAGAAAGGAGTAGGATGTCAAATCTGTCCACAGACCACACTGCCGTATGAGATCTCACTTCCACCATTACATGGGTATTGTTTACTGAAGTAGGCCTTCTACAAACACAGATTAAGTTAATAAACTGATGGAACTTGATTAAATAAACATACATATCTACATATTACATATTTTATAAAAGTTGTTAAGTATGTATTAATCGTTGCTATAAAGTCCAGCACAAATTCCACGTCGGCCGTATACTTACTCGGCAATAAAACTCTTCTGATTCGGATCAAACGCCAAATTGTCAACGTTCTTACAAATTGCCCATGTTATTGTCGGAATGAGGAGTCCTGACATACAGCATGGAGTTTGTATGCGGGAAGGAAATTGTTCTGAGAAACACACTTCCTGCTTTGGCCAGCACGTGCACTAATGAAACGGTGCTCTGTTGACACGACCTACTGCCACGATCAGTTAATAAGGTAAGTACGAGGGTTAACGTCCTTGTTGCTAGGGGTGTGGCATTAGGCCGTCCCATTTGCGCTGCTGTATGCATAAATTAGCTGTAACTTGAAGAGCGCTGACTGATCCGTATCGGATGGCGACGATCACGATCGTAAGCTGCAACGATTCCGACAACCATCCTTTATCGTGACTTACTTGGGATGAGGTCACGCAAGTCAAACGACCCCACGCGCCTGATTTGCGACGACGTAAAACGCGCCACGTGTTTCGCTCGGTCATGCTTGGACCGGTTGCCGCGCGCGCTCGGAGCACCAGGGCAGAGCCTCCGAATACCGCATAAACAATCCTAATTAAAACATTAATTGGAGCCATTCAAAGGCGGCCACTAAACCCTGAGTGGGGTATTGATTTCCCTGCATTCTTCGAAACAATTTATCTGATTCGTCGACAGCGTAATACGCGGACCTGTATATGAAATCAATAACGAACAAGCCGCCCGGCCTCTCCAAACAATGGCCTGTGAATTACAATCAGACAACTCCACTCAGGTTTGAGGGAGTAGGGCGTAAGAGAAGCGGTTACAATGGCAGTTGGCACCCTAGCCCCTACACTTCTCCAGACCAGAGCACTGCAGGGCCTAGTATAAAGTAGGGAACCAGAGCGGAAACATATCGGATGAACAACCAAAGTATCACAGAGTTGATTCAAATATAAAATCTGCGAGAATTCTATTTTAAATGTTGAATTATTTATTGCTTCATTGATTTGATTAAGTCGCTTCGGGTCTATTAGAAAAGTAGCTTTGATACGACCAATAAGTAATGGTAAGGTATAGATACCTTCATAGAGTAGCCATAAACTGGTGCTTCACCAACTGGGTTTGTGTAACCGCGTTGAGAGAAGCACCTGTGTGAATTTACGTAACATCTGAGGTCTGCACGTACTGGTCGTCCCTTTTCTGACCTCTACAATGGACAACGATGTCCTATATTCGCGTGGTTGGCCATAACGAGTAGACTGTAAACGTCTCGGGTTGAGACAGACTCATCGCATCCATATCGCCGCGGCGTCCCGTTATAGACGGCGGTCCAGATATGATGACGGGTCGACAGTTTGTGTCACTGCCGCAACAAACAACCTGTGTTCAGACCCGCGTTGAAACACAGAAATACTGAGAGTGCATTTAGCCCGGTTCCTAATGCCAGTCGTGCCAGATGAAGGCGTGACAATTTGAAACGGGAACAAAAGCTGTTGTCCGTCGGCACTCATTTCTTACAGATGAGGGAGTGCTAGCTAAAATGTCCACCGGCGGCAACCCGCACGGCAACCCACACCTGAACCCAATGCTCAGTTGGCGTCTTGAAATGCTAAGTCGAGTGTAAAAGACTAAAACTGACAAAAACGGTGAGAGTACGAAAAGGTATTTTGTACAACGTTGGTTTTGGAAACACTTTACAGTTGGTTACCCTTTATAAATTGTGTTCCATTTGGCTGTTTATCAAGAAGTGGCAACGCTGGATTGATGAATACAGAACAGATAACAAACGGCTCACAAAACTGCCTAACTTAGTAAGGAGATTGCTGTGTAATCCATTTCAACATTAGCAACAGAGAAGAAACCCCTGGAGTTTTGTTGCAGGCACAGCAAACTAGCACTAAAACATTATTGCTATACACCGGTCATAGCACCTTAATAAGCATGTAATAACACATAAAAAACACTACATAACGTAGTAATGAAAACATAGCGTGCGATGGGGCAGTCTCTACTCTGACAGAGATGTCCTACGCGACCAGTGTAGTCAGAGTCATTCATAATTTCCAGGGATATCTCCATTCCCTCTCATTCCAACACATTCACATGCCTGATGCGTCATCCTACAGTCCTGCCCTGCCAACCGCACATCTGGGGAACGCTAGAGTTCAGCCAATATTGGCTGAGGCACATCATGGAGAAATAACTGCTAGAGAGCGAGAGAGCGAGAGAGAGAGAGAGAGAGAGTTGTAGGTTTCCCCTCCAGCAGTGTATCCTATCCTCAAAGCAACTTTCATCCGTTTACATATCACTTCGCCTCTTGTCTGTGATCCATGTCTCTAAGCTCACACTATAGATGTACAGACACACACACACACACACACACACACACACACACCCAAGCCATGACACACACACACAGAGACACAGACACATATCTGTCATATTTAGACTGTGCTATAAACAAAGAAAATGATACACGCTAACTAAGCGATATAATGACACCAAAGTTGACTACTTTTAGATCTTGGTCCACTAGAGTATCCAAGCACACACACGCACACAAGCCAGCCTCACTAGTCCGCCGTCTGGTCCACACATAACAGTGATAAATGGGTTTCAAACACGATTCAACATTTCCTTCATTTCATAAAAACCAAAACAGAAAAATTAATGAGGAAAAAACAAAAAAAGGCCAAAAAAGAAAAAATCATGGTAAACAGGTGCATAGTGGAACTTCAAACAAACGAACACACCCACTCGCACACACACACTCGCACACACAAACACACACACACACGCATACATACATACAGCTGTACACAGAACCGGCAAATGCTAGCGGCGGAGAACAGACAAAAGGAATTAAAAGAGAAGCACTAACACAAGCTGATGTATCCAAGGCTGATAACTAATTATGCCTCCACAACCTCAGCCTGTTCCAACAACTCCTCGCCAAAGTAGGACAGCGTCACACAGAGGAGGCTATGTAGGTTAACAGTGGTCCATTTCTTGCTTCCCCTAGAAAACAACACCTTCAATCCGTTTCAGCGTACCTCTGAAAATGTGGTCAAATGTGATATAGGGCGAACACAGCCCACAGTTGTCTTGGTCACGCCGTAACCAGATTTGCACAAGCATTCTTCCACGCAGATACTTTTGAGCTCCATCACATTGGATAGGGGCCGTCTGTAAACTGCGATCTTCAGGTGCCAGATGTGACTTCTCTGGATCTATGCCCCGGCACAATCTATCTTGGAGGTCTACGGAGAGTTATTTAGACGTCATGGCTCTACTTTTGTGCACTTGTCAATCATGTCCGATCAATTGAAACATGTGTCCAATCAATTTGCCAATTATGGACTCTATTTACGTTCTGGAGATACCTTACCTCGCCTGGCTCTGGTATGCATGGACCTTGTTATTAGTATGCATGGGCCGTGTTATTAGTATGCATGGGTCTTGTTATTAGTATGCATGGGTCTTGTTATTAGTATGCATGGGCCGTGTTATTAGTATGCATGGGCCGTGTTATTAGTATGCATGGGTCTTGTTATTAGTATGCATGGGTCTTGTTATTAGTATGCATGAGTCTTGTTATTAGTATGCATGAGTCTTGTTATTAGTATGCATGAGTCTTGTTATTAGTATGCATGGGTCTTGTTATTAGTATGCATGGGTCTTGTTATTAGTATGCATGGGTCTTGTTATTAGTATGCATGGGCCTTGTTATTAGTATGCATGAGTCTTGTTATTAGTATGCTGCCCCAGTCCAAAGGATGTAAGTGTCAGTTTATAAAGAGAATAGGCAGTGATAAGTTTTGCATACGCTGCCTTTTTTGTTGTTGTCCAAACATCAATTAGATCCAAATAAATACTTCAACCTGAATCTAATATCTGTACGTTGCCTGAAGGCTAACCATAGCCTTGGTCTCCAACCAAACCGTAACACTACATCCTGAACTCGCCTACGGACGTTACTTGAACACCTACAGGCATTTACTTATCCACTTCTGGACAAACATTGGATACTACCGAGAGCAGTGAGATCACACTGTGTGTCACCATGCGTATCCAAGTTAATAATGAGCAGCTCAGCGGCTCATTCAAGGATGGTGCCAGTCACTGCTCTTTCCCACAATGCACCACTATGCTGCTAACAGGGATGATGTGCGAGGGAGAAGGCCGCTGCCCCATTTATCACTGTCAGACGCGGCTCAGAACAAGTTCTTATTGGCTGGGCAGAAATCAGCAACTGGTAAAGCGGCACGCCGATCTCTTGCACAATGCTAATTAACTGGTATGAAAAAAGAGCAGTTGCTTTTTCTCTGTCAACCCTCTTAGACTTCTATTCTGCCCGTGCCAGCAGAAATGCAGTCCACTAGACAATGGCACAGTATGCCTCAAATGTACAAAAAGAAATGTCTGGGAAATGACGATGGTTAAAAAAATAATGTGATGTTATGCTGGTTAGGGCCAAACAAAACACACACACACACACACACACACACTGTCAAGTCATTCTACATCTAGATAACTTAGTGTCGACCAAACACGCATGATACGGACCGTCTGATTAGTCATGGTCCATATCTAAAAATGTGAGTCTGTTTCAACTTGAACACACATATTAGACAAAAACCAGCAAGCTTACCTTTCAGCACCCAAGCAAATCTCCTTATGGTTCAAGAGCTGCAAAACACAATTAATGACACACATTAAATCACTAATGAACTCAACTATTTAAACTGAAATATTGTTCACATGAATTAGTGTAGGCTACACATGAGTTTGTGTACACATGAGCTAGTGTTCACATTTGTTAGTGTACACATGAGCTAGTGTACACAAGAGCTAGAGTTCACATTAGTTAGCGTACACATGAGTGAGGGTACACATGAGCTAGTGCTCACATGAGCTATTGTACACATGAGTTAGTGTACACATGAGTTAGTGTACACATAAGCTAGTGTACACATGAGCTAGTGCTCACATGAGCTATGGTACACATGAGTGAGTGTTCACATGAGTGAGTGTACACATGAGCTAGTGCTCACATGAGCTAGTGCACACATAACCTAGTGTACACATGAGCTATTGTACACATGAGCTATTGTACACATGAGTTAGTGTTCACATAAGTTAGTGTACACATGAGTTACTGTACACATGAGCTATTGTACACATGAGCTAGCGTTCACGTTAGTTAGCGTGCACATGAGCATTGTACACATGAGTTAGCGTTCACATTAGTTAGCTTACACATGAGCTATTGTACACATGAGTTAGCGTACACATGAGTTAGCGTACACATTAGTTAGTGTACACATTGACAATCACAATCATACTCAACCAAATACATTTCTAGTCAAAGACAGTTAGCAAAGTTTTGTACCAACTCAATCGAGCATGTGTGTGTGTGTGTGTGTGTGTGTGTGTGTGTGTGTGTGTGTGTGTGTGTTCGTCACTATGTACATTGTAAAGGGCAAGGCATTTATTACAAGGAGAATACATTTGGCAAGCATATGTGTCTACACTCGCTTCTACTAATTCCCCGTAGTTAGGAACTTCCAACTGTGATATTGAAACACTTCTCCGATGTGGTTAATCTCCTATCTATTTCACTGGGGGGGAAAGCGTCATTGTAGAAAGGCAGAGAATATGGTGAATACAGAGAGAAGTGTGTGTGCGCGCGTGTGTGTGTGGTGGGGATCAAGGCGCTTTTATTTTAGCGGCTGCTTAATTAAAATGTGGGCGGCACTCAAAAGGTCAGAGATTGAAGCTTGGGCGCATTGCCCCTGATTGCGTGCATGTACTGGCACTTGAGGTCTCCTAGATTAATGTACGGTTCACTTGCCGTCTGAGAAAGAGCAGTAGGTTTACTCCTGATAAACAGGATGTCTGTATTCTCTGTTCGCCACGGGACATTTATTTTGACTGGGCTCGTAAGTACGCAGAGAACGAATGTGGATATTTACTTTGAAACTAATGAAGGTTGGATATCAAGCTCAGTTGATGAATTTTGTGTGGTTCAAGATCTGATTGGTTGTAGGTCTGAAGGAAGACCTGCTAACCAATGAAATGTAGACAGCCATTCAAGGAGAATATGCTGCTAGTTTGTCTTCTAAGTCAGTCTGCAGAAGTGAGCTTACATGCTGCTGGCAAGACAGCAGCGGGAAGACCTGATATTTTGGAGGATGTGGATTTGTCAGTCGGTCACACTGTGGTTTAAGGACAGTGAGTGGTTAAGCGATAGTCACTTCACATGCCTAGAAGTTCGGCTAACCAGTCAAACATATTTTTCACGTGATGTCGGAAGTCGGAGGTTTATATGCCATTAAAACTAATTTTCAACCACTTTGTGGATGTTTTGTTAACAAACTAGAAGATTTGGCAAGCCAGTTAGGAAATCTGCTTTGTGCAAGACACAAGTATTTCTTCCAACAATTGTTTAGAGACAGATTTGTGCACTTAGAATTCTCTATATCACAATTCCAGTGGTTCGGATGTTTACACAAACCAAGTCCACCATGCTGATAAACAGCTCGGAAAATTTCCAGAAAATTATGTCATGGCTTCAGAAGCTTCTGAAAGGCTTACCGGCATCATTTGAGTCAATCTGAGGTGTGGCTGTGGATATTTTTCAAGGTCTACCTTCAAACTCAGTGCCTCTTCGCTTTACATCATGGAAATATATCAAAACAAATCAGCCCAGACCTCAGAAAAAAGAGAAGTGCGAGGTGGAAAAGCTATGTTATTGATGGAATGTGTACACATTTTAACGCCTCTTCTAAGAGAATGAATCAGGTCGACAAACATAACGTTAGATGTAAATAGCACAAACATTAGTGAGGTGAGGTAGGGTATGTAGTGCTAACGTGAAGGCACTAAGCATTAAGCTATTTCTATTCTGACTTAAGCCATATTTATTTTCACTTTGCATAAATTCATACAAATTGCTTTTTGCGAAAAAGGCCGAGCCACGGCCCCACTTGTCGCACGAAAAGTCCCATTTAGAACAATCCAACCATCTGCTCTTTTATGCTGATGACAAGATGGTCTCTGGTCTCTATGATGACTGGCTGCGTTTGTAAAAATGTCAAAGCACCAGCAGTGGGTAAGCGTAAATAGACTGGACCTAAAACGTTTGCAGAAACAGCCATGCGATCGGATGGGGAGAGGTTGGAAGGGTTAGAGAGGGCGGTAAAGGTTTAATAAATAACTTCAGAATGGACCCCTGCTCTGGCATTTCATAAAAATTGTAGCAGCCAGCTGATTGGCCGAATCCTTCATTATATATATCCAATAACGGGGCACTAATAGGACCTAATCGAGACACCTCACTGTAGGTGCTTGGAGTCAAGAATAGTGTGGTAATCTCCCGCCATAGATGTACACAGGATTCGCAACTGCGTACTGTGTACACTATATCCTACACAGCAGAAACACAGATGAGACGAAACATAGTGACCACTCACAGTTGAACGTTGATCAAAAAACAAGGGCCCATGTCAAGGTCCGGATAGATTGGAACGGTTAGTTCTCCTTTGTCGGCGTGTTGGATGCAGGAGTAACGAACAGGAGTTACGCCCGGAGCCAATATGACATGGGACAAAATGTTACGACCAGACGACCGGGTAAGTGCAGCTTTTAAACGGCAATTTTTTTTGGTCCAACCGGTCAGCGGTGGTGTGACACTGGTCCGCGGACGAACCAAGCACAAACCGGTGACAGGGTGTTGGAAGCCCAAGAGTCATCGATGCGTGGTGGCAACAAAGGCTGTCCCGTCTGGTGTAAATGGACAGAAGGTCTACTGACACAGATTTATTGTCATGATGGTTACAGGAGAAATGTGTCACAGCACACAGAGCATCTCACCCTGATTCATATGGGTCTGCGTAGCCCCAGGCTGGTGCGAAGTGGCCATGATGATCCCTGTCCATCGCCGAAAGCTCTTACAATGGACAAGTGAGCGTCGGCACTGGACCTTGGACCAGTGGAAGAAGGTGGTCTGGTCCAAGGAGTCCTGCTTTCTTTTACACCACGTGAACAGCCGTGGAAGTGTGCGATCTGGGTCGAGGCGTTCATATGAACGTTCATTAGACACGTGCCACCAACCGAAACATTGTTGCAGACCAGGCTAAACCCCTTCACGGCAGATGTATTCCCTAAAGGCAGTGATCTCTTCAGTAGGATAATGCGCCATGCCACGCTGCACACATTGTTCGGGAATGGTTTGAGGAACATGATGAAGAGTTCAAAGTGTTTGAGGAACATGATGAAGAGTTCAAAGTGATACCCTGGCCCCCAAACTCCCAGATCTCAATCTGATTGATCATCTGCGAGGGGTGCTGGACCAACAGATCCGATCCACGGCGGCTCCATCTCGCAGCTCACGGGACTTGAAGAATCTGCTGGTAATATCTTGGTGTCAAACACCACAGGTCACCTTCATGGATCTTGTAGAATCCGTGCCCCGGGGGCCGGCACTTGGTGGCGAGTGGAGCTGAATTGTTTAATGAAGCTATATTTGTGTGTTTAGTTGTGCATTGGAGACTCCAACTCCTCGTTCGCGTCTTCGCATCTTCATTTGAGCCTGAAATCCAACTTATAATTGCTGATGCCCCAGATACTCAGCTAGTCTAAAGAAGGCCAGTTTTATAGTGTCTTTAATCAGCACAACAGTTTCAGCTGTGCTAACGTAATTGCTAACGGATTTTTTCGAAAAATCAATTAGCCTTTTAAAAGGATAAACTCGGATTAGCAAACACAACGTGCAATTGGACCACAGGAGTCATTGTCGCTTCTAATGGGCATCGGTACCATGTAACTATTCTATGAAGTCAGCCATTTTCACCTACAATAGTCATTAACAACATTAACATTGTCTACCTGTATTTATGATCAAATGTAAGTTATTTTATTCAACAAAAAATTTAAATGGTCTTTAAAAAACGCAAGGAGATTTCGAAGTGTCGCCAACATTGGGAACTGTATAGTATATATGAACATATTCTTATATTAAAATTTATTTTCTTATAGCAAATTCTACATAGAGCCACCTCAACTCACTCACAAAGGTGGCAATGTAAGACAAAAAAAAAACACACTGCATGAGAACAACGTCTTGGTCCTTACTAAACTCAGTATCAGCTGACTATGCCAACGAGTGTTCACTTGAAGAGTGCCAACCTGAGTAGCTCAGACAAACACTCATCTACCTCAAACCCACGTGCAGCCCTGGATGTTCTGAGATGTTCACCATCGAACTGCTGTGTAACGACGAAAACGAGCAATAAAGGATCTAACAAAGACTGACTGGGAATAACACATTACACGGAATCACAGAGCCAGGTCAGCCAAATGTGTTAAATAAACACACCGCCGTCCAGCTGCGGCTTGAAAGCCCCCCGCAGATCCTAGTTTATGTCTTTAATATATACATATAATGACAGCAGCACAAAGAACGACTGGAGAGATGCACACTTGACGACCGCCTTAAAAAGCCCATCTGTTGCACAGCAGCACCAACAAAGGCAGAATGAGAGAGAGAGAGAGAGAGAGAGAGGGAGAGAGTCTAAACGTGCCTCACTGTTCTTACAATGACAGTTTCAATAAAACTTATTCGAGGTTGCCGAGTGTACATCAGTGCATACTGACACCTGCAAATCATACAACTTATGTCATAACATAAAGACGTCATGTAACGGTCCACAAGCCTGGCATTTACATTTATGTTTTAGTCTGTGGACAGTGATTTGTTTTCGACTTTTTACATTTTTGGAAATACTGGTTCTTCTTAAATTGCCAGGCCCCTTAGTGTAATCATACGAATAGTCTTGTTTAGGTTCCAGATGAAACACTTTTGGTTCCAGGAAGATTCCATCCAGTACACTTCCGAGTTTTCTGTAGAACTCTGTCCACATCATGTTCCTAATCTAGATCTAAAAAGGGAAAATCCAAAAACAATAAATCTGTCGAAACCCTTTTGAGATACTCCCAAGAGCGTGTATATAGAAGAAAAATGAAGAAAGATGAAGATATTGCTGAACGGTGATGATGGCGATGAACTGACCATTTATAAAACAGTGTCCCTCCCATTACCCTTGACTTCTCCCCCCACTGTACCGAAACGAAACCTCTCAGTTCATCGATTGCCTCAAGGTAGTTCCCCATTCCCGCCAACTTTCGATTTTGAGACGGGGAAACCACGCGTGGGCCTCGAGTTCAGGGTCAGTTGTCCTTCGGTGGGAGATCACACTTTCTCACCACCTCCTCCACTTTAACCCTCGTAAAACCCTCCATCCGTGCCCTCCTGACAACCACCCATCAACATGGGTGCAATTTAAAAAGCCTTCAACAGCTGCCATTAAACTGGGCCGACTATCAGTCCAGCTGCCAGAGCACCGGCGAGGGATTCGGCACCAGCCAGGGAAACTTAAAAACGGCAGTCTTGTTTCCCCGGTTGCAAACGGACTGAAGGTGAAAATGTGACTGCTTTCCCACAAACAATGTCAAGTAAAAATTATTGTTTTTTAAGGCTCTGAAAAATACAAGATTAGATTTTTTTTTTATTAGTACGCAACTAAACTGACTCGTACCACTTTCAGGTTTATCGGCTGAGGATGTTGATGATATTTTGAGGTTTAACAAAATGTTAATGATTCATAGATAAGATAGATAGATAGAGGTAGATAGGCAGATGGATAGAGAGTGAGTGAGAGAAAGAGAGAGACAGAGAAGAAGATATAGATAGAAAGAGAGAGAGAGAGAGGGAGAGAGATAGAGTGGTTGAGTGTTTGTTTACAATCATTTGCTGCACCCCGTGTCCTCGCTGGACATATCTGTTGCAATATATGGCTACAAATAAACAAACAAAGAACCTCCAACTGCATTCTGGTCAGCGTCCCTTATTGAAAGCAACAACAACATAACATTAGCCACGTTGGCTACAGTGTGATATGCAACTGGCTACCAGCGTTCGACAGACCAGGCTGTTGAGTGGTGAGGCAGGTGTAGGAGGCCGTGCTGATATGGGCTTGTGGTACTCTGGGGACTGGAGTGCACTGACAGATCAAACCAGTGCCAACGGGATTATTATCTAGCTCAGGGAAACAATGTCGGCTTTTCCAATGTCGGCTTTTCCATTTACCGGCCCGACACATCTGACCACCACCCCGCCAATCTGACCACCACCCCGCCACACTGCATTGTGACTGAGCTCGTCTTTAAGAGCTGGACAAGTTTAAGATGTAAGTTGAAAAACCTGTACCATCAACACGATGTTTCGTCCAGCTACCTAATGGCGCAATAAAAGTGTCCTGGTGTTTTCGGGATCATTACTTTAATAGGATAACGTCTTTAGCATTTTCCGATAATCGGACTTGGGAATCGGATAATGGAATTCTTATGGTCATCGCTAATGTTCTTACAATACTGGCACTAGGCGGGATGTTTCTGCGCGTTCAATATAATTGGCGTCGTAAAGCCTCTGTGATATTTGCCCTGCACTAGCTAGATGAGCCGAATCTTCGGTCCTCTCTGAGCCTGTGCTAACCGTTTCGTTGTGCTTCCTCCTTCTCTCTTTGTCCATTTTGGGTGACTCCTGGTCTTGGGTCAACTCTGTCAATAATTGGTTGAACCGGGCAGACAGGCGATCCAGTAGGCTAGATCACACGTCTTCAAGTATGTTTGAACGTAGAACAGAGGAGAAATGGTCCTATCTACATAATTGGGATTCAAGCTCCAGCGGTGACATTTTGCTGGAGGGACTTGGCGTTGGATTCAAATTCCACTGAGCCAGGGAGTTTGTGTTTTTGAAGTGTTTCGTCTAGAGTACAATCGCAGCGGTTTATGGTGCCATCTATGCCTGTTTTACTCACCCAGTGGCTAAACCACATAACCACATCAAATCCATGTACTGTATAACTCGTGCATTCCACATTCATGAACGGCACATTAGCATTACACAATGTGTCTGAAATTCTACAAGCCAAAGTCAAACAGTAATTATGGATATTAAAAAGCATTGCAAAAGAAAGTCAGATAAGACTGTGTGTGTGTATAGTCGTGAACAAAAGGGTCAGCATAGGTTCACTTTTTTTCTGAGGCACGTATCCTTTGTGCTTCGGGGGTCATGCTCCCCATATTGGCTGGAGAAATTCCTTTGACTGTCTTCTATTTCCAGGCATTTACAATAAGACAGGAAAGATGACTTTCCCACCTGTCAGTGTTTTTTAACAGTAGGCAAAACATACGAGAAGCATTATCTCTGCTTGGAATATTTAGATGTAGAGTGGATATTAAAAGTCTACACACACCCTTGTGAAAATGCAATTTTTTTGTGATGTGAAAAAATTTGACAAAGTTTAATCATGTCAGAACTTTTTCCACCTTTATCGAGACAAGATGGCGCCGTCGATGGCAGCCACGACTCTAAGATGCGCGTTAATGTTTTTTTTATGTATAAAATATGTGTATTGTAACCTCAATTTGTTGTTATATACAGAATATATAATGCATTAGATAAATGTTTTACCACCAATCTACAAACAATAATGACAAAGCAAAACTCGTTGCTAACTAATGTACACAATTGTTCAGACCCATTATTCGGTTCTTTGTGAATGATACTTTGGAATTGACTCACAGTTTTGAGTCTTGTTAGATACGCCTCTACCTGCATAGCACATAAACCCTGCCTAATAGTTCAATTTCATTCTCATCAGACCAGACAATCTTTTCCCTTAAGCTCTCAGAGTCATACAGACCGGCGTGACATATGCCTTTTACTCAGGAGTTCTGTCTAGCCACACTCTATCATGTGGGCCTGATTAATGGAATGCTACATCAATGTTTGTCTTTCTGGCAGGTTCTTCCATCTCTGAAATGAAACACTGAAGCACTATTGGAACAAACATTATATTCTTGGTCGGCTCTCTATCCAAGGCCCTTCTCGCCCGGTAACTTTGATCGACCAGACCATCAGCTGTGGAAAAAGTCTCGAACCGTCCGGACGGTGTTTCAAAAGGTCCAGCTTTTTGAAATCTTACCCATTCATTTGAATTGAAGCGGTGCACTTGAATCAAGTTATAGATACATCTACATTGGGATACACCCGAGCTGAAAATAAAGGTGTAAAAACTTGATATATTAACATTTTCCATTTTCAATCTAGTGGCACACATTTAAAATGTATATTTCTGTGTGAATTAATGACATCATTTTTGGAATTTCTAAATTCTGTCACTAAAGTGTGGACAAAGCAAAAACAGGTTCTGGATACTGTCTGTATGTACCGTGTGTACTGTATACATATATATATATATATATACGTGTGTAAATTTAATACTTATGGTAAAAAAAATGTAAAATGGATGGAAAGACCTTCATTTGCCCCACTGTAATTGTTAAGCTTTTCCAGACACATTCTTTTTGAATAATTACTTTTTACCCAATTTACTATTACTGTAGTCTATCTAAATTCACTACATTTTCCTCAACATTTGGACAGAACGGATAGAAAATGGACCCGAAAAGGAACCGGCATAGAAAAATTCCATTCCCTAGTCAGCTCATCGTTTTCCTTAACTTCCCTCAACGATCAGTAGGACCAGGGCACCTATTGATTATTGTGGAATGTAGGAAAAAAGTGAATAGTTTATCACATGACTGGGTCAGGTCTGCTGTCTGGAAACAGGCGCTGTGCCTTGTGACTGACACATTATTTCCACAACAACTCCCAAACCATCTCCCTCCACCAATCTATTTTCTGCCTGGCTAAGTTTATGAAACCGCATATATGCTGTGTGAATCCTGCCATCAGGCATTCCCATTAAAAGCCAAAACAATGACAAGAATCGCATGAGAAAAAAACACGAGCCACATTTTTTGCCACATACGAAAACATGCCAATGTATT
The DNA here is from genome assembly GCA_029465975.1 of Dallia pectoralis. NCBI lineage: Eukaryota > Metazoa > Chordata > Actinopteri > Esociformes > Umbridae > Dallia > Dallia pectoralis. Next base: position 16,956,368 of record CM055735.1, read on the forward strand.
GTCAGTTTAAATAGGAAAGATAATTAGAAGTATGTTATGTTTTGTTGATGGTTGACACCTTTTAGTGATGGTTTGATTATAGAAACATAGATACATTGTGTTTATATATATATATATATATTTATTTACATATATACATACATATATACCAAGGGGCGAACAAGTATTTGATACACTGGCGATTTTGCGGGGTTTCCCACTTCTTAAATCCCTTGCTGCAGTGTGTGCAAACCTGGTCAAGATCTACAGGAAACGTATGATGTCTGTAACTGCAAACAAAGGTTTCTGCACCAAATATTAAGTTTTTCTTTTCTGATGTACCAAATACTTATGTCATGCAATAAACTGCAAAATGTTTGTTTTTAATCATACAATGTGATTTTCCGGATTTGTGTTTTAGATTCCTTCACTCAGAGTTGAAGAGTACCTATAATAAAATTGACAGACACATGCTTTGTAAGTGGGGAAAACCTGCAAATTCGCAAGGGTATAAAATACTTGTTCTCCCCACTGTATATATATGTACAAATAATATCCTGGAACAAGGGTTATCAATGTCTCCAAAACTCTATGCCTTCAAGAGGGTGTTCATATTTATTTGCAATGATTTCAACATTACACATAAAACCAAAGAAAATTGTCCTTTGGAGAAATGTTATTAGCCAACAAATTGCCTTTATGTATTTTGAGTTGGAGCCTTTCTTGATTAAAAAATAACTGCATAGGGGGGAAAAGCAAATAAAAATGCACTATACAACGCAACAAATCAGAAAAAATGGGCCACATCACCTCTCATATCAAATCAAAAAAGGAATATTTTTAGATTAGGACATTTTTTCAGTCAGCCTTAATTCAGTAATATTCATACAAATCTGGGCTGGACTTCATACCTATGTGTGTTGTAGTTTTTTGTTTCATTTCGGCATTTTCTGCAGCTCTGTTTATCTTTTACCCTGTTCCATGTTCAAGTTCGGCCTGCTTAAAACCTCAAAAACATATTTATATATAAACATATATATATACGTTTTTTGACTCACACATCTCCATAAGCAAATCAGCAATTAGAGCCTAAGCTGGCATTGATGCCACAGGTTCCAAATCTGACTTCCGTATTTGGCCTTGCTTCACTGACTCAAGCTATCATAGCAGAGGCTCTAATCTACCAGAGTCGCTCATCCAATTTATGGAAAAACTGATAAACCGGATGCCAGGGGAATGGTGGATCAGGAATGTAATATTGAAAGGCTTCCAATGTTCCCACTGTTGGATCAGTAATGGATACCTTAATTCATCTAGTCCAAAGAGAGGGTCATTCAGGATTCACTTTCAATTATCTGCTTCTAATTGTTCTTTCAGTAAAGTTTGCCTTAGATTCTAAAGGATTGGTGTATATATTATGTAGTAGTTTAGCTCATTTGGTCTTGAACATAATTTGGCTTCAGTGTTATTCATGTGCCCAATGGTAATTGAGAAATGTATTTAAATGTGCTTAAATGTGAGCGTTATCTGGACATGTGTTTGTTGCTTTCTTTCTTTTAACATTCAACTGTGTATGTTACCTACTAATGTGTGTTGTAGAATCTCGGGGCGTTAGACAGAACACCCAGCACTAGAACTGCATGGATGAGAAAACAAACAATAAGAGAACCAAGACTGTTTTGGGATTTCTGGACATTGGAATCAGGCAGTACAATCAGTGAAAGACCACTTAAGGTAGGAGACAGTTCGCCTCCCAATTGTCTATGATAATAGCCAACTCCATTTCTAATTTCCATTGAGAAATACACAGTGTCATGCAGCATAATCTGATGAATTACAAGTGTGTATGGTACCGCCGTGTTGCAAGAACTCCTGTTTATGATTGAGCCCATGTTTCAGCGACAGTATATAACCTGCATATATATTTCGGGGAACAGTAGTAGTCATCCCAGCTAGCGAGAACAAACCGGTCCGACGGAGGCTCACGTTGGCTATCTAACCCAGGTCGGGGCTTTGCAGCAATGATAGTCCCCCTTTGTCGTTTTTTGCGGTCTTCCATGGTCAGGCAATCGTGTTGGTTGTCAAATGTGCAATAAGAATTAGCGAAACTATCCAGCCTGCTCATGTTCTGGCTTAAAAATGTTATTAGCAACCACATGTTTGTGGAAACACAACAATGCTACATGGGAAATCTACAATTCCCTGGTTTTCCAGAAATGTGTGCGGGAAGATTCCGGCCTTGTTTACATCTCGAACCTGGGAAGTCACCGGAACGTTCCAAGCCTACGGAATATACAGTAGCCGAATGCGGAGCTTCTTAACAGCTGCTGCTTGGCAGGATCAGGGAAAACCAGGGCAACATCTGTACGGTGTAATGTGGCACGCGTTTCCCTGCCACCCCCTCTAATCCAAGCTGACAATAAAGCCAGAAAAAAACTAACCCTGATACGAAAACCCCTCCTGACCGAGAACCTGTGTTGAGAAAGCGGACGCTTTTCTATAGCGTGTTGCGTTGCGTTATGTTGTGTCGCGTATGCACTACATCGTTGTGCTGCTGTGACGCTGACGCTGATGAAACACTAAATGCGCTCATTAATAGAGATCTCTGTGGCACAGGGTCTCCGCAGCAGATTCTCCCCAACGGTATCTAGTAGGGTTGGGCAATCTGACATGCCCACGGTAGGCAAGTCACAGTGTAGGAAGAGACATTCTACTTCCGTTGCATTACATGCACAGTTGTCGAGGATTGCTTTACCGCGGACTAATCCAAATCCACCCAGGCTTTTCTGGGTGGATTCTACACTGGCCCTTATTTTGACTCACTCCTTACCTCTCCAAGGTCAGTAGGCCTCGGTTGGCCCTTGGCTCATTCAGCCGGAAGCACTAATTATATCGTGTGTTCATGGACGATCATGGATGATGATCGTGTATCATCCAGAGGTATTTTCCAGCTCCAGGTGGCCTTCAGATCCCTTGCGTCACACTCAATTACACCGACTTGACAATTTAGAAGGCTGCAAAGACGCCACGGGGGGAAGCTGTACATTTGTTAATATGTAAATATGGAAAATACAGAAAAGATTTCACCTTGCCATCATGGATTTGGAGTCTTTTGGGAATGAGAAACGAGGGCATGGGCCTTTGGGTTAACGTGCATGGTCTGGTGGCTATTTTTCTCATAGCTGTGCAGTACTGATCCTGCATGCTAATTGGACAGCGGAAAGAACGATGGCTTAAGGCTATCAAATGCAAATACAAGGTGTGCAATATGAAAGAACAAATAAAGAGGAAGGGAATTTACTGGATTGTCACATGCACGCTGATTGGATGTACAGTTCACAGATAAAAGTCCTAAGCCACCTGAGAAATCTTTTCAAATACGTTTAACTGGGCAGTAAGTCTTCTTTTGCGCATATTATTTAACCATTAAAAAGGTAGCCGTACTTTCTTGGATTATTGAAAGGAAATTGATATAAGAAGCCATAATAAAAGTAATGAAGACATTGAGAAAAAAACTTCACAAAGCGAAAAAACATAAACTTTTTCCCACTGATTGGCAAAACATGTATCTTTCAGCAAGATAATGACCATGCTAATGATCGGGAACACATCCAGGTAAATTATTGTAAATTGTAAAGAAAAGGTACTCTTACGACCAGAGTTCTGCAGATGTACCGCTATCAGTATTCAAATGGCCATCTCAGATCCTCAGACACAACATACAGCAGATATCAAAAGTATACAGACAAATATTGAAAATAAAGCCTTCGATTATTTACAATGAAATTAAGACAAATAATGTTATTACCTTTTTAGTTTCAACAAGATGCTGTAATCAATATATAATGTCAATATACTATATACTGTAAGTTGAGTTATGAATTATAACACATGCAAGGTGTGTATAGGACTACTAAAAACAGTGTATCTTTGTGTGTGTGTGTGGTGTGGTGTGTGCATAAAATGTCCACATTTATGTCTAGGACTTTTGTTTTTTTACATGTTTGGAGATTTGATGGAGTAGACCTACCCCGCTGTGATGAAATGTGTTCACGCTGAGATCAGTTGAGGATTCCAGGTTCAGTGAATACTGCTTTACATTCTCATGTTTGCACATCACAGGCGCACGGGCCTTATTCTTCAATGGGCCAGAGTGAGTGTAACATGCAAATGTGTTCAGTCAAGTGCAAAACTCTTTTAACCTCAATAGGCAACTCTGGGAATTATGGAACAGCTAGCACTTTATAGCGTTCTTAAAGGAAAGTAAAATATGTCGGCGCTCGGGTTTTATTGGAGTTTGGAGTTGAAGACCACGGTGTAGCCCACAAAGCTGTGACAAAACATTATTGTTTCTGGATGGCTGGTGAAAGCGCTAGTGGTTTTGCATCAAATGTGACAAAGCATCAGTTTCCCTGAGGACCTTCTCCCTGAAATCTCTGTCAGAATCATTCTGTGTTTGACAGAAGCGTTACACGGTGAGGCAAACCAACAAAACTCTCAGACAAACAACAAATATAACAAAAAAAAATGCAACATTGTTTTTTCTTTTGAAAGCACACACCAATTTCACGTTACACGGAACAACAAGCAGCCGATATCCATTCCATGGAAAACATTTAACAACAGCGCATTTGATAAAGTCCCTGCGACAGGCAGCACACAGGCACCCATCATTCCTAACGCGCTGTTTTCCGGGCCGTGTATCGGTCACAGTATACATTCTACTGATACGACTATCGACGTGGACTGTGTTCTGCGAGTTAAGAATGACATTTTTTACACAACGCTGGAGGCGCTGGTCTTGTTTACGGAATACAAATCAAACGCAGGTACAGGAAGATCATTTTCAAATACCATTTACCAGATAACGCGACAACTAATGTGCCCAAATATCATCAGTTTGACTGGATGTTTCAGGGAAATTTGCTCGGCGAAAAAGCTTATTTGGCCACGCCAATGCTGTGGGGAATTGCTCGCGTGGGCCTTCGCTCCCAATTTCACAGCATCTAATGGCGTTTAGGAATCAATGTGTCACACAGATGTGGGCCGAAGCCGAGCGTTCACACGTTTCGTTCGGAGCCGGGCCCAGGGTGGGCTTCTGGAGGAATCCGGGGGGTTTCGACGAGTCCGAACGTCGACGCGCCCGAGCGGAACGAGCCGAGAGATAATTAGCATAAACAAAAATGACAAAACAAGAAGCGCGACTTGAGGAAATCGACTGTTAAGGAACATCTGAGACCGAAGCAAGCTGCTCCCCTAGCATATGCTCCTTGGAACACTGCTCAATCTTCCGCCCAGCTAAGGAAATAGTATATTTATAGCCGCTCTCAACTCACTTCGCTATCCACTTCACCGGTTTCTCAAGATGTACAGAGACTGTACAATTCATCATGCCCTCGCCAACAGGGAAGGGAAGTGCCGTTGACATCATGGAAACACAGTGCACTTAAAAACGCCCGGATCAACTTTAATGAACTTCTGTGAAGTGTTTTTTTTTATGAGTGACTTCAAACGAAAAATACCATGATGTGTCCCTGATGGGTGTCTGGTGACGTCTAATACAACATTGGCTGAGAACGAGGAAATAAAAGAAATGTTGCACGTTTTAATGGGCTGTGTTAATCGACAGCCGAACCATGTTTCTGTTAACAAACAACATCTCGCAAATTACTTCTTACTTCCATGTTATAGACGTGTCATATTTCCCGCTTTCCTCCAACCGGTGCAAATGACATCCGATTCCCACATCAAAAACAGAAATCAAGGCTGTTTTACCTCTTAACTAAACCGTTTCCTCCTTTCGCGGCGACTTCACACCCTTGGAATACTCGTATCCGTCCCGTTCGGAAAGTTTATTTAACACTACCAGGAATACGGAGTTGGCTGGCTCATATAATTAGTGTAAATAGTTCTCCCGCATATCCTACTCGACAGGGGTAGACCGTGGGCTGCAAGCGCTCATCTGAATAGAGGTATTTATTCAGGAAATTAAAGTACAATTAAAATAGGGTCTTCTGCTCAAGGTGATTATACTAATTTGCATAGCATATTAATATTGTATGGACCCCTTGCGCACACACACACACACACACACACGCACGCACGCACGCACGCACACACACGCACGCACACACACACGCACGCACGCACGCACGCGCACACGCACGCACGCACACACACACGCGCACGCACGCACACACACACGCGCGCGCGCACGCGCACACACACACACACACACACACACACACACAGACAATTGCCCTCACTAAAGCCCCTTTTTCAATTTGCCATTACATATATTTGTAATGTGAGACTTGTCTGTCAGTTTTCCACACAGCTAGATTGGAAAAAAACAGTAGCTCGCTTGATCAAGCCAAGTGGCAACGTGATAATCTGGGAAGGTCGTGTTCGCCGAAGACTAAACATATCAAAGCCTTTCTAATGAAAGTAATAATCCGAATGTGTGATTGAAGAAAACGAGAGACGCCGCGGCTCACTCTGGAAAGCACCCACACTTGTAGCGAACGCTATGTCAAGCACTTAACTTAGGCTATAAGACATTATGACAGCTATAAAACCCAGATATAGGGGGGGATCAGACTAATAGCTTGAACCGGATCCCCAAAAAGAAACGTGGGTCTCCGGCTCTAATCGCTGCTCATATTTCATTAACCTAACGTTATCTCCGTGTTTCCACTAGGATTTCTCTCGGCAGAGGTAGTAAAGATAGCGTAGGGGTGTTAAATAAGTGTTGAAGTGGGAAGGCAAATGGAGAAAATTGTCTCCTCTTTGCCACAGAGGCAACAATCTGCCATGGTGTAGATAGTTACCTCCAACTCTAAATTCTGGCGACTCCACAAAGTGTCTTACATTTTCCTACTATTCCATTCATTTAAAAAAAACGGAGTGAGCCATTACCCAGTTTTAATGATTTTGCTAGAATACACATTTTCCCCATCTTATACATGGTTCTTGGAGAATATGGATAAAAAAAATCACAATGTTCTATGAGAGGGTCTAACAGTATGGTACAATTTAATTTAAGTTTGTTACTATCCTTCATGAGTAGAGAATCACCCTGCGATGGCAAGAAACAAATTGTAAGTTGCTGTAATGGGGTTTCCTGGTTTTGTACTGTGCAGTTTAACATCATCCATAGGAGTTAGCATTTTCTCCACCCATTTGTTATCGTGTACACACCTGGTACAATATCTGCTCTGCCTTTGAATGCCTTTATATTGTGGAAAAACACACAAAGTACAACTGTACACCTGAAAGGTGAGGCAGCGGACATAAAGACATGACAGACACATGACATAGCGTGTATATAACATATGCTGTCTTGGTTGCATCACCATCATGGCTCTGATTTAAAGTAATCAAGTAAAATACATTATTTTTAAAAGATGTTTATTGGAATAATCAACGCCAGTGTTATTATACTGTCTTGATATTCTCCATTGGCATAGCATTGGAGGCGATTCCCACAGACGCTCGCTTTAAACCAAACTTGTTTCACCCATCAGCCTGTATCCCATGTCACAGGCAGAAGCTAAACGGGCCGGCTCTTTACCAAACGCACTCACGCAGCAGCAGCAGCACGGTATGACAGTGCTGTAGGAGAGCAGCCTAGAGTGCAAGTCGGATCACCTGTAATATTTGGCCAGTGTTAGTAACCATCTGGATGTCGACGTGGCCCAGTGTACTGCTCATTGGGGAGGGTTGGCAGGGCATGTTGGCACCACGACGCAACAAGGTACCCAGTAGGCATGTCCGAATAGATTTAACCGGACCTAAAAGCCCCTCTGGCTTGCAAATCAGCGCTCGTAAATCATTAGCAGCCGCTACGTACACTATATTATTTTGCGCGGACTGCAAGTAAACTGATCACCTCTTAAAAAGCAACACAAAAGAGCTCTTCTAGCTCAGCCCTCGTTCGGAGGCTGCATATTGTCTCATCCCGGTTTGTTATAGGACCCCTTCTTCGCTAATGGTGCTGAGGCGTCCACGGCCGTGCCTGATATTCAGTGACGGATGTCATGACTGCTCCAGCTGTCAGGCGCACAGCTGTTCCATTTCCCCTCGAGTGGGCAGCGCCTGCCGCTTTCGCCCTGCAGCGAGAGTTGGGAGGATTCTGACATGGTACACTGGAGAAGTCTGCATGCAGAGTGAAGGATAGAGAAACGCTTCTGCAAAAAAAACGAAGGGCCAAGCTACTGGGGTTTATTGTATTACTGCTCCTGTTGTCCAAAAGAGGGATAATTTTGTCTCTAACGTCTCTCCACGCCAGACATCTGATACAGCAGACTGATAACTGATAATCCGCGCAGAACCGGCGACTGAAATTGACATATTTCGGCCACAACAGAAGACGGCGACGCAGAGAAGGACCGCAGGCGGATCGTCGTCGAGACGTTATGCAAATTCAGTGGACGCCCTTGTCGAAGACGAGGAGGGACAAGTCAAACGTTCATCAGAAGGATTTCGGCGAAAACAGACAATGGAATTTGAGAGCCGAATTGTTCCGGAGCGTTTAACACAGTTGGATCGGAACAGGAAGCCGGACATAAATAAATAGGCTGCGTGCCTACGATAATTAACTCTCGAATGTGGTACGATAACGAGGTCTGCCGGAGTGAAGTAACGGGCGCGCTTGGCAAACGCGAAGGCAGGGGATGAGAACGGGACGCAGAGAGGAACACAATGGCCTTGGCCTCTTATGACGGGGGGTGTGGGGGCATACTATAAAATGACACAAAGGCACAATGTCCTGCTGCTCTACGCACAGTACACACAGTAAGCAGACAAACGGCCTGAGCAATTGGCCACTAACGCCGCTCCAAACGGGATTCCTGAGGTAGGTAGGCACGCGCCGTATCGACTGAACACCAAAGCAGCGGGTTATGATAAATGGGCATCAGGCGAACGAAACGTGGAGATTAATCGGCTGACAGGGGCGCCGTCACGGACGTGACGGGCGAATTTAATAAGGTGATTAGATAGTGGTTGTTGGGCGTCACGCCGCGGCCGCAACGAGCTGACCTGATATCTGTACGTGTTAGCAGGTAGCCCACTTCATCATGTTCCCGCGCACACGGACACCGTCTCTGATCTCTGACATTTACATTTGTCATTATGAATTTAATCTGAACCTCTTTGCGGCCGCGCCACAGAGTGTACACAGCGAGCAGGGACGTTCGAAACTCATCCGTCCTGTCCAACGCTAAACGATATATATATAGTTATGGAATTCCATCACATTTCGTCGACTTAAGTCTAGGACTGACTGCGGTTTACACACACAACACACAGTCAAGTAGAGGGCAGTAAAAATAAGCAGCGGCGTCCCTGGGTCACAGTCACTTGGTACCTGTTGATCTACCAGGCCCACAGAGGCGAAGTGAGGGCGACCTGGGAACATATTGAACAGCTCAACTAGCTCTCTGCAGAGGCTCTTTGTACGCTTATCCTTCCAGGCCCATCTGAGAAGAAAAGAAACGATGAATCCCCTTATTTGCTGTTTAACGTTTAATGTTCGCCAAATGTTTGCGTAATTAGCCATTGTCTTATTTAGCAAGACTGTGCCCTTAAACCATTCAAAGTGCCCACTTGTGTCCCGGGTTCAAGTGTCAAGTCACGTATTTTACCCTAAACGTCATCGGCCCGGCCTCAAAGGCAGCAGCTACCGTACCCGCTTAGTGAAAGACAATAAACTGCATTGGGATTCTTAAGCTGTCAAGTCAGCTTGTATCTTCAGAACCATCTGACAGTTGATGTATGAAGCCGTCCCCTACCTCCCTACATATCTCTCCCTCCTCGTGCTCCCTCGTGCAGCCTCCACCCGTGGGGACCATTTCTCTCAGGGCCACAGTTTAATGCATACACGCTCCATTATCAATGAGAAAAATGGCTGTCAAACTCTCTTCTCAAAAGTGGGGTGTGTTGGCAGTGCAAAGCAAGCGCTTTATGTCATTGTGTGGAACGCGTTTAGGATGGCAAGTCGGTTTAGCAACTTTCTGATTTAGTCGTTTGTTATTTACATCAACAAATTGGCGTATATTTTTATGTAGTCCGCCGTTTTCTGGGGGGTTTAGTGTCCGGTGTCTAAGCTCAATTCTAAACTTACAAAAAAAGCCTTTTAAAAGGGTACTTCGGCTGTACCTAGAGGAACCAAGCTGGTTCCATGTAGAACACTTTTAGGTTCCATGTAGATGGGAATTGGTTCTATAATAAACCAAATAAGGTAATGAATAAACCGAAAAACATTATTTAAAGGCTTATATTCTGAAAACTTTCTGGATTTATTTTAATTTGCTTAAAATAAACGGTGGACAGTTGCTAGTGGACCAAAAAAGTGTCAATGCAAGTCAAGCTGGTCATTATGAGGCAGGAGAATCAGTCAAAGACAAAAACATTACGAGTGCAAACATCAATTGTTTGGTTTATTAAGACGGATGGCACTCGTTTCAAATGACCTAGTTGACTAAGGAAGACCTGAACGGCAATTGATTCAAGAAAGCTCACGACAATATAGAAGAAAAGAACAAACAACTGTCTGAGAGATGAAGAACTCGTGGTCGTGGCGCGGATGTGTCGGGCACAGCCTTTCAAAGAACATTTCACCATCTGAACTACAAAGGCTGGACTGCAAAAACCTCAGAATGACCTAAAAAATACCAAAACGAGCCTGCAATATTCCGGACACAAAACAAAAGTCCCGTGGACAGATGAGACAATTATTAAGCCGACCATCAGCTAACCAACATAAAGTACAGTAACTCTATTTTAAGGATTTTCATATCTTCTTAAGTGTCCTCTTTATTAGACCGCGCGGCTCTGTTTGTAAAACACCCATTCACTAAAGGAACACAACGTGACCCCTTGGGTGTTTTGGTCAGTGAACTCATTGGTCAGTGAACTCATCGCGAGGCTTTGATTGACTGAATGGCCGCGTTTGTACACAGTCCGACTTTCCAAAGGCCCATAATCGTATTAGACAGGTCCACTGCCGGCTCAACCTCTAGCATTGCCCTGCACTTAAACAGGAATAATACACAAATCAATTTCCACTAGCTGTAATATGAGGGGCAATTTCAATTGGTTTCGGTGAAGCCCCCCCCGCCGCCCCCCTCCCCCCCGCGGGCACACTTACTCCAATTCTTTTGACCTCTTTGTCCTCTTCTCAACCTGTCTTTCCTTCCATTAGAGAGATAAAAGCTTTCATTCGGCGGTATCTGAATTGGGACGGTCAACAACTGTACACAGACCATTGGGAAGAATTCATTGGTTTTAATGCTTTTGAAACTCGGCCGTCGATATAGGTTGTGGCTTGGGGGGCGATGCCAGAAATGAGGTTAAGTGCTGTTTTAAAAACCCCGATTGGCAGTTGCTTCCGAAATGGGAGGTTGGGACGTTTGTCCAAGCTTCGATTGTGTCAGGAAGTGGAGATCGACACACAATGGCGATGCTTGTCATGAGGTTAGGAGGTTAGAAGATCAGAAGCAGAAGTCAAGTCGTGCCTGAACTACGTGCGCAAAAAGACAAATATCCACACTCATGTCGGTAGTTGAAACATGTCTCATTTATTCATATACCTCATTAACTGTTTGACTCGGCCATTACTTGTTGACGTTAGAACTTGTCGACTCGTGCTCTGTCGGAAATGCACCTTGTGACAACCTTGTTGTCAAAAATGGCTTTAAAAAAATTAATTTGATTGATTACTTCTGACACACATGTGTAGGGATATGCTGTGTTTCTCCTACACTACATAGGGCTTTATAGTAACTAACCGACTAGTTTTTTATCCACACCCGAATTACAGATGTTTTTATAAGAGCGGATGAGCTATGCATCCTGTTACAGGGAGCGATTCATCCGATTAGCGGGACGACATTCACAGTTTCCTCGTTCTAATGCAGTTCATCGCCTTCTAAAACCAAGGTGGGGAAAGAAAATCTGTCTTATTAGCTTCCTTGGGTACATGGTTCAGGGTTTTATAGCAAGGCTACGCACCAAAGCTAACATTGATGTTTTAACCGTGGAAGTTTTTTTTCTCTCGACACAGCATCGCTGCACACAGGAGGCGTATTTGGAAAAAGACATATTGTATATTACAACGAATGCCAATTTATGGCAATCTGCTTTCGATATGAACATCGTAAAGTGATAAACGAATTCGCACATTTTCCACAGTGGGGCACGCGGGGAAACAAATAAAAACCCCATCAAACTTTTTGTCATACGCGGGGTAATTCAATTACTACACCACCAAGGAGGATGGAGTCTGTCGCCGACTGGCTCGTTACGTCTGACTGCTTTGGGTAATGGTGTTTTCTTTGCCTGGGAAATGAAATATAATACCATTAAATAGAGATATGCAGAACAATGTGTCAACTGATCCATCTTGAATGTTAGCTCAGCCTGTTTCTGGCCTAAGATGTCGCTCCCCGCGCAGGCTCCGGCTTGTCGTGTCTCGCGACGGAAACCCGGGTACGAGCCCATCCGACATCGTGAGATTTATAGGAGCCGCAACGGGCAATTAAGAAAAGGATGTGAGAATACTGAGCCGACAGTTTATTTCCAAACACATCCTGTTTGACAAAATGTTTAAGATATCATGCAACCTCTACTCAACCTCTATTCCACACACACACTACACACCACACACACACACACTACTCAACCTCTATTCCACACACACCCACACACACACACACACACCGAAGACTTTAAAACAGTCTAATCCAATATCCTCAACTGTAGATAACTACTATGTAAATAAATATGTAAAACAATCTGTGAGGTACAAGGATTTCAAGTAGAGTTCGTGATGCAGATTTAACATGCTTTTAAAATACATCTGTATGCTATTTTCAGAAATGTATCAAAATTCCTTTTAGACCAATGAATAGGAATGAAAAAAAAATAATTAACATCAATAACATCTCTGATCTAAATTATACAAGTTAGTGCTCAAAGCTACATGAGTATTAGCACTGGGGGACATAGTTAGCTAGTAAGCTAATAGGTCGGTTGAAGGGGAGACAGAAAGAGAGTTAAGCAATAAAAACAAGAGCCTTTACGACGGCACGCTTTGCGCTCAGAGGCATCGTCAGGCCTGTGACGAGCATGTCGATTTAGCGCGCACGGAAGAAACACAAATACAGATGGCCGGCTGTGGTAGTTGAGGGCTGGCTGGGTAAATTAGGACCTCTGCCGGCATCCTTTATCCTGGTGACACTTCAAATGCTTCACCCGCACAACAGTTCATTTCCCACTCGTGGACCATCGAATTAATTCACTCTAGGGGGCGCGGGCACACTGCCACCGGAGAACAGGGGATAAGGGTGAGCGAGGTTTAAGGAAGCAATTTGGTGCTTTACATTGTTGACCATGCCCACCAACATGCCCACCAACAAGCATTGCCGCCGGCTGGTCGGCTGTTTATATTTTATGTGACAGCTGGAGTGAAAACGCATAGATACAAAAACAAGACATTCGCAAACAATATAGCCAGCATGACACAGAAACCTCACTCAAAAAGATCCACAAGCTCTGTATTATAATAATATAATAATTCAGGCTATTTCGTTTCAGGCTATTTCAGGCATAGTAGTGGTAATATAAAAATCACTATCATAGATCTGGCCCATTTATGGCTTCAACATCCAACGTCTGGTAAAAACAATGTCATCATCTAATATTCCATCTCTGACGATACACACAAAAAACAGGATTGTCAATCTGTCAGATAAGTTCTTGTATCTCAGCTTCGTTCGCAATCCTAATTGAAACAGGGTTAAACATCGCGATCAATGATCAGCAACGGACGACAAGGCCTGAACATGTGCTGTCAGAGTTGAAATCCAGTTTGCAAAATAAAGCCTGAGGTAAGAGCCAGTCTACAGATTGGTGGCAGTGGCCGGATCTCCAGATGCTCAGGCCGTATCTTCCTCCATTGTAACAGCGTGCCAAATGCCTGACAGGGTATAACACAGAACTAGGGTGCCAGGAGGTTTTGTATTGTCAAACACCAACGCACATGACTGGCTTGAGTGTATGAAAAAAGAAAAACATCCCAATAAATAAGTTGTGTCTGCACCATGCTAAAGAAATAAATGGTTTCGACTGAATTGACGACAGTCACGAGGAATCTATTGTATGCCACTTTCCTCTGTGCAAGTTCAAAAGTTCAAAATAAATCTACAAGTAAATTAGCTCTGATATTCTGATTCTTAGAGAGTAGAGGTTGTGTTTAAAATGAATAAGATGGCAGCTTTTGTCTGGAAGTGTTGATATATTACTTTTGCCAGCGGTAGCACTGTAGCAGTAATTTAATTCTCCACATTTTGATGTGTACAAGGTTAATTTCGAATTAGTCACAAATTAATATATGCCCAATGCAACATAAAGAAAAAGCAAAAACTAATATTTAAAAAAAAATATACATGTACATACAGTGAAGAAAGAAATAATTTGGTCCCCTGCTGATTTTGTACGTTTTCCCACTGACAAAGACATGATCAGTATAATTGTTATGTAGGTTTATTTCAACAGTGAGAGACAGAATAACAACAACTAAAATCCACAATAACGCATTTCAAATAAGTTAGAAATAGATTTGCTTTTTACTCAGTGAAATAAGTATTTGACCCCTTTGCAAAACATGACTTTGTAATTGTTGCCATGTTTGGTACAAAACCCTAGTTGGCAATCACAGAGGTCAGACATTTCTTGTAGTTGGCCAGCAGGTTTGCACACATCTCAGGGGGGATTTTGTCCCACTACTCTATGCATATCCTCGCCAAGTCATTACGTTTTTGAGTCTGATGTTTGGCAACTCGAACCTTCACCACCCTCTACAGATTTTTTATGGGATTACAGTCTGGAAACTGGCTAGGTTTCCTACAAAAACGGCAAGTTGAGTTGATGCCAAATTGCTTGATTTTGGTTTCATCTGACCACAACACATTCACCCAGTTCTCCACTGAATCATTCAGATGTCCATTGGCAAACTTCAGACGGGCCTGTACATGTGCTTTATTGAGCAGGAGAACGTTGCGGGCGTTGCAGGATTTCAGTCCTTCATGGCGTAGTGTGTTACCAATTTTTGGTGACTATGATTCCAGCTGCCTGAAGATCATTGACAAGATCCTCCTATATTTCTGGGCTGATTCCTCACCTTTCATATGGTCGTTTAAACTCCACGTGGTGAGATGTTGCATGGAACGCCAGACCGAGAGAGATTGACGGTAATTTTGTAACAAGATGAGATTAGAAGCACTCCCGTTAAGATAATTGATTAAACGTGATCGCACAAAAGTGTCAACATAATGTCCCAAACATCACAATGCATGTCAGAGAAAAAAAACGATTTGATTTTGAGCTTATATTTATGCATGGCTATACAAAAGGTTGCTAAAAGAATTGCAAAATCATCAAAATCATCATTGTAACTGTTTTGAATGCAGAGGAATTGAGTTTCTCGTCAGAGATAATCTGCCAGAAAAAAACAATAGCATAAGATTCCCCCTAAAGAGTTATGTGAGCATGAGGAAAGAGATGAGCCCAAAAGGTGCTAATAGGCCTAAATACCAAGTACTTTGTCTGGCAAAAACAAAGGTCCATTAAACAGCTGGTGGTGGAAGCATCATGCTATGGGGATGCTTTACAGAAGCTGACTTGTCAGGCTTGATTGATTTAACCAAAACCTAATGCGCTGCCATGTACTTCACTGACCCACGTAGCTGCTAGTAGAGCATGCCACTACCAATGCCATTGTTGTGGGTTCAATTTTCCCGGGGTGCAAGAACAAAACAGTGCGTAAATATTTGTACCACTTTTCTCAGAATAAAAGCGTCTGCAAAGTTACATTAATGTAAACAGGTGAACTGCCTACAAACGTTGTACTCCCACAGCAAATGTAAATATGTCAATACGGGATCGAACGAATATGCCGAGTCAAGGAGAAATCATTGTTAATATCAAAGTGTCAGCTCTTGATTATTGTTTCTGTCATTGAAAGTGTATGACTGGTTTGCAAAGCTCTTAGACAAAAGTCCTTGTCAGGGATTGGTCTGAACAAGGAACAATTATATGGCCATTCTATGTAATCTAATTGACAAGTGCCTTAAAGTTGAGACAAACATGTTGACGTTATTCATGCATATTCTTATGTCTGCCCTTCAAATTCAAGGCTGCAATTCAAATTCAATGCTATCCTTAATTATTCTATTGATCTTACTAGTAAATTGCAGACTAAATATTTTAATATGTTGTTTATGGTTTCTCTATATTCAACCACTTGTAAAATAAAGACATATTGCAATACGTTTTATTTGTGTTTGAAGGTATGTCCAATGAATAAATCTGTCAGTCTGCAAAGCATACACATGAATAAATCAATATCATTCGGGTACTTTCTTTTTTGCAGTCACTGGTGACCTCCAATGTCATCACATGCTACAAAATAATCTCTGTAATTTTGACCCTAATCATCAGAATACATCAGGATTCAGATTGTCATCTTCGTTTCAGATCACTGAACTTTGAGAGGTGACTATGTTATTAATCCGAAAGTAATTACACGCTTTGGTATCTGAGCAACACGACACACATAACTGCCTTGGATTTTTGACACTGTTTGGATTAATTGCAAACCTAAATGGTACAAGTCAAACCTAATTACTTGAAAGAAGAGCACGGTGAGTTGTAATTTTGTCGGCCAGAAAAGCACGACTGGACAAACGGCACATTGGCTAAACCTGACGGACTCCAACCGTGTGAATATACAATGAGATGACTTTCGTTTCAACTATTGACAGCAGTCAATTTGAAATTCGATTTGCACTGAACACACAGTGAGCTACACTAAACGCTACTCACATTCGAGAAATAATTGCGTGGGACCTTAGATCCTTGAAAAGCAGTAGCTTTGCAATGAATTTGTTCACATTAGAACCCTGAATGATATACATATTTTACTGAGGGAATTTGACAAAATGTTATGTTCTTCAGGTGAATTAATACTTTAGCAGGGCGTGACAAACTCGTTCAGTGTGGTGAAAAAACAAACAGAAAAAAGATATCAACTTCCAATACTGTCTCTTTAATATGGAGCTCAGGTGTAGCCTAATTCTGTTTCAAGGATAGGAATGAATAACAAGTGAAACGGCCGACCAACAGGGAAACAAAATCACAAAAAGTTACATTAGGAATACTTTTTTAGACATGCCGCCGTTTAAACGTTTGGGGTCACATAGAAATGTTTTTGTGTGCGCATGGGACAATCAAAATGCAGTCACGTACGCACGACTGCAAACAATCTACACACAGCACGGCAGTTTGTATTCACTGGCCAACTCCGCTTACTCATATTACTTGCTTACACATTTAACAACAAACAGATACCGGGTCATTCTCTGGTCAGGCTACGGTCTCAAATGAACCGACAGTCCTTTGCTCTGTTAATTATTTACTCATCGACCAGGTCACGGCACGCCAACTGATGCTATTATTAAATGAATATAAAAACACACACACGGCAAACTGTATATAAAGCAGTGATAATATCAAAACGCCATACTCATTTTCCCATCTCTACCACAAAGCGGTGTCCAGCATCTTACACTCTTCTCTCAGTGCCTCCGAACCTGCTCCCCAGAGCTGCTTTCCTGGGGACCTTTTATACTCCCCTTGACACGGCTTGATTGGGTGGCAGGTGAGCCCTGTCAATGGTTGGCAGCTGAGTTGCGTTCAAGGGCCCCGTTTTGCACCACAGGCCAGACGTTCATCCGGGCCACACCACAGTAGCTGTGTGCAGATGTGAAAAGCTGGTAGAGAACCATTCAAATAGACTTATGTCTGGAATTGCTGTCAAAGGTGCCTCTACCAAATATTGACTAAAGGTGTGAATACTTTAATCAATTAATATTTTCGGATTATATTTATGATAAATGCTGATTTGACGTTTCACCATGACATTATGGACGCCTTTGCATTGACACAAGACAAAACCCGATGTATTTTTCGACATATCACAATCAAATGCGGAAAAGTACAAGGGGGCGAATACTTTAGAGAAACACTGTTAAGCCTAACATGTAAAGCAAACTGCAATATCTAGATAAGAAAGGCAAACAGTGAGTCAATAATGAATGAAATGTTTTAACTAATTTTGCGACAACGTATTGCTTGTTCTTGCGCAGATACATTATTCAGCGTATGCGGGCTCCAGAGAAATTGTTAATGCAACTTTGCAGCTCACCACAGCACAGATAATGTGAAAACATTAACACCGTGACTTAATAATCATGCAAGACGTATTTTATAGATAGTCATCTCCCCTCTCTCAGCTATTCAGATCTTACAGACTCCGACAATTTCAGAGGCTTTGACCTTCAGAGCCCAAGTTGCCGTGCACGTCAGGGGGAAACAAACTCGTTAGCCTGAACTAGTGACCCCGGCCCCGGGGGTCAAAAACCTCACTCCCTTGTGTGTTTGCCTGCTTTGTCAGTACAAGTGACAGAGCAAAACCCATGCCATCCAATTACCTGAATCACCACAAAAGGGTCTATTGGATTGGGCCCCGAATTATGACAGATTGCGTTTCCTTTCAAAGCTTCCCGTTCTGTCGTATTGGCCGAGACTAAACTGAGCTCAATTTCTGATATTTCCGTGAGATATCAAAAAGAGGTCTCCTCTGTCACACACAAAGGGTCAGGGGAATCTGTAGATTCCGACAGGCTGGCCGGGCTTTTCCGGTGGGGGGGTTCTATTCCTCAAACTAGATAAAGTATATTGGTTGAGTTAAAGGGAGACCGGTTTCTTGTTTTCGGACTCCATTCAGCACCTATCTTATCTTCCCCTGGCAGCCCAACTGAATGGTCTGCGCCGCCGCGAGAAGTGTAAAGATAAACTTGACGGATCAACTTTTCCGATAGTCACCGAGCCCATAAACAACCTGGGAACTCTAATCTGATAATCCTCAAATGAAAGATTACGTTGGGGGGGCGGCGGGCTGGAGCGGTATTATGGTGTTGTCACTCTTGCTTACTGGGTCACATTGGCTTTCTGCCGTCAGGTTAACTAAACCCCCATGGGAGATGACATCTCTGTGGGTTGAGAAATGAAATAATGCGACATAAATGCTATAGACAAAAGTGCTATACTCCTGAAAAACCTTTTTGGTAAATACTAAGCACACATATGTGAGGTTTTGAAAACCTATCGGCCAGGTTCCCTATACATTACACAAAAAGTAAGGCTATATTCAAAACAAAACAAAACGGAAGACAATCTCGCTTGGTTTTCATTCCAGATCTGGGGTTGGCAGTCTGTGTCCATAAGCCACTCAGAAGGCTTGAAACGCTGTGGGTGGTGAATCGCTGATTTGCAACTACTGTCTGACTGTCTATTCAGGATGACACGTTCTTCGCAGGTATCAAGCACTGAAGTTGTTCCAGACGGTTCTCCGACTGCTATCTCGCGAGGAGGCCAGGCCAACAAATTGCGGAGTAATTCAAACATTCTTCAAACTGCAATTTATTTTCCCCGAGTTGTAATTATGGTCCATTAAAATGCAAATGATGTCAATGGCAGAGAAGCGCTAATCAGTCAACGTCTGCTTATGGCCAGTAGAGCCACATTAGGGGCCCATGCAAAAAGCCCATCATTACCAGATACCCACTATCTGGAAGGGATTATGTGTGGAACTCAGGTGCCGATTTGATGAGAGGCACAAATGTGTGTTTTTCTTAGAAAGCGACAACAAAACAACAATATTGGCCACATGACAATAAGATCTTTTTTTAATTAACTATAAAGTTAAGTATTTTCCCACATTGTTACACACGGGCATTGTCAGAGTACTCTTTAGCTCACATCCAGCATTGTCTCTCATCTTCATCTCAACATACGTAAAACATTTCCGGCGTTTACTTTAGGGCAGTGGTATGATATTTTTGGGATTCTGGCTCGGCCTGTCCATTAACCGACGGTCGAATATGCGGCGCAAGAGTTCCAGACCGCATACCGGACGACAGGGCCGTTCCGCCAAGTCGTGCATACATACCACCATCAAATCTCGCCGGATAGCAGGATAAAGTCGCACGCGCGTACGCAAAAACACGCTAAATGCGCTGTATGCGTTTCGCGAGCCGAGTAAGTCGCCTCAAGTGAAGTGCCGTTCTAATCACAGGGCCAAGAGAATCTGCGAGAATACAAATAGCACATTCACTAGATCGATACTGCCGTCTCACCCAGCCCTCCACTCTACGGATCCCCCTCCCCTAAAATAACACGGAGAACACAAGCCCCGGTAACAACGGGGGAGTGGTTGGACACACTCTAGCCGTTCTCGTTTCATCACATTAGCGGCGGGGCCCCCCGGGGACTTGGCTCCAGCCCGTCGATGAATTCGTCTCCGTGATTGGCCCGGCGGGATCCGGGGCGTCGGGAGAGAGGCCATCGATTTGTCATTAGGGTGATCATTCCATTGGAATTTGATTCATCTGGGGATCTAGAGAACATGACAAAGCTGCGCCGCTAGACGGCCAGGACGCCACCCGAGGCCGACCAGCCAAGCTGTATCTGATGGAATGTCTAGAGGCTGATGCATGAGCTTGCATTCAGTTTTCAACTCTACCCTTAATGTACAATTTGTATCCCAGAGCATCTATTCTTCATATCTAAAATGTCCCGTCGCATCACTCATATCGAACATTACCACATTTTAGACGTACTCCAAAAGAATATATACGCCAGCACAAGTATCGGTCCTCTAGAACAAACAACCGTTATCCCGTTGACGTTCTCCGGTCGCTCTTCCGCAAGCGTTCTCACAGAGTTGCAGTTCACGAGCCAAAGGTTATCTAAATTTTTACAGTTCAAACCCCGGCTGGGGGTCAGCTGTGGTGCCGGCGCGACTACGTGTGCGATCCTCGCACAACCGCCCATCTTATCAAGGTGAGGGAAGTGTTTATCTGTTAATTTATTTCAGCGAAAGCCAGACCGGTGACCCATAAAATGAGCTAAGATAATAGTGACCTTAACATGGTCTTCTGCACATGGAGGTAATTGCTAAGGCCTCCGATCAATCAATATTGACTCCACAGTTTTTCCACTACTACTTTAGCTGAATGTGTAAAATTGGCTTTAGATGGATGAAGAACGTATCCTTGATAGTTTAGCCTTTATCTATCCTACACGTTCACTTATCTGTACAATTATAGACTTCGCCAGTCAAAGCTTCTTTTTTTTGCACTGGAAATTGAAATGAAAGAATTGTTCTTGAAACTGCGTCTGGTAAACTAAACGTACATGAGCGGTACCATAAAGTCTGTCATAATGCAACGCCAAAACCAAGCACCGGTGAACAAGCAATGCCATTGATCAAAAGGTGCTAGAACATCTTATCAATAAATCACGAACAGAAGAAGGGAACAACTCACTGCATGGCCAATCTCCGCATGCTCCGAGGCGTTTTGATTTGTCTTTAATTTTTCAAGGCACGGGCACCGCCTTAGCAGACATTTCCATCTTGACTTGATAAATCTCACAATCTTATTTTCCTTGCCACTCTGAAGTAATTTATTTTTCGCCACTTGGAGCTATATTTTCCGGTTAATATTTATTCTCTTTTTTCATACGACATGACACAAGACGCCACGCGGGGAGACAAGCGTTCCAGAACCTTTGCACTCCGCACACAATTGACTCTGCTTTCACTGTTCACCGTAAAATAAATGTAAATAATTTATGTTTTGACACACTCTGCACACTCTAGGTGCACATATGCACTACCGTTAACATGGTTGTTCATACACGTCTGCACGAGAGCCATCTCACGATCCGCGTGATCCATATTCGCATATTGATTGAAGGCCACAGCAATATTTTTACGGGACGCTTCGGCGAATCTTATGGCCAATGTAACGATTTCTCCGAGCGAAATGAAACAAATTGTAGTCATTTCTCGGGAACATTCAGTGAGATTAGCGGCGCCGAGGTTAATAGCCAATCACCTTTCCGGGGGCGACGTGCGTACGAGGTATGCGGGAATGCTTCCGTTGCATCAACGGCGTTAACGATCTGAAACTGCCACAGCGCAGGAAGAGCGAAGTTGCACAAAATCCTCCGGATGCCGGCGTTGATTACATTTGATTGGATAGTCTTATCGAGGTCTCCCAGGTGGCACGGCGGCCTGAGCACCACAGTCTAGGGTGGATTCTCCACTGTGGCGCTCGCTGACAAGTTGCTGGGATTTTGCAAATTGGCCGACATCACCCAGGGAAGGTGGAGGTATTGTCAGCAGGCATTTTCGGGCCTCATCATTCTCTGGCAACTCCCTCAGGCTAATGTGGTCGTGAATCTAACTGAAGATGCCAGGTAAGTGAGTGTGCTCTCACACAAGTTGACCCTTACGGCTTCCTGCCTAGAGAGGAAGTATGGGAGAATAGCAAAATAGCGTGGCACAATAGCATGAAGGCTAGACATTTCTCACAAAACCTGAAGGGTGTCATGATGAATCCGGGACGCAGACAGAACTGGAGAGTAGAAAATTGGGAAATTATGGCATAGGTCAAATGGCTACCTGCCATGACATTAAACTCATTGGTGCCATTTTAATGGCCCACGCCATTAAAATAACCTGTGCCGTTAAAATAACCTGTGCCATTAAAATCATATTCCCCACTTGTAGTATAATTTCAGTCGACACAACTTGTATATATTTATTCAGCGTTTTTAATTTCACGTGTCACTGCGTAGCCTGAACTCGTTTTAATATATAAACAGTCCTTGCGTACACCATTGATACATAAAACATTTGCCACTACTTTGGTTCACAATCAATGGGTTAATTTGGCATGAGCATTTCACTAATGCTCGAGAAACATTCATTTCGACAGTTTTACATATTCACAGTCCAGGCAAATTATATTTCCCTCGAATGAGGGCTGGCAATCTGCTCTTGGCCATTCAGCTCCAACTTTAATTTGGGTTTTAAAATATTTCCTTCGGAGACATTGTGGGGCTATTGTATATCGTTGAAGAAGGAAAGGTTCGACTGCCGCTGGTTTAACTTTGATGAGGTGTTATATCTAATATCAAGAGAAGATAAGAGCCTTATTAGGTCCCAAATTCTCGTTAGAAACAGGGGCTTATCACACAGCGGAGTAGACCAAAGGAAGGACGAGGATGTAATATGACTGGCATTGCCTGTGCTGCATGTTCTGAAGCTTTGTGGTTTAGGTCAACTTCATTTTGAGACATTGATATGGTGGACTTTTAAGACGGGCCTCACAGACACTGCGTAAGAGATCTTTTCAGGGCCCCGACAAACTACAAACTACTTATATCCCTCAGCTTCAATCAACAATTTTTGAGTTAAACAATTGCTTTTAAACAAATGCCTTGAAAATGCGTTTGCTGCTTTTGCACACACGCACAGCTTTCCTGATATGGAATATCCTAAAAATAGGAAGTATATTGCAATATTTTTGTGGTCTCCTCATCGAATATACCAAAGGAACAATGGAAATATCATAAAATATGGATGTTCTCCTTCCATATTATTTTACAGTTGTAAACACTCCATTTCATGTATAATGTATAAGGCAGTGACACAAGCATGCACAATTGTGGATCGGGGGGAAATCTCGCTCAAGGCTAGGGTGCCCTCAGAGTAAGAAAAAAAACGTACTGTCAGGCCAGAATTCTGGGCACCAATACTTTGGTCCTGTTTCTCTAAACCTGAGCCCTATGATGGAAGTAAAAATATAGGGTGTGTGGACACCTGCACGGAAAACATGTGAGGGTTCCACGTTGTTGTAAGGTTACACATCTCTGTGGAGAACTCAATTCATTCAATTGTACCTAGTGGGTACCTGCCATTTCAGTGACACACACACACACACACGCTCACACACAGATTACATAAAAAAAACAATTGACCTTCAATAGTCTGAAAAATAATGTATGAAGTATTAATATAAAAATATAAAAGTACAATAAAACAGTGTTTGGTAATAAATGCTTTAAGCTGAAGGTGAATGAGCCCACAGCTCGATGCATGTTGAGCCACTGACAGAGTCGATAAATGAACATTTATCTTAAACAAGTCAGAAAACACCTCTGGCGCCAGCGCTATACATCCCATTGATTTCTCCTCAGGCTGCATGTAGGTTTTGCTGCATTTAGACGTTTAATTCCCACTCAAGTAAAGTCATTACCGATGCTTAATTAAGTAATCACTGCAGTGTAATCTCAATAATTCAGGATCTGAATCTGGGCCAAGCTGGCATCCTCATGCCTTTCACTTCCTTTTTTGTAAAAAAGGAGTGAGCGATTATTCAGCCATTGCCCATAATGTTGAAGAAGAAAACAGTAAAATAACTGCTCACAGTGACTGAATCACAAACAAAACTCCCCTCAGTGACTGAAACGGGAAGAGAACTGCCCGCAGCGACTGAAACAGGAAGAGAACTGCCCGCAGCGACTGAAACAGGAAGAGAACTGCCCGCAGCGACTGAAACAGGAAGAGAACTGCCCGCAGCGACTGAAACAGGAAGAGAACTGCCCGAGCGACTGAAACAGGAAGAGAACTGCCCGCAGCGACTGAAACGGGAAGAGAATGGCCCGTAGCAACTGAAACAGGAAGAGAACTACCCGCAGCGACTGAAACAGGAAGAGAACTGCCCGCAGCAACTGAAACAGGAAGAGAACTGCCCACAGCAACTGAAACAGGAAGAGAACTGCCCGCAGCAACTGAAACAGGAAGAGAACTACCCAGCAACTGAAACAGGAAGAGAACTACCCGCAGCGACTGAAACGGGAACAGAACTACCCACAGCGACTGAAACAGGAAGAGAACTGCCCGCAGCAACTGAAACAGGAAGAGAACTACCCGCAGCAACTGAAACAGGAAGAGAACTACCCACAGCGCAACTGAAACGGGAACAGAACTACCCACAGCAACTGAAACGAGAAGAGAACTGCCCGCAGCGACTGAAAGAAGAGAACTGCCCGCGGCGACTGAAACAGGAAGAGAAAAGCCCATAGTAACTGAAACAGGAAGATAAGGGCTCACAGTGACTGAAACAGGAACGGCCTACAGTGACTGAAACAGGAAGATAACTGCTCACAGTAACTGAAACAGGAAGAGAAAAGCCCATAGTAACTGAAACAGGAAGATAACGGCTCACAGTGACTGAAATAGGAACGGCCTACAGTGACTGAAACAGGAAGATAACTGCTCACAGTAACTGAAACAGGAAGATAACTGCTCACTGTAACTGAAACAGGAAGATAACTTCTCACTGTAACTGAAACAGGAAGATAACTGCTCACTGTAACTGAAACAGGAAGATAAAAGCCCATAGAGTCTTATTGAGCCTCATTTAATGACAGTATGGTTGTTATTGCTGGACTTTCTTGTTTTTTAATACTTTGCCTTGTGTGAGGAGTCTTCAATCAGGTCGCAGTAGGGCATCTACACTGCAATGCAGCGTTTTAGACCACTGCACCACTGACAGCCTCAGAATAAGGCAAACAAATACTAAGTATTAGAGGCGATTTAAACGAACTGTCAGTTAGAAGAAAAGGGCTTTTCACATGAACCGGGTGTCATGGCTGCCACTGGAGGAGAACTCTCAAATGATTGGTTGCAGTTTCTCATCTCAAAGTTAAGTGCACGAGGGTGTAATTTCAGATGCCAGCAGTTTTCCTACATTCATATCCATTCTTCCTGAGGCTAATGGAAAGAAATCACATACATAGCGAATGCTGCGTAGCACACTTCAAAGTACTGAGAGTTTAAGTTTTAGTCACCGTGTGATTTTCACAGTGACCGGACGTCAAATCCACACAATATACTCGCTCGCGCACGCCAACGTTGGAATGTGTTGTCGATTATTCCGTTTGTTAATTACTTTCCTTTACATTCAGCACTCGTATTGAAGTCATACATCAACTGCTAATCATGGACTTTATTAATGACTGAATTCGGAATCACTCGTTTGTTATTTCTCATTGTCTGTCGGGCAATTGTTGCAGGCAATATCAGAAATGTAAATCGGAATGCAAATACGAAGGCCAAAGCTGGCTATTACACGAATGACACTAAAAACCTTCCGTCAGCTTACAATGCGACGACTCGAACAGAGCTTTTCGTTATCCAAATGAAAAAACGGTAGACGTGTATGGCAGATAAACAAAGACAAATTATAATCACACTATTTGTAATATTTGGGAGAGCAATACAAATAAGTTCATTCTGCAGCAGCAGATAATTAACTTTCGACAGATTTCCGAGTGAACGACGAGCCAAAATCGATTGCTTTCAGCGTTTCAGAGGACTGTGATGGCAGGTGGAGGAATGAAGGGACTACATGGCAGGCAGGGCAATCCTCTTACCGAAATTGCCGGAGAAGGCCTAAACAGTCCTACCGTACTAACTATGATTCAACCGAAACCACAATTCAATTATTATGACGAAAGGAAGACGGCAGCAGATTATCTTAAAAAATCCGGAAACAAACGCGTGTGATTTTCATTCCTGGAGAAGAAAAGATAATCAATGAATCTTTGGCGCCCATTTGTAAAGAGACTGTAGGAGCACTCATAACGCATTGGCGTTCTCCAATGCTCTCCGGCACACACGTCTCAGGCATAATCCCGGTGTTCACTGGAGTCTGAGATGCTGCTTATCAGTCATTAGGAGTTTGAGTCATTTTCTGATGCCTGGCTAGCTTCCTTGTTAAGGGGGATGTTTTGGCTTAGAACGCAGCGGCACCGAAAATGTTGTTCGTGTGTCAAATCTTGATTACATTTCAAATGCTGCATCAGCGTTGCATATACGCCACATATAAAGTAACACTAGTATCACGGCGCTTCGTATTTTATCTAATTGCAATATTTTATTTATACGATTTTATATTTATGATTTCACAAAAACAGCTGCGAGAAGATTGGATCGTGTTGAACTTTGACCTTTTCAGCAGTCACTTCCCAGATGTTAATCAGAGTCGAAACGCCGTGCAAACGTTGATGGGCTGTGGGCAATAATTCTCCCATTAAACACGCGAGTGTACATGTGCACTCGCTCAGGTGATATGAAGAAGAGCTGATTGCTCGCGCGCGGCGATCCTACTGATTACATTTTAAATGTAAAACACATTCGTCATTAGATGATAATCTGGCCTTGATGCGGCGTCACGAAGAGGCATGCAAATAGGGATACATGTGGGATACGCGAACGTTCCCGAGTTGCGGCTCGCTCATCCCGAAATCATAGACGTTATACAAGTGGATCCTGTTTAGCACCGTTCTAAATCTACGTTGAGCGTTTCCCTCATCGACAAGCACACGCAGTGTTCATACTAGTACGCCGACTCCCAATTGATTCTACAGTGACTATACGCCGACTCCCAATTGATTCTACAGTGACTATACGCCGACTCCCAATTGATTCTACAGTGACTATACGCCGACTCCCAATTGATTCTTCAGTGACTATACGCCGACTCCCAATTCATTCTACAGTGACTATAAGCCGACTCCCAATTGATTCTACAGTGACTATAAGCCGACTCCCAATTGATTCTACAGTGACTATACGCCGACTCCCAATTGATTCTACAGTGACAGTCTCCACATCTGGCCTACACCTGCGCCGCACCCAAAGGATGTGGGACACTATCTTATGTTCTGGCTCGTCGCATATGCGGCGTAAACGGGATAAACTTTTCCATTTATCAGTTTCTAAACACACTGGTTTTAATGATGAAGTGTCCCACATATCTGTCCGGAAGACATCCAACTGTCTCGTATGTCAGGAAATAATGTGCATTCCGGAACTCACTTCGAGCCAATCAGCTGCAAGTATTCGACAATATATATATATTCAACATGTGGTATGACGGTTTAAAATGATTGGTCCACCCAGCCCTCATTATACATCTGTTTGTGTATTTGCTTGGCAGCTTCCCTCTGAACAGCTTGTCAATGTTTGATGAAACAATCATTGACTGTAGGAAGGGGAGTTCAGCACTCCTAACCATTTTCTCCCATACTGCGAGCAGAATTACTAATGACCCGGGCTCAGTGTAAGCTCTGGAGTTTATTTTTGTTGTAAAATCACTAAAAAGAATGTTTCACAGCCGTAATGTAGTGAAATGATTGCACATAAAGATTCCAGATAAATGTCCTGTGGACTGCGAGGATATTAAGAAAAAGACACTTAGCGAATACTGCGCCCGAACGCTAATACTGCACACTTTGCTCTATTTCGTCACATAATATGTCATTAGACGAATGTGCCAGTCGTTTGACAGCATGGGATGACAGTCAGGACTGTTAAAAGTAACACGTTCAATGTCTTGGATGGAATTTGATGGATTGGCGCCAGCTGCTCAGAAAGGATCTCCAGCAAGCTGTGTGGAATCAATGGGGATCGCCGTTCAATCATTCTCTGATGCAATGTGTTCCAACGGGAAAAATGCATGCCGCATTGTGTTGCGGCGCGCTAGCACTTACAGTGTGTCGCCGTCTACAGGCGAAGCGCTTGACAGTAGGAAGCGACGTGTAAACTGACATGTTTTAAGGCCGCCTCTTTGTAAAGTGACGCTAGTCTCCCCTCGGGCTGTTCGAGATCCAAAGCCTCTGCGTTGACGGTGGCGATAGCTGACAGCCCCTCAGATGCTCGTCCTCTTAAGAGCGCTTTCGAAAGGAGAGCGGGACGGGCATTTGCTGTGGCGTTCCTCGAAACAGACTCTGCCTTCGATCTCCCGGACGTATCACATTCTGCGCATTCTTTGAAAGAGATGCGATGGGTATTTGGATCGTCATCACTCACCGCTGTATCAATAACATATGCTGAGAGCAATAGGAAAAACCAACAACCGGATAGAAAGAAATGTGGCGTTCTACTGCGAGACATAAATCAAAAGCAGGTTCCTTATGGCTTTTTACATGCCAGGAAAGACTATTATTTTACATGCATCAATTCAAATGATCAGAGGAGTGGGACATTGATGCTTAGCATATTATGTTGTTGTTTTGTGTTATTGGAACTTACTGAAATTTCAGGGGGTCTGGAAAGTGCACACAATTTCAATATCTGTATTTATTACACATTTCTTTGACGTATTATTACAAGCAGTGTTGGGAAAGTTCACTTTCTACATGAACTAGTTCAAAGTTCAGTTCACACATTTTAAAATGAACTAGTTCAGTTCATAGTTCAAATTTTGAACTAGTTCATTTATAGTACAGAGCCCATATAACATGGCAATCACTGAAATAATTTGACAACATGTTTATATTGAAAACCAGAGGCTGCAGGTCTCCGACAATATACTGCACCAACAGGTTGTCCAGCTGCGGCTGGGAGATGACTACGGAGCCGCTACTGTAGGCAGTTATCGGGATCTGGGTTGATTAGGTCGCGGATCTGTCTTTGGTTTTTGTCGTTGATTGTACATACCTTGAAAGGCTAGCGAAGTGCTTTAATTTAATATGCCGTTTCAGGTTGCTTTGGATGATATTGATGTGCAAAGTTTGCACAAAAACGTCTGATTATGCCCATCCTCACCGACATTGTCATAAAACTAATTAAAAGTACAATTCGACGCCTCCTTGCTCCTTTGTCGCTCATAGATACTTTTGGTTTTTATTTTAATGATGACGCGGCGGTGCGACACTAGTGGCTGATGTTGCCAGATTGGGTGTTTTTTCTGATACATATTCATCTCTGTTGTAGCCGGGTTTGCGCAAGGAAGTCACTATAGAAATCTGGCATCATATTAAACGAGGGTAAACTAAGAGAACGTGCTGTTCAAAGACACCAGAATGAACGAGTTCACAGGAACGTTCATCAGCCAGTAAAGCAGTACGTTCAGTTCACGTTCGCCCAAAATATGAACGCGTTCATGAACTATCGTTCAGTGAACGCGTTCAGGCACAACACTGATTACAAGTATCGCAATGAAGAGTACGTTCCCGTCCAATCGATTGATGATTAAATCATATCTTGGTGTATAGACGGACTGGCTAATTATTTTACGAGAGACAAGATGAACGTAGATATATTGTCAGAACATTATTATTATACAGCGATGCGCATGATCCTGTTTACGTATCTCCGTTCAGCCTGACGACCGAACGGCTTTGTTTTCCGAGTGGTCACAACATCAAAGCGCCGGAGACTGACAAGAGACGGCAGCATGCGGCACACTGCAAATTGGCCCTCTTTTTAAAAGCTCATTAGCTGATCCATACTAATAAGCGCAGGCTTAATGGCCCGTGCACATCAGTCTGACAGTGTTATGTGCAAGCGCTAGTCTCCAGCTCCAATTTAACACGGGATTTTCGCACGGGGGCGATTTACCGCGGACGTCTTGGGAATTCTAATCGAGATTACGTCTCGGTGTCACTGCGAAACACCCTTTCGGAGCGAGGTAGGGAGGGCCGGGAGGAGCGCGGGTGGGTCTGCTAAACGAGAAAATGTTCACATTTCATCGTAATGGCCCTTTGATGTGAAGTGAAAATAAGCCCATTTGCTACTATGTGTCAATAACGCTATGAGAGAGCAGTGAGATTCGCCGTGCCAAATGGGCTGGCTGCGAAAGGGGTCATCCGTCATAGGCGGATTGCGGTGAGCGAGCGCGCTCGGCTAACATTTAGACGCGGACAGATTCGAAGGAGCGAAATGTGTCAAATCGAGGCCATCTGAGGGGGTGTGTGGGGTTGTGTGTAGTTCCTCGCGCCAGAGTGGGTTCGTTTTTCTTCGGCAGAGGGGGCTGAATGAGGGACCGGGCGTACGCATTTGTATGCTCCTCGTGGAACACAAATTCGGAGGCTGATTATGTTGTGCTTTGCCTGTTACGCTGCGTTAATAGCGAGGGGGTCAATTGCGGAGAGCCCGGGCGAAGGGAACCGTTAGAAGGGCAGTGTGCTGTGAAATGAGATGGAACAGAAAGACTTACTTTGGCAACACTGTATGAAACAACGGGGGCGGGGGGGGTTATTACGCAAAGTGACAGAAATGCTCGGATATCATTTTTTTCATATATACAGGCGGAGCTGAGATGATCGGCAAGCTTGACGAAGATAAAAGAGAAACATTATTAAATGGATAACACGGAAATCGCACTGTGCGGCACACTCCGAACGTAACTGGAGCGGTTGGGATTTGCTGAGGTAGCGTTTGATGAACAGCTATCGGTTATCAGGACTACGGCACCCCCGAGAGTCAAAACGCAATGTGAGAAAAGTCAAACTCTCCCTCCAATCTTCCCCGGACCTTGATATCTATTATCTACGGTTATGCACTGGCCTCCTGTTATCGATTGGGGAATCAATTGAGATTTTCTGGGCATATTTGTGCCTGGGGTTATTGTCTTCGCTGGAAGATTTGGGGCTAAAATGTTCCAGTGTTCGTGATGAAGTCGACCATATAATTGACCTCAGGACAGTTGGTAGCAAAATACTCCAAACACAACAAAGATCCACTGTCATAGATTACAGTAGATAAGAGGTACTGTGGGACCGTATTCGATTGTTTCGGTACTCAAACAGACATGATTTGGTGT
Organism: Dallia pectoralis; assembly: GCA_029465975.1. Lineage (NCBI taxonomy): Eukaryota > Metazoa > Chordata > Actinopteri > Esociformes > Umbridae > Dallia > Dallia pectoralis. The sequence goes on from CM055735.1 coordinate 16,987,939, forward strand.
AATGGTATCACAGTGTAACTTTCCAAATGACACAGGCTTTGTTCATAAGTATTTGCAACTGAAAGTTAAACCAGGTGCAGAAAGGGAAACACATTACACGTGGTTCTGCTAAAATTCAGTGATCGATTTGGTACTCAAACAGATATGATCTGGTGTAACAGTATCACAGTATACCTTTTGAAATGCCAAACCCCTAAAATGAATGCTTGCTAAAATTAATACTTGAATGTCCATACAATATCACTGTCTTCATACGTTTGTTCACTTCAAAAGTAAGCTGATTAGCTCAATCAAAACAGCATTGGAGTTTCCCCCCATCATCACATTTCTATGGGTGAATCACAACTCCATATGACATTTATCACTGTAACGTCATAGAGCCGTGTCACTTCACTGAAAGACATTCACATTTTAAGAGCCAGGTGGACTTTTAAAAAGTTTGCTGTGCTTCGTATGTCAGTACTGCAGATACTCGAGCTGTGCGATGCGCGCCGTTCCACGTACATGTCAGCGCGGCGTTGTCAGAACGTAAACACAGCAAACACGCCGTTGTCATCGTTCAAATGACAAAAAAAACTAACAGAATACAATCCAACCTGATGGCATGGAGATATGAAAGCATAGAAGCCTACCTTGAGGTGGAAGGTGTGAAAGTCACAGAACATTCTCTCTCCTGAGACCTGTGTGACAATGAAGAGGATGAGACGTCAGTCATGATTAAGGAAGCCGGCAATTACAGAGCGGGCACCGGCGACAGTGATTGATCAACAAGAAACTCCCCTTTAATGAAGAGTAAAGCACATGAGGGCTTTGGAGAAAAAGTGGAAAATGCAAGTAGAACTTCGGCATGAAGTACCAGATGTTTCACTCAGGTCGCGATAACATGTTGATAATGTGTTGGCTCAGGGTTTTTCTGGGAACCAACAAGGGGTCTGAGAATAACAAAAATATGCTCTCCTAGAATATATGAAGTAAAATAAATGATAATACGCCAACATGGAAAATCATTAATCGGGTACTGTTATGTATATTTGGGGTACTGTTATGTATATTTCGGGTACTGTTATGTATATTTGGGGTACTGTTATGTATATTTCGGGTACTGTTATGTATATTTGGGGTACTGTTATGTATATTTCGGGTACTGTTATGTATATTTGGGGTACTGTTATGTATATTTGGGGTACTGTTATGTATATTTCGGGTACTGTTATGTATATTTGGGGTACTATTATGTATATTTGGGGTACTGTTATGTATATTGGGGGTACTATTATGTATATTTGGGGTACTGTTATGTATATTTCGGGTACTGTTATGTATATTTGTACTGTTATGTATATTTGGGGTACTGTTATGTATATTTGGGGTACTATTATGTATATTTGGGGTACTATTATGTATATTTGGGGTACTGTTATGTATATTTGGGGTACTGTTATGTATATTTCGGGTACTGTTATGTATATTTGGGGTACTGTTATGTATATTTCGGGTACTGTTATGTATATTGGGGGTACTGTTATGTATATTTGGGGTACTATTATGTATATTTGGGGTACTGTTATGTATATTGGGGGTACTATTATGTATATTTGGGGTACTATTATGTATATTTGGGGTACTGTTATGTATATTTCGGGTAATATTATGTATATTTGGGGTACTATTATGTATATTTGGGGTACTGTTATGTATATTTCGGGTACTGTTATGTATATTTGGGGTACTATTATGTATATTTGGGGTACTATTATGTATATTTAGGGTACTGTTATGTATATTTGGGGTACTGTTATGTATATTTCGGGTAATATTATGTATATTTTTGCATCTTATCTATCCCATGTTTTTCCTGATCGTCCATTCATTTCATGTTTTCATTCACGTTTGGCCCTTTAAAGTTGCGTAAAATATTCTGTATTGTAATGCAGAACCCCACTGCTATTTGCACTTTTGTATTCTGTGTATATATCGTGTAACTGGACGTTGTATAACGTTGAAATAAAAAAATGTAGTCAGTGGTTGCCACTGAGTTCATGTGCATGATATAGACAAACCATTATGGATTTGACAACATTGAATATTCAGTTGTGGTAACTTTATAATCCGACATCTTGAATGTTTGGGATGGTGGCATGGTGCCACACAGGCTTTGTTCATAAATATATGCGACGGCGACCAATATATCGACAACTCGTCATGAGTCCTTGTTTGGAATATAAATCGGTTGACAGTTTGATTATTCTACATTGCACAATGTCCATCATCTTGTTATTAGGAAGACAATTCTAAAATAATGGTCCAATACAAACAGCCACCAGCATTGATATAAAGATGATATACAGGACAAACACACAGACAGTTTGATTCAAAGGGATTTAAACGTTGTTTGAATACTGTATGAACGCTAAGTTCACACAAAAAAAGACAAATAATTTTGACTATCAACAATGACTTTTACAGAACTTCTCTGGTAAACACAGAAAGTAAAACCAGGTCCAGAAATAAGAAACGCCTCAGATGTCGATCTGCAAAAAATCAGTGATCGATGTTGGCCCTAAAATCTCAAACACAGATGGAGTGACACACCCGGACTAATCAGATGGAAGTGCGCGTTTCTGCTGGTTTTAGTTCCAGCAAAAATAAAAGTTTGACCGAGGCCTTTGCCAAAAACAGATGGACCCTTCCAGATATCTGTCGGAGCATTAAAACTAAACTGAACACAAGAGATGAACATCAGTCATCCTGGGGGAAGACAAAGAGGGGAAGCCATTTTTAAGATGGAGGATAGTCCAGTTAAAGTGTCACACAGAGAGAGAGACAGAGACAGAGACAGAAACAGAGACAAGACTAGACTGCTAAATGAAGCATTGGTTTTGGATGGTGCTGTAAACAAACAAGTGGTGAATGTCAATATATCTGTAGATATCACTACCCAAAATACCAGAAACTAGGGCCATCCCATCCGCCACCATTGAACAAAACCACGGTCTCCTCTTTCCCGTTGCCCATGCCACATAATTTCGCTGAGTGAAAAGGCTGCTTGTGAATGTTGAACTGATTCCCACGGACCCTTGCATCAAATTGACAAGGCTGGCACGGCGGCTCGTATTGCTGTGTCCTGTCAATACCTAGTCTTTCGTTGGGACGTTTGTACCGATCTACCTCACCTTGTGGCTTACCTGAATGATGTGGGAAAACAGTTAAGCAGCAAACAGAATAAGGGACATCAGCACAAAATGCAGGAATCAAAGCCACAGCTTACCAGGAAGCATTGACCCACCAATAGATGAGAGGACACTGCTGGTCTCCTGAGCTACTGGCTGGGCTGGTGACCTTTAGGCTTTCAACCTCCCATCTTCCATGGCTTTTGTTCGACTCCTAAGCTACCGTTGGTATTGAATAAAGCCCATGTAGCCCATTTTGGGATGTAGACTCTTAGGGGAAGTCCTCGCCACCCACCAACGACCCACTCAGAGATGGTGCTGACAATTATATCTAAAATGGCTTTTTATGTTTTCCTTGAGTGTGTTCAATCCCATTCTTCCGCTGTATTTCGTCATTCCCAATTGCTTTTAGGACCACCTCTTCTCCGGATAAGGTGTTCTAAAATAGATATCTTGTCTCGAGTATACCACACATCCTACGTCTGTTCTATAGTTGTATATTAAAGTCCCCTAATGTCTCTAGATTTTTTATGCCTGTACCCCAAACCCTCTGTATTGACAGAATCACAGTTTTCCTTCAATTACCCTTTTGGTCACTCCATAGTTTTGCACCCACGATTCGTTTAGTCTCCTGCAAATCTCCTTAACCGTTCACTGTGCACACCCCGCTTCATGTTTTGGTGCTTGTGTTAGCTCCCTTAGATATCTGGGTACTCACATTCAACAAACTCAAACTCTAGGCACCAGTTACTGCACCTCATTTGTCTGACTTGATTGAATTCTGGAGAAGTACTGAACATTTTTGTCCCCTGCTCTCCTTTCCTTAAAGCAACCTATAGCTTCCTTGGCTTTACTTTCCATTTCTCATAAATGTTACTTTGTTCCATCCTCAGTAACAAGGGAACTAATTGTCTGCTGCTGATTAGCAGGTTGACTTTAAAAGTGCCCTACTTATTTGCAGTATTTTCCCCTATATAGTTCAGCAGCTTCTGTTGCAGCGCCCAGACTAATAGGGTGTTTTTGTAGCCTGAGTGTCTCCGACTTGTTGTATTCTGCTAACGTGGGTATTTTACCCATCCCCGCCCTGGGTGGGGGTGCATGTCTAACTGACTGCGATCTTTCCAAGCAATCACACGGTCCATCTTCTGGTGTCAGCTGTTATGGTAACAGCAGTCACCAGAAAAATCCGGCAATACTAAAGACACGGATGAAAAACGCAGACGCTCGGTTATTCGATTGCAACTTGATAGAATATCAAATATCCACTGACCGGCGGAGATCAACTAAACTGCTACACTATTTTGAATAGAACTTCATTATATGAAGCCATTTCCTCCGGCTACTTTGTTCTTCAACAGAAACCAAGTCCCGTAGTTTCCACTGCTGGGAGGCTTGAAAAAGAATGTTATGCATACACCACACTGCATCAGACAGTGCTGCACTAGTCCAACGTGATGCCCTTTAACGTAATCTCCATGCCGGTTCGAACATCAAGATAACGGCACTTGAGATAATGGAAGTGGGAGAATCAAATCTCCCACGGGGAGGTACTGTACACTCAGGCCCGATGTCTCTGGGAACACATGATCGTTTATTAGCGCTGTAAAATAAAACATACCCACAGTAACGTTCGTATTTGTATTTCTTCTCGCCGTGTCATGTGTACGTTTATAACAGGCCTTGCCTATAAAGAATGAATAATTGAATCCTAATGTTATGCAAATGGTTTGCACGTGAGAGGACGTACAGGAACGATTTTTGGCAGTGTGCTCATATGTAGGAAAACACCGGTGCAGTATTATTGAAATAGGCACTGGGAATCATCTTATGTGCATTTACTTCCTTTTCCAGTCTCCAATCGATAATTCTGAATTTGCAAACAAATGCATCTCCATAATTTCATTAGTGTCTCAATTACATACAGGAACAATGCATACAGTTAATGGGAATCCCTCGTTGCCTCCTGGCCATTTCCATGCAATTCTTTGTCAAACTACCAGCCGGTCATTTAGCCATCCACTGTCATGTTTCCGGGGTACCGAATACTTTTATTCATACCCTCAAAACTAAAAAACTACCCACCGAACTTAACCTTGCCCATTATGTCAATGTTCAGCCTTTGATCTCCATGCTAACCATCCCATCAAATGTATTTAAGTCATAATGCCTGGGAAGTAAGGACACTTGTCAGCTAAGTGTTCTCAAAGTGGTCATATGTTATATCGATTCTGAGAATGGCGTGAGCCTAACATAATTATAGTTGATTAGATAACTACTGAGACACTTTTGCAGTAGAAGGTCAGGACAATACTGTTAGGTAAGCACGTGGCTAGAGATTCAAAAGTTTAAATTAACGTAATTTACGTAAAGCGGAGATTCTTCGTAAAGACAACGTAACAGGCTTGTTGACACATTATCGTATAGTAAGACCGTCAGGTTAAAATAACGTTTAAACATTTCGCCTATTACTTCATGCTTGGTAATATATATCATCATGACTCTGTATGAGAAATATATATGTATACAGTATGAGGTAACATTTGACATCTTATCTTAACTTTATAGTGTACGTTATTGCTATGTTTTAGATCAGAGTAACACTTCTGCACTCTGCTCAATACAAAACCCTCCTGAATGAAATAGTGAAAAGTGAATTCCAACAGAGAGATACATTACAAGAGGACACACTGTCAGGTTAGCGGTTAACAGGTAAGCAGGACACATTCGCAGAGGTTCACAAACACAAAATCTCTTTAATACAAAACACCATTGAGCACTAGAGAAATATTCAAAGCACAAAAATAACAAACCGCAAGGCCTCACCGACATGAAATTCACCTCTAACACAAACTGACATTAACAACGACCCAACAAGGGCCAACACAAAAGGACCAAAATAAACACAAGAACTAACAAGGTGAAACTAGACACAGGTGAGTGAAAACACAGGTGTAAACTATCAAATAATTACACAAGGACAATTACTTAATGACACACAAGGACCAGGAGGGGGCAAAACAGGACAAAGCAGGACAAGACCAAACTACAATCATAACACACACCCTTTGTCTACGGCATACGTCAAACCGGTATGCTAAGACGCTGTCCCAAATGCCTTTCCTCTCTGGAAAAACCTGGGAGAGTTACTAACATTTTAAACGTGGGTCATTCTAGGAACATTGTATCCATTTAGTGTAGTCCTTCGATGTCTCTTTTTGCTCACATTATTACAACCCATGGGCCGGGCCTGGAATATAGCAATGCAAATATCAATTTTACAAACATACATTCAACAGTTGTGGACGATCTCTAGGTAAGCTTTGAAAATTGATGATCATGAATGAAGATAATGACTATAGATATGGAAGTATTTCTAGCATGACACTTGATTGGGTCTTACTCTATTGGTACTCTATTAAGCAATTGCATTAGAAAACTGAAGGATTAAAACACACAGTTAATATTCCGACCACTCAGCGATACATGTGAAGTGCTCTGCTTGGTATCAGCAGAATTGTTTTGATTATGTAATATATGTACACATATCCTTTGCAGAAAGTCACTGCCGACTGCATCAACTCAGAGAAGCCAAAAATATCTTGTCGAGTCGTCAAAACTGACGATTCATCATCTAACACACTGACCCCTCGGAATTATAAACTGTAATTCCATTTAATATGTTGCCTTCGTGGGCGACAAGATGGATTGGAAGCCCAAGAAGGTTGTCAGCTTTGAGTCTAATTACTCACAATTTAATACTAATGTAGCCCATTTAGCTCTTTATAGAAAACGATGACCCTTTTCCTCTCCCCATCGTCCCCTTTGTCCTCACTTTATACCTTCACACATTTAGCGGACGCCTGAATCTGCGGCCCGAATTGAATGATTTCATGTTAACAGCGGAATGGGTCCTTGGAGCCCGAGGAGTTGGGAAAGAAGGGAAAGCGTTGCCAGCGGAGCTGCCTGCTCAGCACTTAGGGGCAGCACGTTTTAAATGCTCGGCTTTCACCAAGAAATGGCCCACAAGAGTGACGCGCTTGAGGGGAGGGGTTCTTTGACGTGGGGAACCTGGGGAACGTGCGGGCCATTCATCATATTAATGAGTCATGTCATATATTTACCCCTAAAATGGTCGCTTGATCGGGGGGTTTCACACGGCGTCCATGCTTTTTTAACTAAGGATAGCTGAAGCCAGTGCTTTGTCCTAGAAAAAAACATGCTTGGATATGTGGTGACATGCACGTTTGGGTATCGTGTAAGCTTTGTTTAACTATTTCTGAATGAAAAGCTTAGCTCACTCTTGGTTTACGTAGAAAATAACCTCGGCTCATAATGTGTTATTTTGTTTACTTAACATTGAATTGATGGTTACCCTAGGTTAAAACCGAACCGTGTATTATACATAAGAATGTGGCCATGAACAGAGAAAGCTGTCTGTTTGTAAGTACGTTCGTAGGCTATGTCTCGTGTTGGACCACTGCGGAAAAGGCCAGAGTCAAATTGAGTGCGGATATTGAAGCAGGGGTAAAAACATTTTACCTGGAAATCTAAATCTGTGCTATTACCATTTCGCCGGGCGAGCTGAAGGAAGATGGACTGATAAATCTTGGGCCAGGTGGAATAGATGAATCCGAAAAGGTATTTACCCAATCTAATTGAAAACGTCTGTCACTCCGTAAAAGGCCTTGCCACCAGGCCAACTCGGGTAAAGTCATTATCCATCTACCTTGATCAGTACTTTCTGGAGTGCAAAATGCTGTCTCGGCCACATCTTTAGATTCATTGAGACTACATATATTATTTGCCTGGGATGTCCAGACGTTCAACAAAATCAAGTGTGTTCTGTAATTGACTGAGGTCAGCTTGTTTACTGCATACTATATGTCAGGCGTCTGCCCAGCAGTGTTCCAGGAGCTCTACTGTCCTGTAGGAGTTCTGCCCAGCCCAAACGGAGCACACCTGAACAGTCAGAGGAATGGAGAGAAGACAATACCTCTCCAGAAACGGGGTTGGTATGCGTCTGACATGTATGCACATCCATCAAAACCCTAACCTCTATATAGTTTAGCATCGGGTTAATTTGCCATTTTTATTTTTAAGAACCAAGTGTGCCAATTGGTTAATATTATCAATATTATAAAAAATACTTTTTGAGGTTGTTGATGCAGAACTTAAGTTCCTCAACAAAAAACTTAGACACTAGTGCAGATATAAGATAATGGCAGCTAGAAACCATTTCCGTTGCTAACCACCAGTTTCTAATGACATTTAGCACCAGCCGGTGCTGTTCATACTAGACGTAACCGAACAGCCTGAGCTCCCCTGGGCCCTCGGCTCATCCCCTCAGACACACTCATCCCCCATGGAAGCCCGGGGCCCTTGTCAATCGCCCACTCCCTGCTGCCTCAAACCCTCACTCCCTGGCTCCCGTTCCGGGGCTGTCACCCTCGCTGTCTTGCCTGTCGCGGAGACCCTGAGTGACACGCTGCAGCGGCACCGGCTGGATGAGCTCCGCCCAGAGCTCCGCCGCGCCAACGCCCCCACAACAGGACACTGTGTGGGCGCCGCTGGGACCTGATGATGTCACAATGTGACAGTAACCGCGGCTACAGAGCCTAGGAGTGTGGGAGACGGGAGATTAGTCAGCGTGGGCATCAGGGACCGTCGAAGGATCCTGTGTGTATATATCTGCAGGGATGTGTGCCGTAACTAAAATGAGGTCCAAGCACAGAACCAGGGAAAACGTCTAAGCCACTTGCCCGAACAAGCTGTGGTAAGTGTGAACAAAACTCGGATACATCGTTGGACGTATTCAACAAAATAGAAAACACCTGGGGAAAAAAAACTATGCTAATTCCATTCTCAGGCACAATTGCTTCCAATACAATATTACAATATTTCTGTAGTTTGTCCACAGTGGTGGCTTACTACCACCTTCAAAGTAAAAACTGACCAAACACCGGTGAGTTAGATGTTAGTAGCAATGTCAACATCTTTCAGAGAAGCTAACTAGACAGGTTTGGACAGCCCCTCAACACCTAATAATGTCTCCAGCCCAGCCTGCAACTAAACAACACAACTCTGTTATTGCACAGCTCTCTCTCACTCTCTGCGATAGGACCTATCGTTGACTCCAATAGGGTTGTTTGCGCCAGCTGTAATTGAGAAGTTCAGAGACAGCAGAGTGCCAGGGGACGCTTTAAATGTGCCACTGCGATGATGCCACAGTCCACTTGCGGCATCCGTCAACACGGGCTACTGTGTGTTTTGAGTGAGTCTCTTCTTGAGGGCTTGTCAAGGTAAGAATAATTGCTGTTAGACATTGGGGTTTAGCAGGGTGGACCATAGCATGGGTTGTCCACTCGCACACACACACACACACACACACACACACACACACACACACACACACACACACACACACACACACACACACATACAATCTATAGCCTAGATAAGTTTATAGAGCTATTGTGTGCTCCTCAGATGCAGCAGCCTTATTATGCAATCTGAACATGACACATTCAACGTTTGTTCCACCACGCACAAAACCTTGCATCAAGACATTATGTTGATGTGCAAGGCCCAGATCTGGTAATCATCGTGACAATGTAACATAAAAAAGCTTGAGATTAAAGTTCCTCCTTGCGAATAAACCAATCTGATTGTAGTGAATTACTTTCTCCACCAACTTGGCCTACGGGCAAAATTTTTAGCAAGTATCTTTTGATCTTTGTGGTGTGGAAAAATTGGGCCATTTGACCCAAGCTCTTGACAACCTTTTTTTTAATAAGTAAATGTAAAGAAATTCATAAAAATGAGTTGACAACGCACCTTTATCCTTGGATTGAGCAAAATGTTCCATGCAAGTCGGACAAATGGTCACTGAATCACACTTTGAGGTCTTGAGACTTTAGGCTTTGTATTGTATCTCAAAATCCTACCAGTGTTTACTCGAGAAAAGACGTACCCGTTGGTAGTGGAACAAATTCAATTGGATGGTTCGAGTTTCTATCAAAAACCTGATTTGTTCGATGCGAATCTGATATCAGGAAAAATACCTTTTTGAATAGATGGGATAACATGTGGGGACGACAGACATTGGTTAAGTAGAGACTTGCAGGTGATTTCGCTGGTAAAAGGATATGAAGCTATCTTACATTCTCTTATTATTCTCCAAATATAGATAGATACCCGGGCTGATAGAGAATCGATCAATATTTACTAGGAAGAATACAGTTTTGTCCAGCATTGCGGAACACATTTCCTTGTATATCTTTGTTTCACCCTTATGGTAATTTCCACACAGTCAGTCTTTGAAGAGGCACTTTCATCAGGGTTGATAGTGTCCTAGTTTATGTACTTTAGAACAGCTGATTTGCAGAAAACTTCACAACAAAGTCCGTAATTTCAGATGTTGTTTTAAACTTCTGACGGTTTGTCTTCACTGTGTTTTCACATGCAGATTTTGATGTGCTGCTGAAGGTCTTTTTATATACTCCCCATTTCCCATCCCCCTGAACAATTAATTTTATCTTTGGGGGTATTATCAAGAAAGAGCCTAGCAAAGCGGCATGACAGAAAAGCGGTCTAGAACCCGAGGCCCGGGGTGGGAATTAATCTGTTCGACAAGATCTCTCAGAGACAATTTTGCTTGGTTTTTCGTTCAGTTGAATGTCGCGGCCACAACTCAGCGTATCTACGTGGCCGAGGATAATCGTGTTTCAACCGTAATGCAGACAGAATCAAATCACAATGTCAGAATAAACATTGACAGAGAAGCACTAAGACTGAGACGGTCTTGGGAATTCGAAACCATGTTTGAATGTATGAACAAAATATAAGGAGATTCACTATTTAGCAATGTTCCACCGTTACATATTTTGACTTTGAAGCTTGGTGTTTAGCGAAAACCTTGAAGGTACACAGCAAACGTGCAAATCTATATTGACATATTTTCATACCGGCATGAAATAATCTTCTCATTTAAAGTAATTAAAGGATGAATAAAACTAAAACACTCACGGAAAACACATTGCGTGTATTCGTTTGTACCTGCCCGTTTTGACGCATAATACAAGATGCATAGAGGAAAATCATCAAAGTAATGATCAAATAATTATCTCAAGTGCAATTAATTTAACATGCCAATGAACTTATCTTGAACAGCTGTCCTAGCTTCACCACTTAATCACTTGCGAGAATTACTAAAGAAATGGAGCACGTGCTGGGCATGCAATAATCACCTGCAAAGTGCATTGTTTACAAACGCTAATTAATATCATACTGCGTATTAGCGAGCTAAGTGACTGATACACAGTCCTATAATTGTCCTAGAGAGATTTCCGTTTGTTTTTCGTTGGTTGCCTCCGAGACACCTTGTTAGTCCTTGGACTCCTTGTTTTGAAAAAACCAACACATTTAAACATGAGCATCCTCGTTGACGGCGCACATAATTACTTAGCGGCACGTTTGTTACCCGTTGAAAATTATTGGACAGAAGGTTTTGGGTTCAACAACCACCGCGGAGAGATTCTCACTGATCTTGTTATGCATAGTATGATTTCTTGCCATATTGCATATCAAGCGAACAGTTGACGATTGACCTTTCGTTTAGTAAACGGGATTATGAGCGAGGTACACACGGAAGTAACTTCCCAGGTAAATGATGAAATGTCCCTTGGAGCAGAGAGACACAGTTTTATGGGTTCCTTAATGTTGTCGTCATAGTAGCTGTAGCCAACACATTGAAAGGATTACTGTATGTTTCCATATCATTGCTAGATGAATGCTTCGGATTAAAAGGTAAACGCAGTTCGAACGTTAAAAATATAAACTATTGTTTGACAAAGTATCTGCATCTCATACAAACCCTATTTCATTAACAGTTTACCTCAACACTTTCCTTTACAGTAAATCACTATGCTAAAATTGTTTTCTCTACAGGAACGAAACTGGCTAGTTCTGACTCTCAACCCACGCTCAGCCTATTCAAAATGCTGCCGTGATAATTCCAACCCAGTCTGGGCAATTTTACCAATTTTGGTCATCACATGATTGCCTGTTCTGACATTCACATTGGACCGCGTGATATTAGATCAGCGGTTCTGACATATGGCGTATCTATCGCCAGCAGACCCGCGTCTGGCAGATGCCAGAGAATTGATGGCTAATGCAGTGATGTAACGTGTGGGAGTTGTCACAAGTGGACCCTCTTAGGGACTACTTTACAGCAGTGGTTATGGAGGAGTGATACGTAGCTATGGCGACGGCAAATCAGAGCTCATCGCGGATGGTAATGATACGTCTACGGGCTTTACTCTCATTCCGTAACATGCGCCGGTGTCTCCAACATTTGCTGCATTATAATCTCGATAATTACATGCACCTATTTGAGTTTACACGAAAATTGTGCCACTGCGATAAAAACATTTAACTGTTGTGTGCCGAATCCAAATTTAAATTAGCATATTCATTTAAACTCCATTATCTCACGCCATACATTTCAGTGGGGACGATAACAATGGAGTACAACTGAGATATTACAGTAATTAAAAGAAGCTTAGTGCAAACTGTGTGACTCACTTTGGCTGTGTCTGGTCAGAGCGCGGAGAAAACAATGAGATAAGTGAGAACCTGAACACATGGTAGGCACAACGCTCGTTAGAGACAAAATATGTGTTTTCCGTCTTTGCATTGTGTTGTGGTGCGCTGTGCCGTACGTAGCCAAGTGTTCAGAGTATCTGGACGTTATCTACACAAGACATCTGTATCAACATTCAATTGCTCAGGCCTCGGGAAAGAAATTTGACTAATTGATTAAATTAAACTAAATTGTATGCCGTTTATATTTGCTCTATCCTACCGCTTTAGTTAAAATGGAGGCGCTACAGTCGTAGGATATCTTCTTCAGGTCACCTGACTGAATATAAACTCAAATGCAGGCCTTCCGATGTGCAGAGATAAACATAACTAATGTAGACGCAGTGATTTTCATGCAGTCCAAATAGCCTTTCGCCTTATCTAGTGAAGATATTTTTTTCTTTACACCCCATTTGAAAATCTTCTTCTGAGATTATCTTTATTTACTGCAGCTACATGAATGTGTAGTGGGCTGTGCTAAGGCTTCTCTGACGCTTTGCTAAGGCTGCTAGCTGTGTTTATTTTTTCTGTCCTGTCTAATTTAGTGTTAGTTTGGTCGAAGCCATTTCAAGCTAGCTACTATCAAAATCTACCTTCGACATTAAGTTATTGATGCTAGTGATTACCATGCGAATGACGCCAATGACCTGACCTTTTAAAATGGCCGTTCCCTAACGTTAAGCTGGAATGTTTAAATACATGTTTTTTTCTAAAGCAAGTTTTTGCAATTTCAATCATTGGAATATGCTTTGTGGTCACATTAGATTAAAAAGGACCCAGTCATCTCAAATCTGTGCGGTTTCACTTGAGTCTTTGTAACGAAAACCCTGAAATGTGTCTCAACATTATAGAGTTTTTGGCAATTTCCCCTTTTTGACAATTAGAATAAGCTGCCAGATACTCTGCAGAGTTGACACGTGCGAGGCTTAAAACGGATTTGTAGAAGCTTCAACGGCAATTAGATGTAAATGAACCGTGAATGTTGTGACAGTACAAAGGCACCAATTTGCAGTTGTGATAATATCTTGATGAAATGATTCACGTTTAAAGCATGAATAGGCTTACAACCATCTAAAAATACATTGCTAAACATTAGCTGTTCAATAGTTTCACTTGGTATTATATTAGCATCAGTGGCATCATCGGAAACTTGTATATTATCAATACATTATCAATACATAAATGAACATCGCTGTTTTAAAGACCTCACCTATTGCAATGTTAACATCAACTCTGGTTACCTACCGTGTGAGTTTGTGTTAATGTTATTTTAAGGGACGTTGCTAGCTAGCAACTGTAGCAACTCGGCTACGGGTTCACCCTCTCTCCCCACCTCAGGGCACTGCAATCTCGTAAGCGATGTTTTGATATGCTGACGGGTTTCGCTCTTTTTTTCCTGTTAGCCAAGGGCACTAGCAGAAGTCCACAATCGGTGGACGCTACCTGTTCATAGTTGACATTAACGTTGCTAATTAAAGCAATGTAGCTTAAATTAAATTGTCCCTGTCTTTTTATTATATAGATGAATAACATATTTCGTTGTGTTGTTGTTAAGTGTTTGTTTTATTAGAAGTGCATATAAAATCACGGGAAAGCAATTCAATGACGGGAAAACACGTGTAACATTAATTAAAAAAATTCTCCACAGAATGGGTGTTCGGCATTTCTGGCGTAATGGAGTTATTTTGCTGTACATGGTCAGAACATAACGTTTTTGCAGTTCGATAGTGATTCTCGAGGGAACAGTGTAGCAGTCAGCCATTTCTAAACACGTCATCTGTTGTGCAAATTTTTATCACTCTTGTCTCTCCGTCCCCCTCTCACTTTCTTCCGGCTCTATCTTCTCTCTCGCTCTCGCTCTGCCTCCTTCCCTCTATCAGAGTACAAGTCACACCCGAGCCATCCATCCAAACCCTTGGACCATGAAATTAGCTTAAGACGTAAAGCTGTGAACGACACAGGTGTGGCTACAAATGAGAACACCCGAACGAAGAAGTGCAGATCTGAGACGGCCGATACTGTAGTTGTTAAGACATTTAGAATTACATGTCACAGCTTACTTACTCGTTTATTTTTTGCCTTTTCTTTAGATGCGGTTACAGCCAGCTCTATATTGTGTTACGGCACATTCCAGAGCTTAAGGTAAGGCACGAAAGAGCTTGAGAGGAACTCAAATGGCGTCGTCTAATTTCCATTTAAAACTTTTGAATTCACTCAAGCTCGCCTGCCCCGTTTTCTCTGTGCTGTGTGAATTATAATGCATCTCAGTCTTTATCCCTTCTTAACAAGTTCACACGTTTAGCTCCTCTACTCATTGCGTTCCTTAATAATTGCCTCGGCGTGTAAAACTAAGATTTGGCGCACAACAAGCTCCGGGGCAATCACGGGCTATTGTTTTCTGATGTACATACGGAGCAATTTGACTCTGATGTAAACAAATGTTGATGTAGCGGTGACAATAAAAAAACTAAAAAACAACACATCCATTGTGTTCCGAACGTGTGGTTTTGGGCTGCGTAACATCGCCTGGGCCTGATTGTTGCCGTGATGAGAATTCTAATGAGGAAGTTGGTGAGAGAGAGTAATGGAGACTAAGCCCTTTTGGTTCCCACAGAAAATTTGGTGTTTTCACGAGGGGATGACAGTGGATGGGCCGAACGAAAGGCAAAAAATAGACGAGAGTGAAACACACACACTGCCTTGTGTCACATATGCTAATTAAACACAGATGCAGTGACACGACCGTGTGAATATTCAATGGTGCCAAAAACTCAATAAAACCATAAACGCGCTATTTGTGTATATAGTCGTTGGACGTCGTACATTTTCCCCTCGAGACCGAAATGACTAAAGCCGCAGTTCAGAATACGTACAACTGTTGTTGTGTTGTTTTCAGAAAAGCCCATTCCAATAAAATTGTTGGACGTCAAAGAAAATAATAGATTGCGGGTCGTTCAGAGCGTGTTTTGTCCGGTTTGAAAAATGCCAACCCTGGAGACAGATTACATTAGGAGAGATTGCTATTGACTATCGGCACTCACCATTATAGGCATCGACTCGTGGTTGACGGTTAAATCCCTCTCTATGATGGACAAACATTTGCTGACGGACTGGATTCCTTCAAGTCTCCACACGTTCAAAAAGAGACAGAAAAAGAGGTACATTCAACGCGCGCTAGCGGTAGCTGGCTATCTGCATTGATTGATGCGGCCTTTTATGACGTGCGCGAGTCGACTGCGACTACCGATTAATGATCCTTGCCGTTTTTTGAATTATTACTCGCGTGTACGTTCCTCGACACTGTCATGTGGAAGTGAGAAGCCAATCAATTGCTCCTTCGGCTGAGCAAATGATGGGTGATATTAATGATTGGCTGCTTTCGCGTGAGCCTCCTTTCTCCCGACAACGGACTGACCTGACCCGCTCTGGGGAATCGTAAAAAAGAAAATGATCAACAAAGCGGTTAGAGTTTAGTGCCATAATGAATTTCATCTCTATTTTCTGTTCATTTGTCTTCACGTGAAACTGTTATAAAGGCGTAACACATGATTTACATGTTACCGAAACGTAAATTGATCCGTAATCACCGAAAGACACACCAGCAAACATACCACAAGATCCTACACACGACAACAATGTCATAAAAGAAATGTTAATATAGTAGTCAGTGAAATGGCTACATAGCAACAGGGTCAACCTACGGAATGTGTGACAGCCGAGACAACCTGGGCAATAAGCATTTATTACAAATCACAATCCCAACGAACGGACGCAGCCCAACCCTGGACAACATCATCTCTAATCACTACATCACCCCCGTTCAAGGTTCAGTGGAATCATCTGTAACTGCAAAGCTGTCTTCCTGCATAAAGCCTAGTTACACGTCATTGGATGCTGTTGTACACTGATGCAGAATAAACACTGATTGTTACACTGTCAATAGGATGTTCAGTTCTGAATCGTAACCCGGCAAAGTCCCTGTGGTAAATTGATAGGTTATATTTTGTATTCCCAGCAAAAAGTAATATTGCTCATACAGTGAACACACACACACACACACACAAAGCAATTGCACATGAATGCAAACATACACGCTGGCACTCGAGGGATGCCCAGGGTCAAGTGGTGTTCAAGGCGTGCATTTGCAAAAAACCTGACGCCAGCAAGTATTTCATGATGTTGTCTTTATTTAGATGCAAGTTGCTGTCTCAGCCTGTTCCGTTCTCTGGTCATTTCCAATTCGAATGGCATAACTGAGGCGTGCTCTAACCAATATGAGAATGACAGCTCTCTCTTTTCCCTTACTTATTTCAATCTTCATTCTTTTATATGCCCTCGTTGACAATTTCAATATCAGCATCTCATCTAGCTGCTCCCCTTTCAATTCTCCCACACTGTACTAACTACCACTTTACGTGTCTACACATCGCCATGCCTTTCCCCAGCCTTTGCTCCAACGACGGGTCCCTCAATCCGTCTCCCCCCTTTCCGTTCTTTGACATAAACAGAAACAATGAGTCTTGCTTGTTGTTTACTCCGTCTTTTGTTCCCCCCATTTGCCGGCGAACACTGACAAAGTTGCCGCTGAATAGCGCCGCTAAATGAGTACTTTGACATTTCCTGCCCGAGATAGGGCGATAATGTTATATTCCTAATAAATGCAGAACGTAACAACTGTGACAGCTGATGGCAGATTCACCCCCTCGCACCTGCCCCTTCCGAGCTCGCACACAAAGCTTCCGTTTTCTTGCAGACACGTCTGTGCAAAATGCTCGGAGGCAGGCCTCCTTAATTCCGCTTTCTGTGGCTTATTTTAGATCTGCAATCAACAGCGATTCATCTGATACTTTTGCTTGGGATCATACCGCATTCAACGCGGGGCTGCTTTGAAGCCGAGTGGTATTTGAACCTGTGGAAATGACGCGGCGAAGCTTACATAGAGGAATACGGCGAATGGGCAATTAGATTCTTTTGGAATTGGGGCCTACGACGTTAGTTGAGGAGGTGTCAGATGAGCGGGTTCGTGTCTTTATGAACAACGGGTCACTTGATGAAGCCGTCACACCTGTGATGAAAACCAGCACGCACATCTGAAATGACTAGATAGGTTTACGCTGCGATCGTTACAACTCTGATTAGCCTATGACAGTGCAACGGAGAAAGTTACTCATACACAATTACTTCATATATATTTTATCAGTTCTTATGACTGTGTAGGGGTTCGTTTTATTTTGGAATAGAATATGTTTCCTTTAATAAAATCCGGGTGCTGTCAGGAAAACACGCAGGCCACTGACGCTGAAAACGTATAATATAATGTTATCGTATATAGTGTCAAGTTTTGGCACGGCAGAATGGCCGTGCCCGTTAAATCCAACGCCCTCTCTCCCTCGTTTAGCGCAGGGACACTTGTTAAATTGTTTTATTTCCCTCACCTGTTTTCCTAATCACCATCCTATTTAAGTTCCTCCTTCCCCAGTGTGTGTGGTCGGTCTTTGTCTGGTTTATGCCAACGTTGCGTTTGCTTATGTCTTGTTTTGTGTTTTTCCATTATAGTTACATTTTTATTTAATATATTTCCTTCGTTCATCCTGCGATTGTGTCCGTCTACCCATTTCTGACAAATTGGCCCATGTTAGTGTTCAATTAAGTACGACCACATGGTGCTTTTAGCATCCAAAAATTGACATTTATGTGAAACAAAATTCATCGTAAAATGATCTAGCAACTACGCAACAGGTTTTTTTCACAACAGGAGTACTCTAAATAAGGAGGACTTTAATAACGTGCCATACTTTTAGCATTGCCAACAAAACATACAGAAAGCAAAGGCAATGTGATCCTCAAGAAAGTGATCAAAATGGCGCAAAGCACTATGGGAAAGCATATTAGGCAATTTTTTTATTTGATTTCATTTTAATTTCCTTCCCGTATAGTTTTTGTATGTGACATGCCTCTACTTCACCCTTTCAAGTTCCAGACAGCATTCTATTGTACAGTGTGTGAAGCAGTCTTTATGAGGCCATATATGCTAATTGTTATCTATGGCAGGGGTTTCCAACAAGTCTTATAATTATACTAATTTTTAAACATTCACTGCTAATGTACACAGTTACTACCGAGATGTAATGTTTGAAATGTACACAGTGCCAGAAAAACATGTTGCTATGTATATAAAATGCATGTATTTTTCCTTTGTGAAGTACATTGAATTTCTTTCAGATGCTGGTATGATTTTTGAATGGACATGCTCATGTAAATACTTTTTCCCTCCGTTTATTTCAAGGTGCCATCTACATCACTGTGTCGTCGCAAAGACTTAAGGAACCCGGCAAGCCTTAATCATTTGCGTCCACACACCAGTCACATGGGACAACCTGATGAGCTCAGGTAGGTTTGCTCAAGTTGCTTGAGGGAGTCGCCTACAGACTGTTTAGACCAGTACACCCCGGCCTTGCTGTTCCCAGGGCAATGCTGGCCAATTTCAATCAACCCAGGCAATTGAAAGTTAGCGTTAAAGTCTTCGCTTGAACCTAGACTGGAGGTCCGTTCAGTTTTGAAAAGAGACCTTAGGGTGTTGTGCCACCAACAATATTAACTGTTGTTCACATGCATGAGCATGCGAACCAATGACACCCCTAAGGTAATTTACACTGGTTATTATTCACACATGATGTCAGAACTTAAGAACAAGTTTATGGGTTACATAATCAGGCAGGCGTAACAGCAGTGATTGACTGACAGCTTTTCTTAGCACGATATATACGGAAAACAGTTACACATTGATACAGCGGGTGCTGAAAGCGGGAAACAAGCTAACCTGGGTTAGGTTTGAAAGTGGGTCTGTGACGTTAATATGTGTGTGTGTGTGTGTGTGTGTGGGTGTGTGTGTGTGTGTGTGTTTGAGTGACCGTTTGAGTGGGTAGAACCAACCATGTGAACATAACCACTACTAAAGAGGGACAAAATCACTCCTGTTGTTTGCCCTCTGGTAGTATAGAGAACAGTTAATGGCTTGGGGATGTTGGCACCATCCTCTGATGCTCCTTGCGATCTAGGCCAGTTGCAGTTGTCAAACTCCGTGACAAGGTTGCCTGTCAAGGTGTTCTCACCGGTACAGCCGTAGATCTTTTTGAGAATTTGTTGCCATATCTTCTTACGCCTGGTCAGGCGATAGAGGCCACGTCCTGCTTTTTTAACATCCCTCCGGGTTTGTGTTGAACTGAAGACCATGTGACTGAGAGATCGCCATCCTGTCGTCACACAGCCGGGTCTTTGACATCCTCCCTGTAGCCTGTTCAACATCGTTGATCAGAACTACCCCAACTTGTTGATCCAACACAGCAGGGGGCTTAACATACACCCTGGTAGGTCGCCTGTTTTGGGTGTTGTTGGATGGCCTCAACGCTTGTCGGTGGTCGACCAGGAACACCAGGATCAAGGAGCAAAGGCATGTTTTCGCTTTAGGATCCCCAACTAATTGACGAGCTTAAAAGGAACCGCTGCACTAACGCTAGGCTGTAGTCGCTGAATAACGTTCTGACCCAGGTTGTCTTCTTGTACAGGTGGGTGACGGCGGTGTGGAGAGCAGTTGAGATTGCGGTACGCAAGCTGGAGTGGGTCCAGAACATCCAGCGAAATGGTGTTGACGTGTGTCATGACCAAGCATTTGTTATCAATTAATGTCCGCAGAGCCACTACTGGGTGCTTTGGGATGGACATCTGGGCAAGTTGTCTAGAGCCATGTAGGCAGGGCACAAAGGATGATATTGGTCAGCTCGAAGCAATTTAGTTTTACAAACAGACGTAATTGACAGAAATGCTTCAGCTTATTCCAATCTGTTCTGCCTACGGAGCGAACCGAGATAAAAGCCATTACAAAGGCCTGAGTATAGTACTTATGACAACACGTCCTGTCTTATACGGAAAACCCACCTTCCAATCTCACGTTCGCTGTATGTGTTCTTCAGTGACTGTGTTCGTTTTTACGCTAAACGCCGATTTCGGATACGTCGGCAGAATCACTGTTATGTAACGTTACACAATGGCTGTTGCTAAAAAAAAGACTGACACAATTGATAGTACCACAGAAGGAATTGACAGTTTGCGGTTTCGGTATTAATTGCCTCTGCATTTATAAACGGTTAGCACGGTAGCTAAGGTGGCAGACACCAGTCCTTAGCCTCTTGGGCACAATAACTGCCGAGCCACTGGATCCCTGTCAATCCATCAACAATGTTGTGTATTATACAGTACATCTTCCATGCAGCGTAATTGTCAGACAACGAAGCCTCCGAAAAGTTAACTCCCAAGTAATTCTAAGTGATTATCGCTAATATCATTCATATTGGGGGAGGAATTCCAGTTCAGCCTGTTGGAATATTCTCATATCCGGCGGGGCTGGCACTGACACTTTCACAGCGATGACAGCAATATCGCGTGTCCTTTGAGTTTATGCAAAGCGCCCCCGTCTCCCTGCGACAGCGCTCAGTCAGAGGGACCGTGGCAAATATCATTAAATGCTCTGCTAACGTTTCTCTCTCTCTTTCCGTTACTCTCTCATTTTTCTTCCATGTTTTTTTCCCCTGGCTATCACTCTGCGGCAGTGCACAGGGGGGAGAGAGGGTGAGAGAGAAAGAGAGAGAGAGAGAGAGAGCACACAGAACTGCCGAAGTGAGCAGTGTCTCTGAGGTGCTTCTGCCGCTGAATGGGAATTGCTCATTTTACCCGGAGGTGTTGCTTGGTTGGGATAACGGGACCACAGCCAGGAGGGGAGTAGAAGCAGGGCCCCCGGTCAGAACTTGACGGGGGGGTAGATAACAGCATAGGGGAAGGCACTCCTCTCACTGGCGTTCTCCCTGGCTCTTTCTCAGACTCACGCTGTCCTTACCCTACCTCAATTACTCACAGTACACACACACACACTTGAATTCTGCTTCTCCCTACGTCAGTTTCTCTCTCTATTTTCTCCCCACACTTGAGGCTAATAATAACTTGGTGTACTGGTGAGCCTTCCGTCTGCAGGCTAAAACGAGAGTAAAACACACAGGGCCTTTATTGAATTCGAAATCACAGACAGAGGAAACCCCCGCGCACAGATTTAGCACCACTCTACTCGTCTTGCCAGTGTTCAGCGTGTCCACAATTCTCTGTGCCTTGACACAAGGTCCAAAGCATATGTTCAGACAGCAACACAGTTTAGTAGCTTACATGTCCATCTGTTACGTGACAATTGGTGAACGATTTAGTCAAATGTTCCCTCGTGCGATATACGTATGTGTGCTTGTCTCCCTACTGCACGGTTAATTCTTTATCAGACTGAGAGCAAATACAGCCACTTTATTCGTCTCGTGTTTTAAATACGTCCTCCTCGGCAGCCCTTTTCCTATTCAGTCCATCCTAGTCTTCCCCCTCCCCCCCGCTCTTCACCAATCAGGCTTCGGAAGCGCAAGGCGTGGCCGCTCTGATCCAATCAGAGGCAGTCAGTCTACCTCTCACTCTCTCAATATGGCCGAACACTGACTCAAGCCGATCCATTGGATAAGACCGATTGAACATTGAATTAATTGCGGACAAAAGTGTGTTTGTTTCCAACGGTGGCGCAGACAAACGGATTTACGAGTTATCCGAATAGACTTTTCAACTGGAGTTAATCGCGATTCATGGGCTAACTGAAATGGTAATTAAATGGTTATATTGGAGGTTCAACAAGGGTGTTATTAAAATGATCGTGTTGTGCTATCAGCATCAGATTTGTTAACTCGTCTAGGCAGCTCCGAGACTCCGCATGACCAGAATGTCTCCAAATTCCCAAACCCACTCCAACGCACCCCCCATCTCCAAGTGTCAGCCAAAAGAGGACTGGCAACCCCTCAGTGCCTGGCTCCTCTCTAGGTTTATTCCTAAGTTCGACCCATCAGGGAGTGTATCAACAGCGTATCAACTAGTACCCATGTCGGGTTTCAGACCGGGTGTTTGTTATAGCACTTCATGTCAACTGTTGCTGTAAAAAGAGATTTAAAAAAATACATTTGATTTGAAGTCATACCTTCTATCAAGCATCATCCTGTGGTTGTCGTCTCAGGAAAGAGAACTGGAAAGACAAGACAGAAAATGTACCATAAATATATGTGACAAATACATATACTTGCATTAACCCACAGAGTACTAAAACCATGATGATAACATACTGAACCTGAAACGTTCATTTGTATATAGAATAAACCATTATTGAACCACTAAACAAGCCAATATCTGCAACATATTAGCTGCCAAACTCCAGTTTAGGAGGCACACCACACATTTTGTAGACAATCACGAAAAATGATTAGCGAAAATATTGATTGGCTTTGTGGCCTCAAATGCAAACACATGTAATTACAATATCCTTAAAGCAGCACAACTAATTATACTTGTGAGTTATTCAGAGAATTGAGTATTTAGTGTGCCGGGAAAATGTGCTCAGGCTATTTCCTACTAAATGCTTTAACAGATGCTGTGTTGCCCATATAAGCCTGTGGACTAATATTCTTGTAAATGATTAGCTGCTTATTGAACCAACAGGGAGAAATGTGTTTAGGTTTCCAGACTAAATTAGTCATAACGAGTGATAAACATTTTTTGGTTCACCCTAATTTCAGTCATCACGCTTAAGACGCAACGATCCTCAAAAACTGTGGAAACATAAGCGAGAAATTGCCAGGGCGAGGCCACTAATGCTGCAATTGGCGAATTCGTATTTTATTTCGCCGGAGATTTTTAATGAACGTCGGATTAAACATATCTTAGATTTGAATGTTAACCATAGCTGAGGAGTCAACCTGAACAAGGCGCCTGAACAATCGTCAGACGTGTCGATTTGCATAAACGCCTGCTGTCATTAACATAAAATAAATGTTACAAATAAACAGTGAATGGCTAAGCTGGTAACAGGGAGTGGCGAGGCTCTTACGCAAGACCCTGACTGAAACAATAATTCTGAACTGTCTTTGTCTCCCTTCCCCCTGATGCAGCCTGTCCATACTAATGAACAAGCAAATTAGAACACAGAACAGGGAAATATTAAAGGACCGACGTTTTAATGTGGACAGGAATAAGTAATTAGGACCTGATTTGGCCCCGTAATTATAACGTCAAAGCAGAGATAACGTTCGAAGGCAAAGCACGCTTTGGCGACGGATTGGTTGGTTCAGCCGAGGAATGGCGAAAGACCCCCACGAAAAGTGACAAGAAAACCACGGACACCGTATTTCATTACACGGCGTCGGGGCTCAGGACGCGATCAAGCATATTTAGCCCACCTCCCCTCGACCCGAAGCAATTATTAGTCCCGTTCTTTTTTCTTTCTTTTTTTTTACTGTGCTCCGCCATGGGGAAAATTAACCGCAGTACTTATCAGCTCAGTGCATACACAAGTGACTAGGGGAAGGCGTCTGGCCGGGACCCCTGCCATAGGTTACCTCGGGAACCCATTAGCTTTGAAACATCAGCACATTTAGGGGCGTGCGCCGATAGAGCAATAACCGTAAAAATGTCTCCCAAAAAGGCAACGTTATTTGCCTTATTATCGGAGGGGACCCGGACTGGGGGAAATGTCAAGCGGGGAGGGTGAGGTTTTATGACCTGTGGTAGCTCATCGCTGTCTGCATCTCTGAAATATCTGGCCCTGCGCTTTTCAGGGTTCCACGGCTGTTTATGTTATCGTGGCTGGTGATCGGTTGCACTGCGTCGCCCCTCTAGAAACCATGGAAACGAGGGCACATTGGAACCCTTCTTCGTCACCTCAGGGAGTAACTCCACTCAAATACTTTCATGAACACTATTATCAAGTCGCGTATTGGTACAATACAAAGAGATGTCCTTATAAAAAAGGACCCAAAAGCGACGGCAGATTTTATTTTAAATGACTCTTCAGATTCCCCGGGTAAAGGATCAAAATATCATCCGTTGCTACTAAGCATCGCAGACTAAAACAGATTAATCGGTGACGGTATAACGTCTGTTTCTAGAGAAGACAGAAATGAAACTATACATGCAAAAATACATCCACCAGCCTCAGCCATAACTAAGATATCTAGTTCATGTCTGGACACATGTTGGCCATTGAGATATCCTAGTCTGCCTGAGACCTCGCCTCGGATTCCCCTCAGATCCCGGCTCATCTAATGAGGACCCCCGCGCCGAGCTGTGACAAGATCCCCAAAATAGGGGAGCCTGAGGTAGACCAGGGAAACACACAGGCCCTGTCTATTAATCTGGTGAAATAAAACACTTCTGAAACGTTTCCTACAGCACCGGCTGTGGACACAGGCATAGATACGGTGAGTATCCTGGGTCTGGTCTCTGAATAGACACTGATCTGGGGCCAGCCGCCCTCTGTGGGTGACATGGATTATCTGACCAGAAGGTTCCCCGAACTACACACCAAACCCCCACCCCCATTGCTCCTGACAAAACGATATCACTCAACCATATCAAAGTGCAGACACGCAGCGGTTGGAGTATAACCGAATGCTAATTCGCTTCTGCAACATCTCTGCGAGCTCACATTATAGTGACGAACATCAAACGGGGAAAAAATTAACGGAGAAAATGCCGCAAGTGAAACACAATAGGCTGTCGGAGGACGGACACCAAAGTATCAGATGTGAATGTGTTTGCCGAGCTAATGGACCTGGTATAGACGTGGAGCGCCCGTGCCAGCTAGCGCATTAGCATCCATCTGGGAAGACTTGTGTTATTTCGGCGGCGGTATTTCTCAATTTTGAGTCCTCTCTTGTTTCTGGGCATCTTCCCCAAGCCCATAACTCAGATCCATTCCCCGATCCCCGGCGATCGTGCTGTCGCAATCATCAACATTATGCTTCCTGAATGGCCGTGATTTACAAGTGTGGACATGGCGGCGGAGCTGTGGGCAACTTCTGGGCTGTCTATCATCCAACTCGCATGTCCACGTACTACATCACTCGATGAGGACATAAGGTGAATCCGATATTCTAAATAGCGTTATGAGGAGACTAGGAGGTAAGCAACTCTAGGTCAGTCTGAAACTCTGGTGAAACCTTGAGAGATGTTTGCCAACACCCACCCAAGACCATCTTCCCTTCAATCTCCTGAAAGCCGCTCGCACACATTCGCTTGTCCACTGTTGTGGGTTTGCCCCTGAAGCTAAGCAAGGTCATTCTGGGTTGGTCCTCGGATTGGACATTGTCTCTCGGATGTGATGTTAAATGCGCGTCCTGATTTTCTGTTGTCACTTAATCAACACCAGATTTAAATTGGCTCATTTGTCCCCGACCCCTTGCTATTGTTCCCCTGGTTGCTGTAAATGACCATGTGTGGGTTGAGATGTCATTGTGTCTAACTTGTATACCAATGTTATGTTAGCGTTCTATGTTCTGTGAGGACACCAGGAGGAGAAGCTTAACAAATGGGTTTCCATAGATTTGCAGACAAAAGTTGAATTGCAATAACGAGTCAAGTGTTCGGAACTCATTTTCAACATTTTCACAAACAATATTTCGGACAATTTTAAATACTGAAGTGTACTTTTTTTTAAATAAACACACACAGACAGTAACATTTACCGGATATGAGTCTTCCACAACCCCTGTAGATAACTGTCGTCGTTTTCCTCGGTTTAAATACTGCCAGCCTTTTAAAAGTGCACGGCGACTATAGAGAAAGACTGAGGGGAAATGCTTTTTTGTTTAGATTATTTCTCCAGAAAAATGTGGTTCTGAGCAGAGCCTTATTCTTGGCACAAAAAAAAAATCAAATTACTTCCCCTTTATATAACAAAATCACATTCCAATGTGAGAAAAGATAAGAGCATTCATTTAAAATGTGCTTTTACTAGGGACGGTCTCTGTCCATACCATAATGTAGCTTAGGCTATAGCTGAATTGCGGGTTTCAGGAAAGTCTGGCAATTCAAAGAAAATATGCCAGCACACGGCAACGAGACGATGTCATTCATGGTCGATTGACAGCTTTATTGGATGAATAATTCATGATGGAAACACGGTTTACCGATGAATGAATGAATGTTTCAAATCAATTGTGCGAATCAGAGGACTGCAATAACCACAATGTTTTCTCTTCATGCAATCCTCCCAGAGGAACCATGTGTGACGCTTTCAACATATTGCTTTCGGCAATGTCAGTTTTTGCTGTTTCGGGATCAGTGCGGCAGAAGGAAACAATACATGGAAAAGAAGCCTCTACTTAAAGATGATATTAGCGAAGTCCTCCCTCTAGAGTTTACAACAAGAAACAACGTGTTTACTCTAGATGGCGCTAGTAGCTAATGTATAACTATTGTCCAGATTCAATGTTTAGTATGAAATATTTTTTTGCGATTTTAACCAATTCCAACAAAAAATATCTGTATAACTATGTGTCTTGGTGGTGGCATAGAGCAGAACGTATGTGCTATATTTGACCAATCATTAAATTACAACTAGCGAGCATTTAGGATAAAATTCGTGGAAATACAATCGCTTGTAGTTATACATTGTATATGAGAACTTTAACCATGGTTCTGTATACTTGTCCCAGGCTGGTTGGAAAACGTGTTGAAGAAGACTAGGATATAAGTCAGAAAAAAATATAGAAAAAATATCATTCTACAGTGGGATGTTGGAGAACAGACCAATGTTGAAAAAATGTTTTTTTTTCTTATAATCAGTAATATTCACCCTGTAAACAAACACTCACATCCAATCTGAATGCACCAGTGTGGACACACGGAGGAACATGTGAACAAGCATGCCTGCATTTGTCTGTGGACGTGAACATACAAAGTACAGGTTCAAGAGAGAAAAATATCTCAATTAAAAAATGAACCAAGACAAGGAAGGACGTTCTTCGTGCGGAAGCTGTGTAATCTGCTAGGGATACAGTATTTGTCAAGGCACTATGAATGAAGAATATCTTTAAGAAAAGCCAATGAGTTGATGGTATGAATGCCTACAATCCTTTATATAATTCAACAAATATTTGTATCTATATAAACATCAGGTATTGACAAACAGTAACATTATTGAATTAGAAAATACATATGAACATATACTGTGGTAAAGAAATATAAGTGGTTCTTTCAGAATGTTCCTCTCTTCATTGTAGACAAGAAACCACTCGTTGGAACTGGACTGAAATGACACATGCCTTTTTTGAGGGACACAATGATGACAGGAAATAGGGAAGGCTTTTTATAAACATTTGGCGGTGCTTCTGTAAAAAGAGGATGTGTAGGAGTCAATAGGTGCCACTACAGAGATTCTCCTGCTCTCCTAAAACGGTCTGTTGCCAACGCCACGGCCAGTGAACAGACAGATGGCCAGGGTGACGCCATCCGACTTGAGACAAAACGAGCGAGGGAAGGGAAAAAATAAAAACAAAATAATTTGGCAAAGGAGAGTGAGGAAGGCTGGGGTTTGGGGAGGTTTAGCGGGACTTCCTCCGGGGGAACATAAATCTTTAATGAGCTCCTTTGCATGTACAAATAGGCTTCGTACTTCATTACCGCAGTAAATAAAAGTTAATTCTCACCGTCACTTTTCATTCCGCGCAAATGACGAGAGGGAGACGACGTCTAAAGTGAGCGACCTGACTCGGTCTTGCGACAAAGTGGCAGAAAAGGAATATTATAAAGATGCTACAAGGGGAGCGTAGTGTTTTTCAGAGAGGCAAAGGAGTGATGTGACATTGCTACACTGCCACCTGCTGTTATGTTTTGAATTAATTAATAATGAATAACACATTCATATACAGGAAGCAATATGCTTGATATAATAATAATGCTGTGAGTAGAATAGATCCCAAGACAAGGAAAAGTATTTCTTACAAAATTGTCTGTAAAGACAACCATGTGAACTATTATAATGTTCTTTAACGAGGAAAACTCATTTTATTCAATGACCTTGGAGCAATTAGGGTGTCTTGCTTCAGAACAGAACAACATTACTTTTACCTTGTAAGCTCTGGGATTTCATCTAGCGAACCTTATGACATAAATCGAATGCCCTTACCCGTAGGAGACCTTGGCATCCACCACGCTTATAATCAAAGGTTACCTCACTAACAACCTAGCGGATACACAATGCAGGTTGTGTGTAGGCGAATGTACCTGTACAGTTGTTTATGCAACATGATGTTATGGTTTTATTCAGTCTATATAACTTCTGCAAATGGGGCTACGGGCTGACAAAGCTGTCAAACCAATCAAAGAGCATGTGTTAAGAGATACTTACGTAACGGTGAAATGGAACTTTAGAACTTGGAAGATGACTATTGTATATTTACTGTGTTACTGACACAATGGGAGCCTAAGATGGTCATTTAATGAGAAACAGCACCATCATGTGGAGAAATAGAGCTTCACCGATGTAATCCAAATCCGACTTGCTTGACTTACTTTGTTCATCTAGGATTTAACATTAGATTCGGGGTAGACTCAGGTAAATTCTTGCATAATCAAGTAATTGTGATAAAAGTCCTCAAACATGAATCATACAGTATCATAAAATACCAAGTACGAGTCAGTCACACTGTAAAGATTCAAGAAGTCTCAAATCCATGCTACGATACCAAAATACACAGTAGAAATCCAAAACATGGCTTTAGCATTACTACCCAGTCAAGTCCCATTATTTTCGCAGGTTATGCGTGTAGAACAGACCGCCCGTGTCGAGAGCACAGGGCGAAAGAACGGGCGTCTGCATTACAAAAGCCAGACAGACATCAGAAACGTATCCGCCATACAGTCTGCTCACTAATGACAAGTCAGCTGTGCGTGATATCATTATGGCAGAGAACAGGACACCGAACACCAGCCGAATTCGCCCTACGACAAACTCAAGGATTTAATAAAACTCTATAGTTTGCAGTATTCACCCGCACTTCTTCTTTCAGGTATCCTTTCATACATTTTTTAACTACACAACGTAAGCCGAAACAGGGCTGTTACAGTGTCCAATTTGGTAATAAATACCGTAGTGTTTTAATGGGAACATGCCGATCCTAACCACAGCACTGTTATAAAGATACATTCTGGGATTTTTGGCCACAAAGAAAACCAGTGGATTTGTTTCAAACAGCAGAGGGATTGCCCTCTGCTGTTTGAAACAAATCCACTGGTTTTCTTTGTGGCCCTCTTCATCTTAATACAGGTTTAGCCGGAAAATTCTGAAACTTACATTTGCTGTTAATCAATTTTCATGACCATCTAAGTATACTGTTTACAATGATCCGCTTTCATGACATAACCGCTAAAGATAATGCTATTTTAAATCACCTGCTGTTCATCCCAGGGGGCGCACAGTACCCAATACAATTGTGTGTGCGCTTTTTTCAATTTAGATCCTATTTTTTATCTTCTCTGATCCTCGATATACATGAGTGCAATCCGATTTATTGAACAGAGATATGCCTCGTTGCTTCACATAACACACCGCTCATGCCAGAAAATATCTTAAGATATGGGCTGATCTACGGGAATCTCACAGGCATTTTCGCTGGCAAACTACCAAACCGTAGCTTCTCGAGAAGCACCGATCCGGGTCTATCAGTATCATCTGAACTGGGGTCAGGTGTATTACCATCAGGGGACTGACAGAGAAAATAGCACCTATCAGTCTACAGGCTTAAAAAAACATATCACTGCTTACACGCTAACTAACTATTAAGTACAATTAATTTCCGAATGTAACCTTTAATAGCTAGTCACGTTTGTTCTGCAACTTTTGAGGAACCCACAGGGGACATATCTTCTGCTGAACATATATGTCATGTCACTGTGTCCACCTTTAATTAACAAAGAGCACACACACGCACACGCGCGCACACACACACACAACCACGGCCGCAAAAATCGGACAAATAAACGCTGTATCACAGTAAATGGTGCAGAAATCCCTGTCAAAAATCCCCGGAGCACATCGAACGTCTGTCTACTAGCGTCTGTTAGTCTGTCGAGTGGAGGACGACAAAAGTATTTTTAGAAGCCCGCTTAACGTAGCTGAGAAGCGACTCGGTCGACCATGCCTAGTCATGTATCAATAATGTATCGATGCCCTACTCCGCTCGCTGTCATAGAGTAAGACAGAGTCAAATGGGTTTTCAGATAATGTCTTGTCTCTAAATGAGGGAGGCAGGACGAGCCTGTCCTGCTCTGTCAGGCCCTGCCTGTGTATATGGTTTGTGTGTATGCTTCTGGTTCTCCATGTCTCCCAGTCACTGCTTGGTGACTGGTGATCGAGCAAAGCTAGAGGGACGATAGCTTTCACAGGCTTACATAAAGCCACTGGACTTGGCTATAATTCATGAAGCAAAAAGCCCTCAATGCTCTCTCTGGCTGAAATATTTATGCCATACTGACTGTGTGTTTGGTGACTGTGAGCCATGTCACTGTATCAGATCAGCTGAGCAGAAATGTTCACTGTATTTCTTTTCCTCCATTCTCTTTGTGGGGACAGGTTTTAACTTGAAGGCGTAGTTCACCCACCTTATAAAATAAAAAAACTCCCTGCCATGTGAGCAGTCAATGAACAAGGAATGTCAGCAATCTTTGCTTAAGTAGAACAATTCTAAGCACTGTTTCTATAAACAAAATACAATTGAAATAAGCGTTTTTTATTATTATGACCAGTTTATCTGGTGATAGCTCAAACCGATTGTGAAGCTACAGAGTTCACTATTTTAGACCACCTTCTATACAAACTTTTACTCCAGAGAAAGTACCCTGTCTAAGACCCTAGTCCCTACAAAGTTCACCATTCTAAACCCTACCACTTACAAAGTACCCTATTTTTAACAATACTCTACAAAGTTTACCATGCTAGCTGGTCCCCAAAAACAAATAGGCAATATGGTAACGCTAGTTGGCAATGTAGAAACTTTGGATGATGCTATCACTTAAACTGCACATGTGAACCTCGCGCAACAGCTAGCTTAAAATGTGCCATTGAGGCTATCCAATTTGCCCACCTGTGTACAGTCCAGATGGCTGAAATGTTGTCACGGAGGAAATCCAACAGGGTGAGAAGTAGAGGAGCCCCGATTTGAGCTCAGTGTCTAGGCCAGGCATACTCATTCAGGTAAGCTATACCGTTAGCGGTAGCATGTTGACGTCTGTTTCATACAGAGACATGAACACTTATCGAAATCTGACTGAGAAAGCAGATCAAGGCCACACTGTAAAAATCCCAAACGTTCCCATTCATCTTTTAGGACTTTAAGCCACGGTCTGATATCATGTCTCTAAGATGCCAATCCTATTGAGAAGAAAACACAGTAACCAGAATATTCAACCTCCAGGGTTTTTATTCCTTACTAATGACCAAATTGCCCTTCATGGTGTCCAGTAGGTCGGTGTGGTTCTGCTGTGCCAAAAATGTGGTGAATGTATGCTACGGACTCACCCAGAACTGAGGCTCGTCTGTTCCACTCATACAGGTGCCAACATGCTGCTTGATGACCAAGCTCGCTCCTAGCCAACAACACCAGTCTGACCAATGCCCCCAACACCAACACCTATGAGAGAGAAAAGGATGAGGAGGAGAAAGGGTGAGAGAAAGTGGAAGGGAGGAGAAGAAAATAAGAAACCATTAAAAAAGAGTACCTGTGGCTTCTACTCCTGAATGCTAAAAACAACAAGAGCTAACTATAGCTATAGCTTGAAACCAGATTGAGAGTGAAAAAAAATCGGAGAAATCTAAAAACAATATGAATACAGAACTAAGCGATAAACAACAATTAAAAACTAACAATAAACAGAATTAAAATGTTTTGGACATTCTCTTTATAATGAGAGAACGATCTTGTAATAACGAGACTTCAAGATTCGCATATGCAAAGCATCTCATGCATCTGTATTTTGATTTAATGGTTTTATTCCTTTATGAGGACATAATATCATGGTATGTTTGTTTGCCATACACTTCATATTCTTTATATAGCACCATTTTCTTTTAATGTTTGAATGGTTTACGTCAAGTTGGGTTCTGCTCTTTTAGGACGTTGTGGTAATAATGATAATAATTTGTATGTATATTAAAAAAAAATATGATTAGGAATTTAGACAACTCCAAACATTTTTCATTCTGTTGGACATCTATATATTTCTTCTATGACATTATCTGGAAACAGCTTCCTCCATCAGCTGCACAATAATAAATGCTACATATCCAGCAGCTGATCTGCCTTTAGGCCGCTATCTGAACAGAACAGTACTATATGCTTTACATAATACAAGTGTTGGACAAGGTGGTGGATATGAGTGTGTCCTAGAGAGCGTCAGCGGGAAGCAGAGCCTGCCGGTTTGGGCAGAAGGACTGAGCTGGCGTGTTTCCCTATTGCAAAGAGCCGGAGTGATGGTGCTCCGTGCGTCACTGTTGTCTGGGTCATGGGACCTCACTGCTGCATCGGTCACATGACCTCAGGAGTAAGAGTTCCCTCGGGCTGGGTAATGAGTCCTCTCAGTCAGCTGACTGGCAAGGTCCCTTAGAATGTACACAGGCACACACACAGGTGCATAGACACAGAAGTAGAAGTATGCACGCATACACACACACACGTAGGTGCATAGACACAGAAGTAGAAGTATGCACGCATACACACACACACAGGTGCATAGACACAGAAGTAGAAGTATGCACGCATACACACACACACGTAGGTGCATAGACACAGAAGTAGAAGTATGCACGCATACACACACACACGTAGGTGCATAGACACAGAAGTAGAAGTATGCATGCACGCACACACACACACACACACACACACACACACACACACACACACACACACACACACACACACACACACACACACACACACACACACGTAGGTGCATAGACACAGAAGTGAAAGTATGCATGCATTAACACACACATGTAGATGCATAGACACACATATGCAATGACACTCTCACACTCGCGGGTAAAGTATGCACACACAGAAACATGGCATTATATAAGAAGTGCACACACACACACACACACGGGCTGGTTTTAATTACACAATTAATTTATTCACTGGCCAGTCTAAGACAAGAGATGTAGGCTCAAATTATTGGCAAATGATTGTCCTGACCTAATCTATATACCACAATTCCAGCATTCCAGCAATTACAAGCACTGACATCAAGGACAGACGTACAAAAAACAAGGAGAAAAATCTCTCAAAATGATCAATTATACAAAGAAAACGGCCGAGTCATTTGGGAAAAACTTAACAAATTAACCTGAAGAGGAGCAGCACTTAACAAAAAGTATATTTAGTATCCCTAACTAAAAGTAGACTGGGTTCCAATCCAAGATGAATTTGATTATTAGTTGAATGCTGTGGTGATACCCGTGTGAAGAATTACAGACGTAATCCAGTGCTTTAAAAAAATGCTGAGATATTCATCGCTGGACAGTTGACTGATCACA
The DNA here is from genome assembly GCA_029465975.1 of Dallia pectoralis. Lineage (NCBI taxonomy): Eukaryota > Metazoa > Chordata > Actinopteri > Esociformes > Umbridae > Dallia > Dallia pectoralis. The sequence continues at coordinate 17,022,187 of CM055735.1, forward strand.
TCAACCAGGGCAATTTGACACATCAAATGCAGTTTGGATATAGGACTAATCACTCAATTGAAACAGCGACCTGCTATCTTCTGGAGTGCATCACATCTCCACTGGACACGGGTGACAAACGTCGGTGCAGTCTCCCTAGATCTCAAAATTGCATTTGAAACTTTAAATCAGGTGTTCTTATCCAAACTATCTTCTTTTAATATTGCCTCAGAAGTCGTTGGCTAGATAGGTTCCTATCAATCAAATAGAAGCCAAGTGGTTTATCTCGAGGGGACAGAGTCAAACTCTGTTTACTGTAACACTGGGTCAATATCAGGCCCAATTCTGGTTCCCATCTATATTAATAATCTCTCTCTCTCGAGCTTGTCTGCAAGTTGAAATGTCAATGTATTCAGATTAGACTAGAACCTATAACTACAACCTAGACATTGCTTTTTTGCACAATTTTATACACAAACAAAATGTGTATTATGTGTAGCAGTTAGGGGTCTCTGTGTGTGTGTGTGTGTGTGTGTGTGTGTGCGTGTGTGTGTAAACAGACTTGGCGAAATTAACCTGATTACGATTCTGATTATGCAGTGTTGTAAGTACACTTACAGACAAACTGGCACAACTTACACAAGCTCTAAATGTTTGGCAGGTTCATGTGTGTGTTCAAATATCGAAAAGACTGTTTGTATGCACTTCTCTAAAAAAATGAATTGAATCTTCCCATCCAGCTGTTCCGGTCGAGGCAGAGAAATTCTAGTGTCTAACAAAGTAATTTGGCAAAATGTTGGTCTCAAACTTGACCTACAGGAAACATGTCAAGAAGGCTGACAGCACGGTCAAGTTTGGACTATCCAATTTACGGGTTATCGAAACATAAGCTAGCATTAAACGTTTGGGGTCACGTAGAACGCTGCTTGTATTCAAAGGAAAAGCAATTTTGTGTCCATTAAAATGACATCAAATCGATCGGAAATACCGTGTATAGACATTGTTAAGCTGGAAATATTTAATGGGTAATCTAACATGCGTACAGAGGCCCATTATCAGCAAACATCGGTCCTGTGTTCCGACGGCACTTTGTGTTCACTCATACAAATGGATCATTTTAAACGGCTGATTGGTCATTAGAAAACCCTTTTGCAATTACGGCAGCACAGGTGAAAACTGTTGCTCCGATTAAAGTACCAATAAAGCCGAGCAGGAGAACTAATGCATTACAATGTCTAGTTTGAGAAACAGCCTCCTCGCAGGTGCTCAAACGGCTGCTTTTTTTTATTTGTACCCGGGCAAACCCCGGTTTCAACATCAGCCGTAAATAGGCGGTGCTGGCCTTTTAGGCAGAGCTGCGAAGGAAAAGTCTCACCTCAGACTGGCCAATAGAAAGAAACAATATAACCTCTCTGTGACCAAACAATAAACACATCTATAACGGGCGCGATGTCACCTTATACGTTGTGCATTCGCGGCGGTCTGCCCTTTACATTAATAAAGCGTATCACGGCTCATTTCATGAGCGAACATAAACCGTTTCTCCAGGCTTCATTGTCGGCAGCGTTCGCATTCGTGGTCCTCCCGTACAAACCTAGGTCCACCTGCGCTACGGTCTGACTCAACCTTCGAATATTCACCGAAAACCTGAGTCGTCAGTGTTTAATTCCGTTGGCGAGTCGTGCTCAGGGGTGTGATGATGAACGTTTAACGAACGAGTTAACGAACCGCCCTAACGGTATCTGCCAGGGAGGCTCTCTTCGCTCCACTCTGCCACTTTTCCACTGATCAGCTCGCGCCCGGTGGGTTGAGGCGCTAGCTTATTAGCGCTCTCTCAGGCCGTCTAAAAGAAGTGGCTTTGTGTGCTTTTCGCTGCCGTACGCGATGTGAGTTGGACGACTTCTCGATGTGAGTTGGACGAGATCTTTCTCTTTCCGGTTTTGCCTTGTCTGGTGCTTGCACGGCGGGAGGAAAAGTGCGTTACACTCTCCCGGGTTTCAGGTTGGTCTCCGTGGTCTGCTGGGTAATGTGAGCGGGGCTACATTTGTCGCGGTTGGCCCTGTTCTGAGGGAACCTTCGGACGGGTCCAACGGGTTTACCTCCGGTTTTGGGCTCCGGTTAGTGGTTGTGCCGTGGGCTAAGACCAGTCAGTCTTATCTCCTGGCTCATTCTCCGTTTCTCACCTTTACGTCCTTATTTACTTACTCCCAGGTAATGTCGTGTGAACATACCTCAGGACTACCTGGGCTGTCGATTTCTAGCTGCCTGTGTCCAAAGTCCACCTGGTCATAGACGACTCACGCCGCCCCCCCACAGCCCATCTGGTTTCTTTGCCATTTTTGCACCTAGTAACACTCACCAATGAAAAGGGTGAGTGTAGATCTGATCCGAAGTCAGATTTAATTGAATTGGCTGTGAAAAACTAAAAAGTGTACAGCCGCCGTCGTGCAGTTGCGCTGAGTATTAAGAATATGGTATTCTCTTACCGGTATGCAAAATTGTTATGGTGATGGATGTTTGATCTGATTAAAACATTTCTGTATGCAGAAGAACATTATGATGTCTAAAATGACAAAAATATACAGTACATCAAGAGGAATTAGATAGCTTGGTAAGGATTCCTTGTGTGTAGCACAGCTTAATAATTGTACCATGTTATTTGTGTTTAAATATGGTTGTCTAGACGTTCCTAAGAACTTGTACAAAACATGACTGAATCGGCATAGAACACTTCAGCAACAGCGATTTGTGAACGTCACCTTGTTTTTTGGATCACCTTGACGCCTTTTGTAAAGAGATAGTAGCTTCTAAAGCATCTCACGCTGAAGACCGTGAAGTAGCCACTTTGTGAGTGAAATACCCCGTAAAGCGTCCAATGGATCGCGGCGTCAATTTAACACGCAGGTGAAAAATAATCTATTCTGGATTGCAAGAGCACTGCAAATAAATGACTAGCGGAGAAGAGATCCTGGTCCCTAGAGAAACAGAGCAATGTGTTATAGAGAAACAGAAAAAAAAGTGCTGGCTATGAACTGATCTGGAAATGGCGCGCTCAGAAAATTTTCCAGCGGTATTTGATGGGTTCACTGGAGGTTCTGTAGACACAGAGAGAACCTTCGTTGTGGCGTATAGCAAACTCCTCCAATTGGGGAGTGGGGACTAGGAGTCAAACAGACACACAGTTAACAACTGTACCCACAATCCTCTAGCGGCAGCATAGTCTATTGATATCAGAATGGCCCCTCACGGTCAACTGTTCATTGTTGACATTTTAGAAGAACGAAAACGTTACAATTCTCACAAAGCTACGTTCCCAGCCGGTCCAGAAAATGTCTGATATGGTCTATTCTGTTATTCAAAAATGTAAAGGTTGACTACAGAAAATTCAAAATATCGTTTGACAGTATATGGTAATATAATAATATAGTGCTCATAAACACCATACTAAAAGAGCCATGAAAGCACAACAAACTGATTATATGTGTTTTGTATGTTCACAGTATGTCCTCAGTGGCATATTGGGACAGTGGAGTAGAGGAGAAGATCTTCATGATGACCTAATGTAATATGGTGACAACTGTGTCTCCGGATGAAAACAAGAGATCCAGTGGTCATGCATAATGCTCTGCCAAAACGAGGGGTGACAGAGTGGTTTAACGTTCATGAGAACGCTTACAGTGTGTGCTTACATAACGTCTTGTAAGTCCATGTAACAGTCAAGACGAATAAACAGTCTAGCAGTACAGTTGGTGCTGGAAGTTGTTGTCTGTCTGTGTTGTCTGTCTGAGTTCCCAGTTCACTAGCTAAAAGGAACCGCTAGAGAAAGGAATGGCTTTGAACCCCCGAAGGCAATAACAGGGAGAAACAGCCTCTGCTCAGTGAACGAGAAACACAGTGTGTGTGTGTGTGTGTGTGTGCATGTTAGCTCTCCACAGACAGCATGGGGAAGTCAACTTGCTTTTCCCACCAGTGACCATGTGGTTATGCTTTCTTTCCATCAACAGAGCGTGAGTGTTTGGGGATGAGCAACTCCACAGAAACGACAATACACCGGCTTCCCCTGCGGAGGGCGCTGACTGCATGCCTAATGTCTGTAATGATTTAGCCGTTAGCACTGCTAGTTCACATTCAGCACAGAAGCGCACAGTAGCTCTTTTCGGAGGGAAACGTTTGTATATAAGTAAAATGGCTTATTCATCTCAGCGATGCGATGATCATCTACTGACGGTGGTTTGTCACATGCCACCGAATGATTGCTGTGGATTTCACATTGACAGAGGGTTGACATGTCGACAAATTAGATTTATTTGTGACGGTTTAAGGTCAAATCGGGGGTCTCATCTTTATGCATTGCTCTTACCTGTTTGGAACGCTTGATGGCCAATGCTGCTTCAGACCAGAAGAAAGAAAAGATCAAGAACTCCTCCGAATTTCCCTGTCAAAGTAGATGAGAGGACGGAGTTAGCTGACATCCGCATAACAAGTTAAACCAAACGTGTGAAATAATTCCACGTTACAGTTATATACATTTGATTGTAGAGAATGACACACGGTAAATACAAGATTTTCAAACAAATGCCAATTTAGAGCACCAAATGGGCCGACTCGGTGCTTTTGTGTAAATAAAAGGGACTGCCCTAAATTCCGACAAAGTTACAGTCAGACAACCCCTCCGACCCCCCCCAACCACCGTTTACTGTCGGACATTTAGTTGGGAAACAGTCCATTAAGCAGTCTTTCTTTATTTGTCACTTTCCTCACATAAACACACCGTTATGTTCTCTGTTTCTTCCTCCCTATCTTCAAATCTTCCCCTATCCCTTCTGACGCTACCTCTGTCTGTGAAGAGCCTTAATTGATTTGTCTTGAGCCGCGCGGCAATCGACAGCTGGGAGATAATGGGGACGTAAAGAAACACAGACGGGGCCCGGAGGACAGAAGAGAGAGAGAGAGCTCATTCTCAACAACAACAACACACACACACCAGCTCACTCACCAATGTGATCTCACTCATAATGTTAACTTTCAACGTTTGTCCAAGGTATTTAACAGTGAACGTGAACATCTATAGGTGGAATACAAAATATAAATGTCTATGGCTGAAGTGAAAATTAGACGAATCAGATCGAATTATAAAGTGGCCATACTTAAGGCAGCGCAAAGTACATGAAAACGTTAGTTTGTCCATTAGTTCAAAATCCCAACAGGTACATTTAACATTAAACTAAATAAAAAATGGGAAAAAAGTATTTGTGGTTAACCCACAGTTTGGGTTTCTTTTATTCGTAACGCCAGTCAACACAGACCTGGAGTCTGTTCCTCACGCTTGGCATCAGTGCATACTGATTAATTAGCTTGTATAATTAGCTTAATGATTTAGAGAAACACGGCTTCAGCCACCCAAGAAGCTATGCTAATGGACTCCTGTCTATAGCAATTAAAAAAAACATAGTTTTACCGCCAAAGTAGTCTAGATAACAGGTAAGAGCCGAAATGTAGGTGTTCAGATAGTATGGTAATAGCATAGCATAGCATCATCATGTTAGAGGCTACTGTAACAGAACGCTAACAGAGTAAAGGCTTCACTATCTGCTTTGGTTATAGCATCATCATGTTAGAGGCTACTGTAACAGGACGATAACAGAGTAAAGGCTTCACTATCTGCTTTGGTTATAGCATCATCATGTTAGATGCTACTGTAACAGGACGATAACAGAGAAAAGGCTTCACTATCTGCTTTGGTTATAGCATCATCATGTTAGATGCTACTGTAACAGGACGATAACAGAGTAAAGGCTTCACTATCTGCTTTGGTTATAGCATCATCATGTTAGATGCTACTGTAACAGGACGATAACAGAGTAAAGGCTTCACTATCTGCTTTGGTTATAGCATCATCATGTTAGATGCTACTGTAACAGGACGATAACAGAGTAAAGGCTTCACTATCTGCTTTGGTTATAGCATCATCATGTTAGATGCTACTGTAACAGGACGCTAACAGAGTAAAGGCTTCACTATCTGCTTTGGTTATAGTATCATCATGTTAGAGGCTACTGTAACAGGACGATAACAGAGTAAAGGCTTCACTATCTGCTTTGGTTATGGCATCATCATGTTAGATGCTACTGTAACAGGACGCTAACAGAGTAAAGGCTTCACTATCTGCTTTGGTTATAGCATCATCATGTTAGATGCTACTGTAACAGGACGATAACAGAGTAAAGGCTTCACTATCTGCTTTGGTTACAGCATCATCAAGTTAGAGGCTACTGTAACAGGCCAATAACAGAATAAAGGCTTCACTATCTGCTTTGGTTATAGCATCATCATGTTAGATGCTACTGTAACAGGACGATAACAGAGTAAAGGCTTCGCTATGTGCTTTGAACGGAAACCCTTAAAGTGAAGGTGGATGAATAGGAGAGCCATACATGTACTGCAGAGGAGGCCAAGATCACCATGCTTCCCTGTAAAGATGGTATATTGGTGATGAGCGGTAGATCATTTTCACCGGACCTTGTTCTGGCTTTGTTTTCGGCTCTGACTTACTGTTTATTATAGGATCCTACACATACTGGTGCGTGTCTATCTTAAATCATGTACATTCAATTGAATTTGCCACAAGTGGACTCCACTCAAATTCTGGAGAGATCTTAAGGAGGCTCAAAGACCAGGAAGTATCCTCTCAATTTGGAGTATCTTGGTGAAGGCTCTAAACCAGCGGGTGGAAACCTCATCTTCATCGCGTGCCACATCAGCATTTTGGTGGCCCTCAAAGGGCCGGGTGTAACCGTAAGACTGTATTAAAATATATTGTTAAATAACTGTCTCTGCATTTGTGTATTATTTTTTCAAGTGGTCAAATAACGTAAAAGCATTTACATAAATGTTCAATATGTAAGCACATTGCTCTGTGTTGTTATAACATAAATCCCTTCAATTCATCAGGTTTAGAAACCCACACTACTCCATCAAACTTGTCGCACAAATAATGTGCCTTTTTAGCTCTCACCTAAAATAACGTTCTCGTGTACCACATAAAAGAACATAATGGGACGGATTTGGTCCTGGGGCCTTGAGTTGGACACTAGTGGTCTAAAACTAAGCTATTTGTTTTCAATACATAGTGACATATTTCCAACCTGCTGTTTTCCCTATACACAATACAAGAATCTTAAGAGACAACCAGATGTGGAGCAGACGTGAAAAATAACACCAACGCAGCCTTCTAAATGTTGTACGCCGAAGAAAACACAGAGATTGTCTACGCGTCTCCAGCTGAACCATAAGTATTCTAAACCCTAGAGGTGACATAAATCCCACGTTTATAACCTTCCCGTTAAGTAACGCTCAAGCACCCGGGTCAGCTCGTAAAAAAACACTTGAAGGGAAAACTTTGCTGATATGCCAGTAGAACTAAAAGGGATTTCAAGGGAGTCGGGTCGGCAAGAGAAACCCGTTTATCCTCAGCCAGTAAAAACTGAACAGCATGGGACCGAATACGATTATAATGTAGGTAGGTAAGTGAACAAATGCACGTCATAAATACTAAAATCCAAAAGATGCAAACCGATCTAGTTGGGTTTCAACGAACGGACGGAATGTGTCAGAGGTGAAGGGAGTTCCTCTAGTCGAAACACTATCGATGTGAATGCAGCCACCGATCCTAAGGCCCGCCCACCATCACGATAACAGCACACCGTTGGCTCATTGATGTTTGATGGGCGGGGCGAACACATAACAGTGGATCTGAGACCCAAGCATTCATGCAGAACAGAACTGAGATCCTTCAAGTGTCATTGGGACTTAATTGCGGACTAGTCACGTTAGCTCAGCCCACACATGTTCAAACAGGGTTTCGGTTCAGGGTCTTTGATGGCCATTGCAAACCATTGATTCTGTGATCACTCATGTTTGTGTAGAATTTAAGGCATGCTCTGAACCATTGTCCTAGTGGAAGACCCGTTTTTACGCTCCCAGCAGAGACATACGGATTTTGTCGTAAACTCCCCTGGTACTTCACAGAGTCTGTGAGACCATTTATCCCCAAGGCCTTTGGAATTACAACAGCCCTAGAAGGCATGATTTTTCTCTCCTCGGGTCATAGAACCTGGTTCCAATCAAAGCATCAATGGCGTTTAATAAAGTCCTGGCACTGACGTTAAAGCATTGATTATAGTCTGGGCGTGGAGGTAAAATCGAATTGCAGTTTTGAAGACATCATTACCCCGAGATTCAATCAACTTTTACAATTCTCCACCTGTGATATATGGACAATGTCTTACTTCTCAAACAATTCTCTCCACCAGTGTCTGCACAAAACCCAGCCGGGGACTTCTTTCAGGCATGTTAATCACGGCTCACACTGATCTAAACTTGTTAATTGACCTAATTAAAAATATTATTTTCAGACTTGTATGTAACGTCAACAACCGTTTCTTTCATGTCATTATATACTCTTTTGAAACATGGATAAAAGACGCGCAAAGCATATTTATATTCCAGTTAAAGTCATGTATCTCCACAAAGACTTAACAAAAACTTGGATAAAAAATGTGAATACATATTATTTGCTGCTTATACTAGATTTGGTTCATAACAACTGGTGGCAATAGTTGTGACAATTTTGGGGAGAAATATGTAACTTACTATACACCTCAAATACTTTCTTGGATTATCCGTACCAGATACATTTATCAGGCATAATTGTCAAACTGCAGCTCATATGTTTTTTTTGTCGTTGAACGTTTTAAAAATGTATTCATAAGAATTGCATTATAAATAATGACAAAATGAAATATGATTTTAATGGCACATTTCAAATAAAAGCATATAGTCTAACAGCCCTAAACAGTACCTTCGATGCAAATTAAATTACACACAACCGATCTCAACAAGCACATTTGCGAAGAGACAAAGACTGGCTTACATTTGTGCTTACCAAAACCAAATAAAGTTAAAGAAACATTGGTTTTATTATCCCCTGCGCTAGCAAACCCGTCTAGTCACATCCCTAAGTTGCAAACGAGCTGTGCCGGGCTCCGTTGCCACGGCAGCAGGTGCGACGAGCGGTGTACACTTGTGTGAGCGGAAACATCACAGTTTTAGCTGACACCATTCTGTCAGAAACTCAGGCTCGCTTGTCAGCGCTCCGCGCGGCTTTGCTCAAACAATCCGGTGAAAGCCGACGGAGGGAAAGGAAGCTGCCCCCCCTGCCCCCCAACCCCCTTCTCGGGGCTCCTATAGCTGGCTTAGTCGTGCCCGCCTGTCTGATAAACAGGTAAATGTAATGAGTTTCTGCGCCATCATATGTCAGATCAACGTCGACCGTCAATAAGCGCAGGGCCTCGGTCGACGCGGAACGTCGTTCCTTGAGGAAAGAGAGGCGAAGAGTGTTCAACTTCAATATATTTGAACTCAACGTTAATACGGTCGTATCACACCTAGCCTATAGCGCGTGTGCCTGTAGCGCCGAAGCTAACCCGACACATAATCCGCGCTCGTAATTGGGTTGACGCGCGTCGGGCGGGGGTTGCGTTTGGTGCTGATCTCTGTTCAGTGGAACGACGTAGGTGTTGGAACGCATTCACACGCGTTTTGTGGACACGGGAACATGTCCAACTAGCTACGGAACATCGAGATTAAAGACCACCGACCTCAAGCCTTACAAAAAGCATTTACCTAAAAACGAACTGTGTAAGTAGCTCCAGGTATATTTATAGAAGTGAGGGATGATATGTCACCTGTATAGCAGCACGCACGCACACTTAGACAGATTGAACCGCACCGCTTATTTTCGTCGGCTTACAACGCCAGCTGGTTGGTTATTTGACAACGTGCGCACCTGAGAACACGAACACACTGCAGGTCTGCGTGAACGTGAGAAATGTATTGTCTGCTCAAGGCCTGCTGGTGTGCAGCATCATCTAATGCGCTATAGTACAAAAAGCTAGCGCTTTGATTTGATCACATCTGACGGTTAAAAAGGCATCTGGCCTCTCGACCGACAGCTTGCTTCGCTCGACGCGCTCCTGATGTCGCTCGCTTTGGCCGATCATCTCTCTCTCCTTTGACCTTTCTTTACCTCCACCACATCTCTGTCTCTCTCCACATCTCTGTCTCTCTCCACATCTCTGTCTCTCTCCACATCTCTGTCTCTCTCCACATCTCTGTCTCTCTCCACATCTCTGTCTCTCTCCACATCTCTGTCTCTCTCCACATCTCTGTCTCTCTCCACATCTCTGTCTCTCTCCACATCTCTGTCCTCTCCACATCCCTGTACTTCTCCACATCTCTGTCTCTCTCCACATCTCTGTCTCTCTCCACATCTCTGTCTCTCTCCACATCTCTGTCTCTCTCCACATCTCTGTCTCTCTCCACATCTCTGTCTCTCTCCACATCTCTGTCTCTCTCCACATCTCTGTCTCTCTCCACATCTCTGTCTCTCTCCACATCTCTGTCTCTCTCCACATCTCTGTCTCTCTCCACATCTCTGTCTCTCTCCACATCTCTGTCTCTCTCCACATCTCTGTCTCTCTCCACATCTCTGTCTCTCTCCACATCTCTGTCTCTCTCCACATCTCTGTCTCTCTCCACATCTCTGTCTCTCTCCACACTTCTGTCTCTCTCCACATCCCTGTACTTCTCCACATCTCTGTCTCTCTCCACATCTCTGTCTCTCTCCACATCTCTGTCTCTCTCCACATCTCTGTCTCTCTCCACATCTCTGTCTCTCTCCACATCTCTGTCTCTCTCCACATCTCTGTCTCTCTCCACATCTCTGTCTCTCTCCACATCTCTGTCTCTCTCCACACCTCTGTCTCTCTCCACATCTCTGTCTCTCTCCACATCTCTGTCTCTCTCCACACTTCTGTCTCTCTCCACATCTCTGTCTCTCTCCACATCTCTGTCTCTCTCCACACCTCTGTCTCTCTCCACATCTCTGTCTCTCTCCACACCTCTGTTTCTCTCCACATCTCTGTTCTCCACATATCTGTCCCTCTCCGCACCTCTGTCCCAACCAGCCTTGACTGCTGTGTTACCGGACTAGATAAAAGGCGTAAGGGGTGGTTTGGTTCTTTGATAATCAAGCCTCTTCCTTTCATCGACGGTTCCATCAGCAGAGTTTTCCACCCAGAGGGTATCATAATCCACTCACCCAACAGGATCTCAATCATTCAAATGTCACATTGGCCTCAGCACACAGGAGAGAGAGAGAGGGGGAGGGGGAGGGGGTGTGCACACATGGAGAGAAGAAAGGCAGGATGGAGAGAGGGAAAACACATTAAAGCAGAGGAATTAGACAGAAGATTGGAGGCACGGCTGTCTGGCTCTAGGGCTCTTAAGAAAGTCAACGCCCGGATTCCTACCCTCTCACTCCCCCTCTCTATCTCCATCTCTCCCCCTCCATCTCTCCATCCTCCATCCATCTCCCCCTCCATCTCTCCATCTCTCCCCCTCCATCTCTCCATCTCTCCCCCTCCATCTCTCCATCTCTCCCCCTCCATCTCTCCATCTCTCCCCCTCCATCTCTCCCCCTCCATCTCTCCCCTCCATCTCTCCATCTCTCCCCTCCATCTCTCCCCCTCCATCTCCCCCTCCATCTCTCCCCTTCCGTCTCTCCCCCTCCGTCTCTCCCCCACAGTCTCTCCCCCTCCATCTCTCCCCCTCCGTCTCTCCCCCACAGTCCCTCCCCCTCCAACACTCCACCTCCAATTCTCTCCCTGTTTCTCTCCCTCCGTCTCTTCGTCTCTCTCCCTCCGTCTCCGTCTCTCCATCTCCATCTCTCCGTTTCCATCTCTCCATCTCTCCGTTCCCATCTCTCCACTCCTTGTCTTTCTTTGCCAGTCATCCTGGCAGAAGACGATATCAGGGATCCTATTTTTTTAAAGACCATTTCCTGTCATAATATCCCCTATGTCATGAAGAATACGCTTCACTTGCCATGGCTTAGCTATGGCATGCGAGATCCAAAGCTTTTAGGAGAGCTGCCTTCTCCCCAGTCACCAATCCCTCCAACACCACTGACAGGTAAAATCACTGCCGATCCATCTGCTATTTTTAGGCCAGTCAATCATGACGGAACCAAGGATGGAGGGAACGGGCGAGACAGGAACGTCTCTATAATCAATATTGCAGATCTGGACATCCCTGAAAGTGTGCGATTCCAGTGCATGCAAATACTGACCAACATTAGAAACTTCGGAATCAA
>CM055735.1:17039379-17119379 GCA_029465975.1 Dallia pectoralis
CTGAATTAAATCTGCTCTCGCTTGCGCTTCTTTCACATATGTATTATTCTGTCACACCTTTGAACGCGTGAAACTGTGAGTGGGGTGACGCCATATTTATGGAGGGGTAAAACACACTGGGTGACACACTCTGTTCTTGTGACTCAACAGAGTGAGAGGAATAACTGATGTTTCCACACTGTCTCTGCCAATTACACTGAGGCATAGGCGCGGGTAAGGTCATACGCAGTGCACTCCCTGGGACCTGCTTGGAATCTGATCCGGGACCTGCGTCGCCGCTCCGTATTACCGGGGCTGGGCGGAATATTAAAGAGAAATGACGTCGACTGGTTAGCGATCAGGTGGACACCGTTCGAAGGAAATAAAAACGTCGGGCAGGGAGGGCGGCGCGGGAGGGGATATAGAGGGAACGAGAGAGACGGGGAGAAAAAGATAGCGACGGGAAAATGAAAGTACGGTGATATTTGAAAGCCATGCAGACTTCTCATTATCAACTCTGTGCGATTATTAATGCCTGGTGCGGTCTAGCGAACGGGAGCCCCGGCACGTAATTAAGGCCGATAGCCAAATGCCAAACCTGATGAAATAGTGTGACAAGGATTAGCCCGGGAATAACAACGGCGGCAGGCGGCCAGAATAACTTTATGGAACAATATAGCGGGCGGCAAATAAGACTGAAGCAGGAAGTATTCTGAAGCAGACACACACACACACACACACACAAACACAGTCATTTACCAATGATACGTTTATTATAATCATTTGAAATTGCTGACTGGGTTAATGGTGAGCCATCGCGATACTCGGCCTACACAAACATACCCTCATACTTATACATACCCTAATCTGCTTCTATGTTAATAAACACCGCACTATGTGGTCCGGTCAGTCCAGTTCACTACGTCTCAAATTGTCAACTAATTATTTATTCAACCATATGGTAATTTACTGCGGCCTTTAGTTCACAGTTTGCAATTAGTGTCGATATAGTTGAAGTGTTCATTGGCGTACAGTCAGAAAAATGTGAATTAAGACATCTTCTGATATATGCACGTATTTTATGATTCAATTTTCTGAATATTTTTTTCAAATGTAACAACAAATCCATAGATATTCTGCTTTACTCTGCAGTCAGGCTTACAGTTAGCTCACTTGGCCGGTTTCTGAAATGTTGATGGTTTGAATCAAACGAACAAAGCAAACCCTTAAACAACGCTCCTATGGTGTAGCAGGAGGAATAAGGAAATGTCAGTTTCTCTGAAACGCTTGGGTCTTGAGCAAAAATAGACACAATAAATGAATCTTTCTGGTTGGCAAAATGACATGGGTCGCTATGGGGAAAACCGAGATATGCACTGAAAACATCTCAACCAATCTAATCAAAGTAACATAAACCATAGAAATACACTGAACTAAAATCACCTGTTACTTTGCAATCACTTTCAATGGGCCTTTAATCTACATCCAGTGTGGGAGAAAAAAGTTTGGGACACATTTTTACCATTTTGCCAACTTCCCTTCCAAACCGTCAAATAGACAAAAAAGAATCACTCAACCGTTGATAATCGTTTGATTACAGAAACAAACAAGAATATTCCTATACAGGCTATATAACTGATCGACCATGGTTGGGTTACAAAAACAAGTTACCGCTTAAAATAACACCGTAAGTGTTACTTCTGACTGGGGAGGCTTCGTTCTGTATGTGTATACAAATAGCCCTCAGATGGTCTAAAGCCTCCCACATTCGAAAACACATCTCATATTGTCCTCACACTCTTGAGGACAGACACACATTATTAGCAGCCGACTAGCTCCTCCTTTAAACCGTCCGTACCAACCAGAGGTCGAAACGTCGTCGGCGCGGCAAAAATACAGGTTTCTGTGTGTGCGTTTTTTTTTCTTAAAGAAATTTAGCAACGCACACAGTTGAGTCGTGACTCCACGTGAGCCTGTGTCCACGCGTAACAGCGATAAAAAACGAACACATAACCGAAGTCTCAAATATAGATACCGCCTGAGCAGACAGAAATAATCTGCACACATCTTCTCCATCATGTCCATGTATTTTATCATTATAACAAAATGCCTGAAAACTAGCTCTAACGTCAAAAATCACCAACTCACCCCAAGCTAGCGTTGACAAGCTCTAAGAACATGCATGTGAGTAAACTCAGTGCCCAGTCAGCCAGTCCCCCATTTTGGAGACATTTCCTCTTTCCCTTTGCTCTTCCCCTTGCCTCTTTACACGTGCCTACGATGCATTCCAATTAGTTAATGGGGACAAATCTGACATATTTGCCTCAAATCGACCGTACCGGAATTTGCAATTCAAATGAGCACCGCTGAGAAATATATGACTTAACAAGCATGACGCCATTCCAGACCTGGCCAGTGACAGAACACGATGATGGACACTGTTGTTGTGGCGGCGTAGCGTTGCCGAGGACGACGCACGGGTTCCACTAACAAATGAGCGGGACACGCTGGTGCAGGTGGCGTGATGACGGGGGCTCAGATTTCCCGGTCCACGTCGGGTTCCTCGATAATGACTGAGCACCGGTTGAACGCCACCGAATATCAGAATATTGCTAACGAACCGCTGAATACCAAAGTGGGCGTGACAGATAATTAATTACAGTTAATAACATCGACCGGTAATTAACGAGTGACTTATAAATGCAAAACAGCTTTTCGAGGACCCGAAAAATGCCAACACAATGTTTTAGTAAGTGATTCAATTATTTGTTATTATTTAGTATTGCCTTTTTCTATATTTGCGGTCAAATTTCGGACCTAGCCTACGTCGTGTGCGTCTGGTCATGTGCAATCATCGAAACGATATTAAGTGACACATTTTATGCATTCTATTCATCTCTGGTCTAATTCAGGGTCAAGGGTCAAGCCGAAATCCCCATCCTCTCTACCCAAGAGTGTGACCACTCTTCAAATATAGAGCCAGAAGCATAGACTGAAATGTGTCCTCAGTTTCTACTTATTTTAGCCATCCAACCCCCAGCGACTGTTGCATTGAGGAAAAGAGCAATGTGGGCCGTTAACTAAGCCTCGTGGCATACATCGTAGCTCCTTGACCTGATCTGTTCTAAGTGACTTTGAAATCAATAATATACTCTCGAACCCATTCAAATCATCTGTTACATTAAATTGTTGACTCCTTGGAATCGTCTATAAAACCGGACAAAATCCAGTTCCAGCAGCGTTAGCCACATAGAGGAAAAAGAGGAACGATAAATGCTACCCGGCAAAAGCGCGTGGGTAATTTATGATTCTTTCTTCTAATTGTGCGACAACAGACAGTACAGTACATTCCGACCGTAGCTCCAGCTGTAGTTACCGCATGCATAATGTTTGGTTTTCACGTGGGAGCACATTGAACACAAACAAACACGCTGGGTCACAGCGGTAAAATGGTTTGAGCACAGTGTCCTTGTGTTTGAAAAAAGTGTTAAATAAATGAGAGGAATCGTTTAAACGGCCGCCAATATAACGTCTGTGTGTGTGTGTGTTTCTTAAAGCTTGTGTCCCTGTACGTGTGTGCAGGAAGTGTCCTGCTGAAGATACAAGCAGGACAATTTAGACGGGCCCCGTGATTGCCGTCGACCTTTCACACACGTGTTTTTGGGGTTTGTGGCTCCCGCCATGTGCGCTCTCCAGATTTACGGGTGCCCGGACAGAAAGTGTAACGTTTGATAGAGTGTAAACCCTAAACCCGGTAATAAAGCATGTGATGGTGGACGGGGAAGAAGCGCGGTGGAGTGAAGAGAAAGGAGCTGATAAAGAGCAAAGCCTGTGGACTGTCGTGGTATTATTATCGCCCGTTAGCGCTCAGGATTGCAGAGGTTGTATTGGAGAGCATCAAAGGCTCACATTTTAGAGCTTTAGAAAAGCGGGCCCCTATTGATTTTGCAATACGCTCGGCTTCCTGTGTTCATTAGAAAGAGCTCTCCGCGCGATTTCGGCATCAAGCGCACAAACAATCGTTCGCTCGCAGAGTAGAAAGTGCTTCCGTTGTCGAGGGCAACAAAGTATTTCAGTCTTTTACTATTTCATGTTGGCGGCGAAGCCTGGGCTAATTATACTTGACCCAGCTAACGTGAGACGTCAGGGTCGAACCAGAAGGAACACATGCAGTTAATTGAGCGGTGGTAAACAAGCCAGGTTTGTGCCTATTGAGGAGAAACAAACAGTGATCTAAAAATTATCCGTACATTATTTTTACCGTCGGTGTCCATAGGTTACACCCTGTGCAGACACACTGATTTGCCATTTTGCTAATGTGGAAAAAGATGATTCATGCTAATGTTGTGTTATTTGAAATTTATTTCCTGACGAATATGTTGGTTTATCATTCACACATCAGATTACTGTTAACATCCTACCAACAGGTATGTTCACACATCCATTATTTAACATCCTACCAACAGGTATGTTCACATCTCCATTATTTAACATCCTACCGACAGGTATGTTCACACATCCATTATTTAACATCCTACTGACAGGTATGTTCACACATCCATTATTTAACATCCTACTGACAGGTATGTTCACACATCCATTATTTAACATCCTACTGACAGGTATGTTCACACATCCATTATTTAACATCCTACTGACAGGTATGTTCACACATCCATTATTTAACATCCTACTGACAGGTATGTTCACACATCCATTATTTAACATCCTACTGACAGGTATGTTCACACATCCATTATTTAACATCCTACTGACAGGTATGTTCACACATCCATTATTTAACATCCTACCGACAGGTATGTTCACACATCCATTATATAACATCCTACTGACAGGTATGTTCACACATCCATTATTTAACATCCTACTGACAGGTATGTTCACACATCCATTATTTAACATCCTACTGACAGGTATGTTCACACATCCATTATTTAACATCCTACTGACAGGTATGTTCACACATCCATTATTTAACATCCTACCGACAGGTATGTTCACACATCCATTATTTAACATCCTACCGACAGGTATGTTCACACATCCATTATTTAACATCCTACCGACAGGTATGTTCACACATCCATTATTTAACATCCTACTGACAGGTATGTTCACACATCCATTATTTAACATCCTACTGACAGGTATGTTCACATCTCCATTATTTAACATCCTACTGACAGGTATGTTCACACATCCATTATTTAACATCCTACTGACAGGTATGTTCACACATCCATTATTTAACATCCTACTGACAGGTATGTTCACACATCCATTATTTAACATCCTACTGACAGGTATGTTCACACATCCATTATATAACATCCTACCGACAGGTATGTTCACACATCCATTATTTAACATCCTACTGACAGGTATGTTCACACATCCATTATTTAACATCCTACCGACAGGTATGTTCACACATCCATTATTTAACATCCTACTGACAGGTATGTTCACATCTCCATTATTTAACATCCTACCGACAGGTATGTTCACATCTCCATTATTTAACATCCTACTGACAGGTATGTTCACATCTCCATTATTTAACATCCTACTGACAGGTATGTTCACACATCCATTATTTAACATCCTACTGACAGGTATGTTCACATCTCCATTATTTAACATCCTACTGACAGGTATGTTCACACATCCATTATTTAACATCCTACTGACAGGTATGTTCACACATCCATTATTTAACATCCTACTGACAGGTATGTTTACACATCCATTATTTAACATCCTACTGACAGGTATGTTCACACATCCATTATTTAACATCCTACCGACAGGTATGTTCACACATCCATTATTTAACATCCTACTGACAGGTATGTTCACACATCCATTATTTAACATCCTACCGACAGGTATGTTCACACATCCATTATATAACATCCTACCGACAGGTATGTTCACACATCCATTATTTAACATCCTACTGACAGGTATGTTCACATCTCCATTATTTAACATCCTACCGACAGGTATGTTCACACATCCATTATTTAACATCCTACTGACAGGTATGTTCACATCTCCATTAATTAACATCCTACTGACAGGTATGTTCACACATCCATTATTTAACATCCTACCGACAGGTATGTTCACATCTCCATTATTTAACATCCTACCGACAGGTATGTTCACACATCCATTATTTAACATCCTACTGACAGGTATGTTCACATCTCCATTATTTAACATCCTACTGACAGGTATGTTCACACATCCATTATTTAACATCCTACTGACAGGTATGTTCACACATCCATTATTTAACATCCTACTGACAGGTATGTTTACACATCCATTATTTAACATCCTACTGACAGGTATGTTCACACATCCATTATTTAACATCCTACCGACAGGTATGTTCACACATCCATTATATAACATCCTACTGACAGGTATGTTCACACATCCATTATTTAACATCCTACTGACAGGTATGTTCACACATCCATTATTTAACATCCTACTGACAGGTATGTTTACACATCCATTATTTAACATCCTACTGACAGGTATGTTCACACATCCATTATTTAACATCCTACCGACAGGTATGTTCACACATCCATTATTTAACATCCTACCGACAGGTATGTTCACACATCCATTATTTAACATCCTACCGACAGGTATGTTCACACATCAGATTACTGTTAACATCCTACCAACAGGTATGTTCACACATCCATTATTTAACATCCTACTGACAGGTATGTTCACACATCCATTATTTAACATCCTACTGACAGGTATGTTCACACATCCATTATTTAACATCCTACTGACAGGTATGTTCACACATCCATTATTTAACATCCTACTGACAGGTATGTTCACACATCCATTATTTAACATCCTACTGACAGGTATGTTCACACATCCATTATCTAATATCCTACCGACAGGTATGTTCACACATCCATTATATAACATCCTACTGACAGGTATGTTCACACATCCATTATTTAACATCCTACCGACAGGTATGTTCACATCTCCATTATTTAACATCCTACCGACAGGTATGTTCACATCTCCATTATTTAACATCCTACTGACAGGTATGTTCACACATCCATTATTTAACATCCTACTGACAGGTATGTTCACACATCCATTATTTAACATCCTACCGACAGGTATGTTCACATCTCCATTATTTAACATCCTACCGACAGGTATGTTCACACATCCATTATTTAACATCCTACTGACAGGTATGTTCACACATCCATTATTTAACATCCTACTGACAGGTATGTTCACACATCCATTATTTAACATCCTACTGACAGGTATGTTCACACATCCATTATTTAACATCCTACCGACAGGTATGTTCACACATCCATTATATAACATCCTACTGACAGGTATGTTCACATCTCCATTATTTAACATCCTACCGACAGGTATGTTCACACATCCATTATTTAACATCCTACCTGACAGGTATGTTCACACATCCATTATTTAACATCCTACTGACAGGTATGTTCACACATCCATTATTTAACATCCTACCGACAGGTATGTTCACACATCCATTATTTAACATCCTACCGACAGGTATGTTCACACATCCATTATTTAACATCCTACTGACAGGTATGTTCACACATCCATTATTTAACATCCATTGTTCACACATCCATTATTTAACATCCTACTGACAGGTATGTTCACACATCCATTATTTAACATCCTACTGACAGGTATGTTCACACATCCATTATTTAACATCCTACTGACAGGTATGTTCACACATCCATTATTTAACATCCTACTGACAGGTATGTTCACACATCCATTATTTAACATCCTACTGACAGGTACACATCCATTATTTAACATCCTACCGACAGGTATGTTCACACATCCATTATTTAACATCCTACCGACAGGTATGTTCACACATCCATTATTTAACATCCTACTGACAGGTATGTTCACACATCCATTATTTAACATCCTACTGACAGGTATGTTCACACATCCATTATTTAACATCCTACTGACAGGTATGTTCACACATCCATTATTTAACATCCTACTGACAGGTATGTTCACACAACCATTATTTTGCAGATATTCTTATCCAGGGCGACTTTTGATAATGAGTGCATGCATCTGCATACAATAATGTATGGTCCCACCTGGGAATCAAACCCACAACCCTGGCATTGCTTGGGTCTCAAAACATCGTTATCTCACTGGGTCAAAGATGCAGGGAGTCCATTTCGGAGGACTGTTTTAGAGGCTCAGATTAAGAATGGGTTTATTTAGCACATTCTGTCTGGATAGTTTGTCTGTTTTTCCAATTTATTAAGCATGGGTTTCTATTGGACAAAGACTCTCTGGAACAACATACTTCCTGTTATATTTCAGTTAAATCTTTTCATTAAAAAACAGAATCAACTGAACAAACACATCCGTAGACTAGAAATTATTTATGAACCGAAACCCTTTCAGTGATATCGTTTTATTTCCGTTGTTCCTTTTTCTCCTTTGGTGTCACGTCGCATTTCATACCGTCCATCGGAAAAGCCAGGGCGTTACTATATCGCAAATGATGCCCTTGAGTCAGTTTATTGGATGTGCGCTACGGATCTCCGCCAGGGCACCGCGCGCCTCAGTACGCGGAACACAAAGCCCGTTTAGGCCTGTAGCTCTAACAATCCATTCTTCATTCCTTCACATTTATTCACCTTTTTCTTTGTGCCGCGGCGGCGGTCGACGTGGAGACCTGCAGCCGTGTGCGCGAGAGCCTATCAGGCGCCTCGATACATATTCAGGTCGTGTCCCGGCATCGAGTTCAAGAGCATCCGTCTGAAATATCATCTAGATTGTTGTGAAAGTGACAATGGGGTGCCCGGGCCCGAGTTACATGCGATGCCGTCATCCACCTTAGCATATTTCTGCGGGGACCGTTAGTTAGGGGCAGACGCCGCCGGCTGACGGAGCGATAATACCGGGCCGAGCCTGGGGCGGAGGAGAGAGGAGGAAGCTGGATTCCTCTTGTCACTTCAGATCAGGGCTAAGCAATGTGACTGGCTGCTCGGGGACTAGTTAAGTGTCCGTCGCTGTCCCTTTAGCCTCGCCGGAGCAGACCACTTTAGTGTATTCCAATGGCAGACAGGCAGACAGGCAGGCAGGCAGGCAGGAAGGCAGGCGGGCGCCCGATTCTCAAGTTAGTCCTCAAAACTTACAGAGTTGTGAGGAGATATTCTTCCCTAAATTGAGAGTTCGCTGTAGACCTAATTTACTCCACATGGCCCAAGCTGGGGGGGGTTTCCGAGTGGAATTAGCGTGAATTCCCTTCGGCGTCGCAGACGCAGAATACACTTCGGAAAAGATGTTCCGAAACATATTATCACACATTAAAAATGTGCTCAGCCCACCTAAAGTATTACACGGATTCGGAGGCCGATAAGGATATCTGAGTCAGGGGAAGCCCCGGGGAAATGTCCTTGTGCATAATCTCCGCAATAGTCGAACGGAAATTGATTGAGGTGAGATAACGCATCAATGCCGTCCATGGTCAAAGCCCTAGCGCTGCTCAACTCGCCTTTTCGCACTGATTTGTCCTAGCTTGAACCGGTTATTGCCTTCTTTTGCATAACACAATATGGGGTGTGGTGAATCTAAACTAATTGCCAAAATCACCAATTCTAATGCATTCAATAATTTAAGGCTTGTGTGTTTGTCACGCTTTAGCACGGCAGGATGGCCGCGCCCGTGAAATTCAACGCCCTCTCGTTTAGCGCAGGGACACTTGTTAAATTGTTTTATTTCCCTCACCTGTTTTCCTAATCACCGTCCTATTTAAGTTCCTCCTCTCCCAGTGTGTGTGGTCGGTCTTGGTGTGGTTTTTGCCAACGTTACGTTTGCTTATGTCTTGTCTTGTTTAGTGTTTTTTAGTTATAGTTACATTTTTATTCATTAAATGTCCTTTGTTCGCCCTGCGCCTTTGTCCATCAACCCATTCGTGACAGTGATCCCACCTCAAACTGCACTGTTGAAATTCAAAAAACCGGGAAAAAAACGATATATTTTCTGGTCTTCTTGCTGGTTTGTGTTCATCATTACCAGCTTAATAAAATGGTTCAGTAGAATGCCGCAGATGAACAATTTACTAAAACACAGGTTGCCTCTTAGGGGTTCATGGAGTTCGCGTGTCATACGTGTGCCAAGATAAGGATCCAGCTGCTGTTTGTGAGCGTTCGTTAACTTTGATACGCCATTTCAACGGCCATATTGGCACACCTAATACTGGATGTTTTCCATGTTTTCCATAATCCCTAGACATCCACTAAGCATCCGGTAAAGCAATCATTTACAGTCGGGTACTTTCTATTCTTAATAAAAGCTTCAATTCTCCAGACAGAAAAGTTGGAGAGAAAAACGAGCACGCTTTTACAAGAAAGTGCTGGTCTATCCAGGGTTAAGTAATATCCATCTACACAAGACCATAACTCAATTTACCAAACTCGGGCCAGAAACACGATGAAGTTTTCAATCATGTTAGCGTGTATCCCTGAAGGAATCAAGACATTAGCGTGTACCAGGGACCACCAACATAGAACCTGTTTGTCCCCCGGGGGACGGGAGGGACACGGCTTGTTACTTATTCCATGTAGTTGACTAGTCTACGTACTTATAGGGGAAACACCGGATCCCATCAGAAGATTTCAGTTCCCCTGGGTCATTTTTCTACATTTCGAACATTGAATGAAACAGAGTTGTGCTGGGCGGTGCTAAAAAAAGTGCATGTATCTGGGGACGGAGTGTCTTCATTACAAACGAGCACCGCGGCTGCTTTGGCTCATCTCGGACACAACCCTGGGACACATTTGGTTAACGATGCAGCCCAAGCTCATAAATAAATTAGCACTCTTTTTTTCCTTCTCTTTCTCTTCTTGTTGTTGCCACGAGAAGGCCAGCGCTTTTTCCAGGCTTCTCCCGAAAACGTGTCGGATTGAACGGTGACGTTGCCACTGCCTGGCGCCGGCGTCGGGTGGATTAGAGCGGGCGGTTCCTCTGGATCGATCAAACGCGGCCAATGTGCCGGGTGAGAGACGAGAAGGTCAGCGACGCTGATGGTGTCGTTCTTGAGGGGGTTCGTGTTGGTGGCTTTCATTTCGAAAAGGATAAATAATGGAGGTGGTTTTGAGGTCAGAACGTGACCTCAAAACCAGACTACGTTATAGGAAAGTGGTAGTGGTGGAACAATATCCCACTGTCCGTCTTAAAACCCGAAAAAGCCACAAGAGTTCTGGGCATCCGAATAAAATGAGCTCATTATTAACATGTTTGTGTTCTTTTCAGATAATCAGCGTTTTGAGAAGGACTCCAAACTGCCAAACTGCTCGCTTGATTTATCCGTAACTGTGATTGCCAAGGCTTTGATTTTTCTAACGTGAAGGTGAGCGTAGATGACCTTTTTCTCTCACCGGAAAATGTCCATTAATTTTCACAGACGAAAACCTCACAGGCAGCATTTATTAGGGCGATATAGCTCAAGCATTCGATAAGCCGATACGGTAACAATTACAAAAGAGCAACGTGCATCCCGAGGCAAAATTCCTCCGTTCTAGCTTGGTGTCGGTTCTCTGCCGGTCCATGATCTGAACACCTCCGTAGCCATTGGACAATCAGGCGGACATCAGAGGCCTCTCCCTGTGAAGTTCCCTCCCATGTTCCCTGAAATCTAATTTCCATGCGTTCCGTTTCCTTACGTGTATTTTAATTCTGAACACATCCGCCCGGCGAACTCCGAACGATCGCCAACGAGAAGGAGCTGACTAATTTCATTCCCTAAACGTATTCATGTTCAATAAAAGCTATTCATCAGCTTTAACCGCCGCCGGTAGTTCGCGGTAAAATCCAAACCGCCTGGGAACGGACGAAATGACTCGGTCGGAGGCAGAGCTCTTAAGGAGACCGGTCAGAATGAAGAAAATATAGATTGCCGAAATGTGAACCTCCGTTCCTGTTCCTCCGTCACCGGCCGCTGCGTGTGATGAGTGTGTGCGCTTGACGAAGATCAAGGACCCGGTGACCCGCGGTACATCTGCGCAGCATTACAAGCGAGTGCTCTTTGGCGACCGTGCTCACATATTATTGATTTCGGACGAACGGCTAATGCGAGAGGGGTAGACTCGGGAGACCGAGAGAGACAGAAAGAGGGGGATATGAAAGGGTGCCATAGAGGTTGGAATAAAGGAGATAAAAGGAACGAACGAACAGACAGAGATGAGGTGGAAAGGAGAGGGCAGGAACAAAAGAGCAGGAAGCCCGCCCCCCCCCCGGCCCCCGTCAGGGGATGGATGTTTGCCTGGTGCCCAGTGGACCGTGAGACTGCATTTTTCTCTTCAGCAACACCCCGGCGAGAACAGGTAAACAAACAAACGCCTAAAAAAAGACAAAAGAGAAAATAAACCTGCAAAAACCCAGACGCAAAGCCAAAAACAACCCACCGGAAACCCTTAATGTCGAACCTGATGACTTGACTAGACACTACGAGCGGCGTAAGTAACAAAAAACGTCAGGTGGGTCGACGGCTCGGAAATCCTGGAGAAGGACTCGTTGGATTTGCCGGGTTATGTTGGTCACGTTTGTACATGGGCTTTCCCAACATGGCGGGCATTTGAATCGCCATACATCCGAAGCCTTTAAGCAAACATCAAACAGTGTCCGGTCTCTGGAGGAGTAATTACTTCTACCATCCGCGGCTTGACCCGTCCGACCTGCTGATCTTCACAGGGCGGTGGGTCCATTCCGTTTCCTCAGACTACCCGTGACACGACCAATCAGAAAGCATCGTCCCTCGTGTTTCAGAACGACCGGCGATTCCAGAAGCATCAATTAGGCGCGGGTAAACAAGTTAGACCATGTAGAACATTTAATTAAACATTAAACAGTAATGGCGCACATGAGGTTATTTTAAACATCCATTATATCGTGTAAAACGAGGATGCTCGACCTTGAGACGGTCGCTAATCGGACACACAGTAATCGAGTCCGTCCACAAACAGTCACCTTTCATTGAGCTTTGCTGTCAGTTTTTTTTTACTTCAGGTGCGGAGACAATTTGTATGTAATTTTAAGCTTGCATTAGGAAGCACCAAAAACCACACACACACACACACACACACACACACACACACACACACACACACACACACACACACACACACACACACACACACACACACACACACACACACACACACACACACACACACACACACACACACACACACACACACACACACACACACACACACACACACATTGTAGAGGCATTGTAGAGACTGCATGGTCTTCCATCTGTACCGGTGGCCAGTTAGAACACAATCCACTTAAACGCCAAGATCTCTGCTCCAAAATATTGACAATGTCTACAACTAAGTCCCTAAATAACAGCAAACCTCCCTAAATAATTACAAAAAAATCTTCAAATACACAACAGCGAGGATCATATATGTATATATAAACCTCCATAATATACCATAATATACGTTCTGTAGGCAAGCCAAATCAGTCAATTAAATGTGGCAATCATGTGAATTAAATAACATACAGTAAACTACCATTGCTTTCAAAGTGATTTCTTTCTGGATGTTTATGATTCATAGGACATTAGAGTGCTCAGATTTTTGCTAAAAAGTGCAGTGGGCCGGAGTCGAACCCATGCTGCAGCAGTACATGTCACAATAGCGGCGGCGGCTAAGGCTGGAGAACCACCCCACAGCAAATATCGACAATGCTGTAGACATTATCGAACTGCTGAGCAAAATAAGGCTGTTGTGCTAATGCTGTCTCTACTGCTTGCCTGCTATACACATAAGCTCCTCCAATATGACCTACACCAATGATATTGTTTTGTCCCCAAAAGTAGCGTAGACCTCTTTTGTGAAAATGCTGCTACCACGGTTCCATAGAGTCCAAGTGCTTGATGGTTCTGCTGGACACAGAATCACCCCATGCATTTGCTTGCTATTCTCTTTTTCCCACGCCAATTCAGACCGAGGCAAAAGCAAAAACACTCAAACGCACCTACAACCCAATACCGCCCCCGTTCTGCGGCTGAAATAAAAAACAGCCACAGCCACTGTGGACACATCCACTCCTTCCAAACATCAAATGGTGAACACAAAAACAGCCACTGATGTCTGGCCAGAGGAGTGTCGTTTCCAGCGCGGCGCAGATGTGCGGCTTTGACATTTGCTCCGGTGGAATAATAGGTCACCGGGCAGAGTGCGCTGTGAGATAGGACGAGACCGGAGTGAGAGAATGAGAGGATAGAGTAGAGATGGCCGAGGGAGTCCGCCAGGTTTCTGTCACATCGCCAGCGCGGACACATCACAAAGACTCCGCGGGCCTGGGCAAGCCTTACAGTGGCAGAGAAATGTCCCTCACGCACCAGTGCTACGTCCAGAATGGCACGCTAATCTCGGAACAGGAAGCGCTCTGCATACTCTGGGTGTGCACCTCGGAGGGCGCAGGGTACCATTTGACACCTTTAAAAACCGGAGGCTATGAGGAAGATCGGGGCGATATTCAGATCATGTGGTATGGCACGCCTGGCCAGTGATGGATGGTTGTTGTCAGGTCCGGCGAAAACCCAAGTTCAGCTTTTCACGAACTAACCCGGCACAGGAGCTGTAGTTGGACGGTCTGGGAAGTTGTTGCTGCCAGAGGACCTGGGTGACTTCAGAGAAATCAGGAGAAGATGTGGGGCCATCCGTCCATAAGCCTAGCATGCTACAGCGCAACAAAGCAAGTCACACACACACACACACACACACACGCAAGTACATCGTAGGGGAAACACAGGAAACATTTGAATCTGCGCAAGACTGCGCAAAGCGAACGTGGCTGGATTTCTCACGCCGTCACCCACCTCAACGTGGGTTTTCTGTTTCACATATCGGGAATAAATTCGGGCCAGCGACGCGTTGTTTTTGGTTGGGCACCCGAAAAGCTTAAATGTGCTGGTCAGCCGGAGGAGCAGGCTCCATTAGGCGTAGTGTTGTGAAATCCTCATCGAAATGACGCGTTACCTGAGTCGATTCCTTATTGAATATCTACTTCCTAGCAAAACAAATGACAAAAACACCCCCCAGAGCTGTAAGTAGAACTTATCTACTGGGTGTATGTGTTTGCTGTAACATGCCGACGCCTGTTACACCACGGCAATATGGATTATTCCGGATCACGCTGGGATAAAAGAAAAGGTGAACAGGTTTGCGGTCCTCTCCAATGTGAATAAATCAACACCTCCGGGGTGTTTTCTTTTTTAAACTTCTCCACACGCAAACAGAAGAAAAGAAAAAACATGCGAATAGGCAGGAGACTGGCGAGATCTCGAACTGAAAGGTTGTAAATGAGTGTTCATCGCACATTTGGGTGTGATCACACAGGCGCCGTCTAATTTTAGCGCCACTGACTCTGATGTGTTAAAGAAGTTCAGATTCACTTGGCACCATCTCCTGATGCTTGCGCATGAACTCATAGCTTTGATTAAGAATATATTACGAGCAGAAGACATAATGGAAGCAATATATAAGGGGAGATTTTTGAGCCAAACTTTCCCCTCGTCGACAGTTCAAATTCCTCTACATCGCACAGGTTGCCTTCAAAAGTCAAAGGAAAATATCATCCATTCTGTGAATTGCATCACTTTGACGATTGCAATTTGATGCTTTAACAGTTCAGGGGAATTAGTCACTGAAGTAACGATGTATGATGTAATATAAAGAATTGTAGAAGTTCCGGACTTTGACCACTAGGTGCCACTTGTTCTGCAATACCAACACTCATACATTTTTATGTGTGTCTTTAATGTGTGTTAAACAGATTGTAACACTAATCTTTCAGAGCATTAATATGTTAAATGGTCTATTTAAGCCAGTCCTGAATGATTGCACTTTTTGTCTTTCTTTCAGCAACCTAAGGCTTTAACTATACTCATGCGTAGTCCAAATAACAGCATCGCTCTCTACAATTTCTAAAGGGACTTTCTCACATAAAAAAATATATATATATTATTAATAAAATAATTTCTGGTGTTAAAAATAGAAAGACCAATACATAATTGTGTGTTTGAAACGTATCCCATTAACTTTATCATTAAAGCAAATACTTCGGCTGTAGCCCAATACTGTTTTTCAACAGGAATAGTCAAACATCATTTAACTTAAACAGTACCTTTTGCTGAAGGGAACACACCTGACAGAAACAATCCTAGAATTTAAGCGCTTGGGTTAGAGATGGGAGGACAGGGGGAGGTCGTTAATTCCACCACATTAGATGCTGTCAAACCCGATCGAGTTAAGGCATCTCTGCTCTTCAACTACGATGCATCTGTGCTCAGGGGCCCCTCTCTCCTGCCATGTATTAGTATGAACGGCAGAGGGTGCACGGTAGAGGGTGCACGGCAGAGGGTGCACGGCAGAGGGTGCACGGCAGAGGTTTGGGCCTGTGTATGTTAAAGTGCGTCAACTATTTAAAGACGTCAAAGACAACACAACACTTCCACTTCTAAAAAAGCACGAATGAAATGGCTGATTTTCGGCCGCTTCCGACGACGTAGCAAGAGCCAGACGCCACTCGAAATTCATGTCTCAGGGTGTGTTCATTCATTTGCATTTCACAAATGTCACAATCAGCAACAGCGGAGACATGCTTAAGATTAACAATGTGTGTTTTAGGGTAGTGGCGAGAGGGTATGGGGGGGGGGTTGCGACTGGGGCACATTCTGAATGAGGATAATATTGAAATAAATCACAGCATTCTCCTTCTCCAATCAGAGCAATTCGCTGGCGAACTAACAGCAGCAGGAAGCCATGGTTTCCGGCGGCCGTTCGAAAAGGAGGAGGTCCGCCCTTACTCCAATATCCTCAACCTCACCAGGGTGCAAGTGGCGGTCTCTTTCTCCTCTCTCTCTCCTTTCCTCTTAATCTCCTCCTCTCTCTATCGCTCCTCCTCTCTCTTTCTCTTCTCCACTCTCCTATCTCTCCTCATCTCCTCTCCTCCTCTCTCTCCTCCTCTCTCTCCTCTCCTCTCTCCCCTCTCCTCTCTCTCCTCTCTCTCCTCTCTCTCCTCTCCTCTCTCTCCCTCTCTCTCCTCTCTCTCCTCTCTCTCCTCCTCCTCTCTCCTCTCTCCTCTCTCTCCTCTCCTCTCTCCTCTCCTCCTCTCCTCTCCTCTCTCTCCTCTCTCTCCTCCTCTCTCACCTCTCCTCTCCTCTCCTCTCCCTCTCTCCTCCTCTCTCCTCCTCTCCTCTCTCCTCCTCTCTCTCCTCTCCTCTCCTCTCTCCTCTCCCCTCTCCTCTCTCCTCTCTCCTCTCTCTCCTCTCTCACCTCTCCTCTCTCTCCTCTCCTCTCTCCTCTCTCTCCTCCTCTCTCTCCTCTTCTCTCTATATCGGATATCCTCTTCTCACTATATCCTCCTCTCTCTCTCTGTCCCTGCTCAAGGACGTCACAGGCCTTCGACTGGAGGCTTGCTGACAGTTGCCACATGGTCCTTGTGAGTTTGGCCCTGAATGTACATTCCCTCACACCCAGGGGCTTTGTGAAAAGTGTGACCTGCGAAGAACGAGATAAAACAGCTTCACGTTAAAGCGATGCTGTGAGGAGATTAGCATGTGTGTGTGCAGTGTGTGTGTGTGTGTGTGTGTGTGTCATTAAAGTGTCTCAGATTTCCTGGCTAAACTGGCAACGCACATTTATGTTACTTAGCAAGCGTCCATTGTTTGTATTGGAATGATCTCTAAGTCATTCAATTCAAAACTAAATACCAAATGTCCCATGACGGTTGTACAGTAAATGTCGTTACAGCAAACAGTTCACATTTAGACGTGCATACATATGCATCTACATTGACATACATGCTTGTGAACATACACACCGCAAGTCTGTCACAACTGCTCCGTCACGAATGTCACACAAACAGCCGTGCGACGCCAAACCTAAACCGCAATCGCATTAAATCTAAACGGGAAACCGGATTCCACTATATGCGCACCGGGAACTCTGGGTAAAAATAGGTTGGGAGGGACTTAGGGTTCTGCAGAAATCTAGAGGGAGCCATCTGACATGTGTGCCAGATTATTCGGTCCTGTTGATGGTGCTGTGTAAGCTTGTTATTCCCACTTTTCTTTCTCTCCCATCCTCCGAGTCAACTGATTACTGGGCCACAGAGACATTTCGGAGGCGAAGCGCTTGGAAAAGGCAGAGGGCTCTGGGTAAACAAAAAGCTAGAGACTTTTCACAACGGGAGCGACGCCTCTCTCGGAGACAGACCCTTCCGACACAACATCTGCATAAAGTCCTCGGACAAAAATGCGGATAGAAACGAAACACGGGAGCGGTATCATTCCCAGTGTTGAAATGGATGAAACGCGACAAACACAACCGTCATTACTGCTTCATCAAAGGTGCCGTGTCCGTAACATTTGTTAAAGGGGGAATTAAGGACACATTTTAATGCACCATCGACCGTACAAACGTTTCTAGAACGTTCACGTTTACATCCCCAATATGTTTTAAACGGCCTGTGGCGTGTAGCCGTGGGGACTCGCTAGCCCTTAGAAAGAGCACACAGACTGAGCACTTAAACAACGACGGAGCGTTCGTCTGCCTCATTTGAAAGCGAGGAAACTGTACAACTCTCGTGAGACCTAACGGAAGTGACCCATCGGAACGCGGATGCTCCTCTGCCATCGCGGGTGCGCCACGGTTCAAACTGTTCCAAGACCGGGGCAAAGACTCAAACAGGCGCCGCTGATTATGGAACCGGAGCCGTAATAGCGTCACGGTAACATTTGAAAAAGCGTCCGAGCCACTTATTCCTGTGGGTCACTATTCTTAAATCACTAGCCGGGGGATTAACAGGATGTCACCCCTATTCCCCAACCCCTGGATTGTCTTGTTCAGCACAGCCCCGGTTCGATGTGTGGCAGGCCACTGTGGGCCAATTATGGCAGAGGGATTCTATTTCGGTGGTAGCACAGTTGGGGGAGAAAGCATCTTTCGACCCCTTCTGGCGTAAACACACGGTTGTTCAAAATCCGTGGCGTGTGTGGTGTAAGGAGGAAGCGGAAGAAATGACTTAGAAATATGGTCTGGATGCTTATTGGTTGTAATTAAAACGAGTACCTGACCGATTTGACAACGCTCCGAGTTGATTCGTTTGGTACTCCTCTAAAAGCATCACTTAGAATCATAATAGAGCACACTTATATGAAAATGAAATATGAAAACCAGAACAGCAGGGCTGGAAGATGGGGGATTTTCGGAATTAGTTTTTTTAAATGTACCTCGATCTGTCAAACGCAATGCCCCCCTGAACAGAGAAAAAAGGTCGCTTTGTGTCGGGGAAAAAACATCTGCGTTGAAATGAAGAACAAAAACATTAAAAAAAGCTTGACCAGGCTGACGACGGATGTTCAGCTGATAGGCCAAAACGTGTCAGACCGCGGCGGCGTTAGAAACCGACATGGATCTCCTCGACAGCACATGAGGCATTCTGTCGGGCCAAAGCACGGCCAGTGACAGTGTCGTAAACAGAACAACACACGGATGCACGACCCAATAACCTACGACATTTGACCTTTAGAAGGTGATGCTCAGAGTACGTCCGACGGAAACCGACCCCCAATGTCCGGCCAGCCAACTGAGCGTAGTCATGCGTCAAAAAGACCATAACTAGGGAATCAGGAGGGCAGAATTAGGGCCATTTCACTCAGCTATGATGACTGATTAGTAGTCTTTGATAGACCGTGATTGGTGTCTCAATCACGTGTCATGTCCCTCAATTAATTTGCATTCCTAAGCAGGGTATAAAAATAATACCTGAACCAAATTCTAGTCAGCATGTGAACACCGCTCTTCGGAGACAACAGGGTGCACACTTCACGCCGCCACAGAACCATTCGCGCAACTTCCCTTTTTTTCCGCTTAATGGCCGAACAATACGGGAACAAAGAAATACCGTCGTCTAAGAGCAGTTAATTACCACGACAAATACAAAACAGAAGCGCTCCAGCGTGGAACGTCGACAGAGGGAGAGAAGGCCCCGGCGTCCCGAAGACCCTCGCTGTGACATATCGGAAACAGAAACACATTCGGAAGGGCACACAGCACGAATTAAAGTGAAATGATGAAACGCGCGGTTACCGGCATCAGAAGACGAGTCGGAAGGCAGACGAGACGACGCGCGGACAAGGAGTGGCGAGGAACGACTGAGGGGAACATTAAACACGGCGGTGTGATTAAAATACCTCCTCACGGGCATGTTTAAAAAGAACGAGTCCAAATTAAGAGTTAATGTATTCTGTCAGGGAATTTGGTTACCGTGCCAAGTGGGTAGAGCCCACGGGAGTACTAGGGGCCCGAGTTTCTCAGCGTGCCCGGTGCATAATTCTGACGTGAGGTTTGAGTTTGGAACACCAGGTATAAAGGGCGGGCCGTTTGAGGTGGAGGCGTGTTCGGTTTCGTGCGTCGCGGCTGGGGAGGCGGAGCTACTTGGACGAACCAACCCCGTGTTGCACTTTAGAGAACGAAACGCGTAGCAAGTAACGCTCAACCACACCGACTTGCACTTCCCCGTCGGCGGCGCCGAGAAGAATGACCTCCAGGGGAAAAGTGGGACTGCGGGAAGCAGGCACTCAGTCGACAGACGTGCCACTGTGAGCTCACGCGGTCGAATGTTCCTCGCTGTGGCAACGAACCGCAAAGAACATGTTATTCTACCGTGTCCAAAAGAAACAACTCTCGCTCAGTTCGGTGTGCGCTGTGAAAGTTTCCGCATTGGCAAAAAGTCCAAATGAAACACAAACATGGCAACGGGACCAAAGCTCGAAAGCTTGGAATCCGATGCGCGGTGCTTCCCCTGATACGTGTGAAGTGCAGATCTGAGTCCAGGATGCAGTACCAGGTAAACTTAGAGACAGCGAGAGAGAGTATGAGAGAGAGAGAGTGATGGAAAACAACCTGACAGGGGAGCGCATAATGTGCCTTCACCATATGCTGTTAACTACTGATGGAAGTCCCCAGACACTAAGACAACTTATCTCGTTTGCAGGTGACATCGTCATCTTCTATAAAGGTAAAGATGAGCAATCTGCTAGAAACAGACGCCCTACTTGAAGAGACAAGTATGTGTGTGTGTGTGTGTGTGTGTGTGTGTGTTTGTGTGTGTGTGTGTGTGTGTGTGTGTGTGTGTGTGTGTGTGTGTGTGTGTGTGTGTGTGTGTGTGCGTGTGTGTGCGTGCGTGCGTGCGTGCGTGCGTGCGTGCGTGTGTGTGTGTGTGCGTGCGTGTGTGTGCGTGCGTGTAAGAAGAGGTTTTAAAAAAATACAGTTACCTCCAAAATGATTGGCAACCTTGATAAAGATCAGTTGACTAGGCTGGATAAAATAAACAATTCGCTAATGAGCTACATTGTCATTTTTTTGTGGGATGTGCGTGACTGTACTCCAATGAGTAAAGTAACCCAAACTTACAGTTAGTTTCTTCAAACACAACCATACAATTATCAACTAAATTGCCCTTTAATCTAGGCACTTGGGAAAATAACCCTGTCAAGGTAAACTGGAGTGTGTTGCAGTCGTATGAAGGTAAAACAGCGACATTTTTTCTTGTAATTGTTTTTTTTCTTTTGAAACTCGTTTTGTACTTAGGTTTTCTTTCTTGTAATTGTTTTTTTTCTTTTGAAACTCGTTTTGTACAAAAGTTTTTCTTTCTTGTAATTCGTTTTTTTGTTTTGAAACTCGTTTTGTACAAATGTTTTTCTTTCTTGTAATAGGTTTTGTACAAAAAAACCAACGCGCAGAGTTTTGTCACTAAAATTCCACCAGCACTGTGACAAAAGTTTTTCTTTCTTGTAAATCAGTCTGTGCCCAAACGTTTCACTGCGTTTCCAAACAGAAACCCCAAACGTATTCTGACCAATGAACGGATAGCTATCTTAGCATGGCACTTTGAACTTCAACCAATCGTTACTCCTTGCAAAGGGTAGAGGAAAATCTATGGCTCGGCATGGTCAGCATCTGTTACCTCAAGTAAGTTTTCGATTATGTAAAACGTATTTTCATGTCCATGCAGTAGTAATTAAAATATTATTTTATATTATTTTATTTAATATTGCATTTTGTACAAAACGAGTTTCAAAAGAAAAAAAACTATTACAAGAAAGAAAACCTAAGTACAAAACGAGTTTCAAAAGAAAAAAAACAATTACAAGAAAAAAACTTATGTCGCTGTTTTATCTTCATACAGTCGGTCTTCAATACGCGACATGTTTTTTAAATAGTTCAATCATACTGGCCTGCCTAAGATTCTTGGACTTTCATTGACTCATTGACGTTTAAAAAAAAACTGAGCAATGCTAAAATTGGTTGGATGTTCGTTGTAGCAACATCGCAACAATGGGTTCAAAGATTTGCCAACCTTAGACATTCAAGTATTGGATGATAGTTTATTACAATATGTAGTCCTTCAAAAATGGACATCCACACTGAACTAGACTTGACTAAATTTGACATTTCATGAGGTCGAACTAAGCGATAGCACATTTCTTGCCTCTAAAAAAGGTAAATATATTCTTTACCTGTTGAGCGTAAACACGAGATAGCCCCCCTGCAGCTGTCCAGCGCCAGTGACGTTTTTTCACATATTTCTAGTCCTATTTGCGGTTCTGTTTACATGGCATCAAACACAGGTAACGAGACATTCCCTACGATGAACCATTTACTTCTGTCTTTACAGCAATGACCATATACTGGTAACACCAGCTGGTGAGTGGACTATGCTGCCCTAGGAAGCGAATTTGAAGATAGCCACTAGTCATTATTCAGAAGCTCATTGATAGCCCGCAGGAAACCGCCTACAGCATGACTGTAGGTGCTAGCCTACTCTTAGATGCTGGCTATAAGATCTCTGCGAGTCATCATGTTTATTGTTCATTTGTATTTTTTTCAACCAATTTCTAATTTCCAACGGTGACCTGGGCAGAAGCTGGGGATTGAACCCAGGACATCATACATACAAAGCGTGCACCACTAAGCTACCAACTCCTTCAAATGTGATAATTTCAAACACATTTACCTAACGTAGAAGAGACACTTCACACAGCAGGTGGCCGCACTTACTGCTAACGCTAGCTGTCTGCACCGGCAAGTTTCATGGCCGCTATTACGGAGCTAAACAAAAAGCTTTGATCCCATCCATGTCTGGTTTTTAACTGTGCGAACCAGGAATAGATAGACTCCGGATGTAATTTGCCAGTAGGCGTTGCCAAGCAGCCGCCTTATGCAATTCCCTTAACAGTTTTTCATTGCCTTATACCAACCTCTGCCTGTTTCCTAGCAGAGGTTTTGCCACACCCTGATCCTTTGCATAAACCTTTGCACTCCACGATTGGAACCATAAATACCAGCCTCGCATCGTTACAAGAAGAGCGTTGCTGATTTAACCTGGCAAAGGGTTATGCAATTGAGGCTAAATGCTAAATGCCTTATGTTTGTGGAAAGATCTACATAATAAATCACAGAGTTAATGCCTTCTTATTTTCTGCAAAGTGGTGTCAGGGTGAAAAAAATAAACAGAGTGAGGTTATCCCAGGCAAAATCCTAGAGGAAAACCTGCTCCAGTTTCTATACACAAAATACACAAAAAGAATCAACTTTCAGGAGGAAAATCCCCTACACATGACCATATCGTTAGCTAGACATGGTCCCTGGCACAGAGACAGAGCTTTGGGAGGATAATAAGTGCAAAATATGTGTGCAATTCTATTAGAGACTTAGAAGATTGTTAATGCTGCTCAATGTTGATTTTTTACGTGTACTGACTCAGGCAGTGTGAATATTTATACACTCGTTGTTAAGAAAGCATGTATTGTTTGCTTATGTGCGCGTCTTTTTATCCGTTTTCGCTTGCGGCGCGGAACATGTGTGGAAAAGGCACACTCATTCATATATTCAAATTGTCATGACTGCAAGCTCTAAACGAACCAGAAAGTAAATCTGCGAAAGGACATTCACATTTTTGCCAGAACTTGTATCTAAACCACATGAAGCAGTCTAACATACAGTATAGTTTGTTAGAAGAAGATAATGTGTGGCATTTAGGTCGAATAAAATACAAACATGATCCCCATGGGAACGCACGCATCGATAGATATTATAATGGTCGTTTTTCAACTGGTCATTTCACTAACACCGCTGGTGCTTACAAACATTAAACGATATTGTTTTGAAGTAATTTCCTGTTCCATTTCCTGTTCCTGTAAATTTGACCGTTAAGCGGATTCACGATTTCACTTTCATTTCGCCAGTGTGCAAATGCCTTCGGGTTCACGTTAGACGTGCCTGTCAGTTATTTCGAGAACTCAAAACCGTAATGCCGTTTGCTCGAACCCAGGTGGACGGCAACCACTTTATGTTGCGACCGCTTCCGAAACAATGATCAAGCGCGGCACGAGTTCTGTGCGAATGAAAGGCCTGTGTAGACATAATACAATAATGACTGGCGTGCAGCCAGAACTTAAGAACTAAAGGTGCTATTTTCACTTGCCGCCGAGCGAACAAAGATCCACTCACTGTCTCTCTCCCTCTCGCTCGCCCAACGCTTGGAGTCCTTGTGCCTCAGCGAATATAATGAACCCCGTTGTCATTCCTGCCTATAGCTTCCGATTGAAGTGCAAACAGCGGTGGCCTTTTTAATGCCGCACATTTCGACGCGTATTCGAAGGGATGGAGTTCAAGGATTAGGCGAAGGATGAAGCGGGCTCTCGAGCGATCTGGCGTCGGGTCGAACCGCTGAGTGAGGACGGCGTCGGTAGGGACGGCCCACTGACGGGGTGATGATAACCCGGTAGCATCGCTAGCTGTGTTGTAGCAACCATGCGGCGTATCGCGCCAATACGACCGCAGCACGCGTTTACGCATCCTCATTCGCGCGACCGTCCGTTCTTCCCGGTTCTAACGCGATCCTGTTCTGTGAGTCGCCAGGGTGATTCCGTCAACCGTTATTAAACCAGCCGATCGGCGCATTATTTATATCCTCTATGTCATTTCTTGATGTGGCGCCCGACGTATGTGTCGGTAACAGAGATCGGGACGTACAGTAGCCGTGCGTTTCTGACCTTGGATCGTCACGAACATGGCCTACATTAAAACTGCAAAGCCACGGGTTTACCAAAGAGGCCGGTTTCTGTCACACCGGACACAGACATAGGAATGCGAGGCCCGCAGATGTCTCCCGTGCTGTTTGACAGATTCTCCCGACCAGCAAGGCTCTTGGAAAAGGCCCATCTGTCTGCCTCCCGCGGGTACTTATTATTCCAGGCTAGCCAGGGGTTTTCTCCTCCAAGCACCCACTCAGTCAGTTGCTCACTCCTGCCTGCCTGCCTCTCAAACCGCGCACCCCGGCACAGGACCTCTCGGGCAGATGCTCCGAGTAGTTACCGGTCGCCGGCGGAGCGGAGCTGTGTATTCAATTACACCAGGAGGTGACTTCTCTTCTCGCTCCCAGTGCATCTTTGCATTCAAGCTCACGCACATGCTAATCAGACTTCCAGTAGCGCTAACTTGAAGAGGCGGCTACTCAGGGGAGCTAAGCTAAAAATAGCTTAGCGTGCTACGCGAATGTAGCGGCGGTCCGTTTACTAATTTTCCTCCGCTGACCACTCACTAGCACCGGTCCATTGGATGAGGTGATTTATTCTCCCCTTTATACATTGATTCTCTGATCCAGGGACACTGACAGGTTGGGACCTGGCAGTGTCCCTGGATCAGGTTGGGACCTGGTTGATTCAATCATTTGGTTTTACTGGTGTAAACTAGCTAGCTCTGATGAACCAGGAAGAGTGAGGGCACCTATACTGTTCAGTAAATGGGATAATTTCATATAACAGACCAGGTTCATGGCGTTAGTTCATTCAAAGAGTTGGACTAGGATTTCCTCTGCTGTCTGAGAACCTATTGTCCTATCCTATGACAGTTGCGTATCCTAATAGAACTGTCATCGTTAT
The DNA here is from genome assembly GCA_029465975.1 of Dallia pectoralis. Classification (NCBI taxonomy): domain Eukaryota; kingdom Metazoa; phylum Chordata; class Actinopteri; order Esociformes; family Umbridae; genus Dallia; species Dallia pectoralis. The sequence continues at coordinate 17,065,460 of CM055735.1, forward strand.
AGTAATGGTGCCTTCCTGTGCTACCTCGAAGGCTTGTAGTAGAGAGTTGGAAATCTGCTCTCTCGGCGCAAGACCTTTACTGCAATTTCTGGTTCCGGAAACTGCAGCTCTCTGTTTAAGTCAACACTGCGGGATCTCCTTTGAAAAATCTGGGCCATTTGACTCTCATTTGAATAAAATTCTAATTTCCGGCACAGAGCGCACAACCTGGCTGCCAGAAATAGCTAGCGTGCACGTTGGCGCACTCACACGTGGGAATACAAAGGGGAGGATTGCAAAGTGTTGCGTACCTTCCCGAGCAAACAGCAGATACTATGCCACCGCGGGCCCCGGCTCCTCATTTACTCAAACATTTAGATGGAATACACAGGCCAATCTCAGCTAGCTGTGACTGAAAACCTCTCACACTGTTGGGAAGCAGTAAGGGTTAGGGAAACGCCTAAATAAGTCTTACCTTGTGTGGAACGTTTGGTCACATCTAGAAGAGGGAAGGCAAAGCGGGAGGCAGGGGAAAGAAGAGGGGACGGGAAGAGAAAATGGAAACGTCAGCGAAAAATGCAATGTACAGCAAAGTAAACTTCAATACACAGTGAGGCTGTCAGCGACTCCTGAAAAATGACACCGTCCCAGACGTTAGCGCAGACTGGGTGTTAAGAATAGTCGCTGTCAGTATGGGCCTGTAATTTATTAAAAAAGCGACGCCAACCCACTGAAAATATTCCCCGGAGCATCCAAAGTTTGTACAACTCGTATTAATATTTGTCAGTGTTTTCTCCAATTCCATAGGTAAGAAAGAGATAACAAAAGAACAAAATAGCCGGTAGTTCATTACGACCGGGTATTCACCTCAACGCCATCTTTCATACGCAAAACTGTACACACACACACACACACACACACACCACCCATCTCCACAGGTCTTTCGTAGCAAGTCATCAAGCAGGCCACAGACATAACCCCGTGTGGAGTGACCTTTCCCTACGTAACGTGTCCCTGGTATTTTCACCAGCTGATGTACCGGGTGCCAGACTTAGAACATATTGGCAACGCTGCCTCCAAGTCTGCTTTATGAAGATCTTAAGCCTGTCACGGTATAATAGAAAATGGAACCAGGAAAGATAAAATAGTCTGATTTAGCAGCAACTTCAGATTCATTGCGGCTTTCGATGGCATTTATTTGGGCTACGATTTATGGAGGGGAGGTCGCTCCTGTACATTACTGTACGCCCCGCCTGACAAGTCGAGCTATATATTTATATTATATATTTATATTCCCCCACTATTTTTACATCGGAAACAGGTCCCTCTACGTGCATACTGTTCTTAAGTAGAATTTTGCTTCGCTTGTAAATGTCGCAGTAAAACAAAAGGCGAAGGGAAGGAGCCGACAATGACTTATTTATCTCACGAAAGAGTCAATTCGGAGGCTATTTTGCGGGTAAGCACTCCACGCATGTGTACTGTATTGCTAAGCATAATTTCCAAGTAATATGATTTATCACAGATGATGTCTTTCTCCCCGCGTCTATTAGCATTTCTCCGCGTAGAACCTCCTGGGATCGACGGCGGCGAACGTGACTACGGCGACAAGTCGGCCTATCCATACGTGAATATGTTCGGGGGGCTAAAGGGAGGGGCAGGGCTAAGAGGAGGGGCCGATTCGGACTGAAGCCAGAGCTGTGCTTGGGAATCCATTAGAATGCGGTCTGCTTTAAACACATTTGCACACTGACTAGTGCTGTTCCTGCTAACCACTATGGACCACGTCGGTAGCGCTTAAGGGACCCCCACTGTTAAAATTGGACCCCTGGGGACCCCATCGTTAAAATTGGACCCCTGGGAGGATGGCCGGCGTGATAGCAGTACACGTAGGGCTTTAATGGCATGGATGTCTGCTTCGGAGGAGAGAAAGAGACACTTCTAGTAAGAGACCGTGTTGGAAAGATAAAGTGTTGGAGTTTGGCCCAGCAAATCGCAGATCGGTAATACCTTTTGAAATGTGCCACCACTTTATAGCATTTGAGAATGACAAACTGACAGTAACAAACACACAGCCAAACGCAATTATGAACACAAATAAATCAAGGGGCAGTCACAATTACTAAACACATAAGGAGGCTGTTTCTCAATATTTTCTACAAAATATATATTACATATGAATAACCACTACTTCTCCCCTCTTTCTTAGGTGTTTTAATTCCAATAAGTGTACTCTATGGCCTAAATACACGTGGGTTATCCCCGTGGTGATTGGCTGAGAAGAAATGCACAGGGACAAGCCAAGGCTACAAACTCCTCTAACCCACAGTGTAAATAAAGGAAGACAGAGATAAAAAAACATATTTCACTGTCCCCGTTTTAAGCAGATAAGCCGCTTTCTGAGTATTGGTTTATGCTGTGAGAAACCTTAATAAGATACGGATACTTTTGACATGGCAGGAAAGGGGAGGACTACATAGCTATTGTACCCTTTCTCTTTTGACAACAGGGGATTATGAGATGTACGTAGGAGTCAATGTGACGAGTATTAAAAAGAGGATATACAGTGTTCGGTAAGTAAGCAGATCACAGACAGGGTTGTCCTCTTCAATGTTAATCAACGGTATTTATACTCCACATAGAATATATACTCCACATAGTATTTATACTCCACATAGAATATATACTCCACATAGTATTTATACTCCACATATTATTTATACTCCACATAGTATTTATACTCCACATATAATATATACTCCACATAGTATTTATACTCCACATAGAATTTATACTCCACATAGTATTTATACTCCACATAGTATTTATACTCCACATAGTATTTATACTCCACATAGTATTTATACTCCACATAGAATTTATACTCCACATAGAATATATACTCCACATAGTATTTATACTCCACATATTATTTATACTCCACATAGTATTTATACTCCACATATAATATATACTCCACATAGTATTTATACTCCACATAGTATTTATACTCCACATAGTATTTATACTCCACATAGTATTTATACTCCAAATAGTATTTATACTCCACATAGAATTTATACTCCACATAGTATTTATACTCCACATAGTATTTATACTCCACATAGTATTTATACTCCACATAGTATTTATACTCCACATAGTATTTATACCACCACATAGTATTTATACTCCACATAGTATTTATACTACACATAGTATTTATACCCCACACAGTATTTATACTCCACATAGTATTTATACCCCACACAGTATTTATACTCCACATAGTATTTATACCCCACATAGTATTTATACTCCACATAGTATTTATACTCCACATAGTATTTATACTCCACATAGTATTTATACTCCACATAGTATATATACCCCACACAGTATTTATACTCCACATAGTATTTATACCCCACATAGAATTTATACCCCACATAGTATTTATACTCCACATAGTATTTATACCCCACACAGTATTTATACTCCACATAGTATTTATACCCCACATAGTATTTATACTCCACATAGTATTTATACTCCACACAGTATTTATACCCCTCACAGTATGTATACCCCTCATAGTATTTATACCCCACATAGTATTTATACTCCACATAGAATTTATACCCCACATAGTATTTATACTCCACACAGTATTTATACTCCACACAGTATTTATACCCCTCACAGTATTTATACCCCTCATAGTATTTATACCCCACATAGTATTTATACTCCACACAGTATTTATACCCCACACAGTATTTATACTCCACACAGTATTTATACCCCACACAGTATTTATACTCCACACAGTATTTATACCCCACACAGTATTTATACTCCACACAGTATTTATACCCCACACAGTATTTATACTCCACACAGTATTTATACCCCACACAGTATTTATACTCCACACAGTATTTATACCCCACACAGTATTTATACTCCACACAGTATTTATACCCCACACAGTATTTATACTCCACACAGTATTTATACCCCACACAGTATTTATACTCCACACAGTATTTATACCCCACACAGTATTTATACCCCACACAGTATTTATACTCCACACAGTATTTATACTCCACACAGTATTTATACCCCACACAGTATTTATACCCCACACAGTATTTATACTCCACATAGTATTTATACTCCACATAGTTTTTATACCCCACACAGTATTTATACTCCACATAGTATTTATACCCCACACAGTATTTATACTCCACATAGTATTTATACCCCACATAGTATTTATACCCACATAGTATTTATACTCCACACAGTATTTATACTCCACATAGTATTTATACTCCACATAGTATTTATACTCCACATAGTATTTATACTCCACATAGTATATATACCCCACACAGTATTTATACTCCACACAGTATTTATACCCCACATAGTATTTATACTCCACATAGAATTTATACTCCACATAGTATTTATACTCCACACAGTATTTATACCCCTCACAGTATGTATACCCCTCATAGTATTTATACCCCACATAGTATTTATACTCCACATAGAATTTATACCCCACATAGTATTTATACTCCACACAGTATTTATACTCCACACAGTATTTATACCCCACACAGTATTTATACTCCACACAGTATTTATACCCCACACAGTATTTATACTCCACACAGTATTTATACCCCACACAGTATTTTATACAGTATTTATCCACACAGTATTTTATCCACACAGTATTTATACCCCACACAGTATTTATATACAGTATTTATACCCCACACAGTATTTATACCCCACACAGTATTTATACCCCACACAGTATTTATACCCCACACAGTATTTATACCCCACACAGTATTTATACCCCACACAGTATTTATACTCCACACAGTATTTATACCCCACACAGTATTTATACCCCACACAGTATTTATACCCCACACAGTATTTATACCCCACACAGTATTTATACCCCACACAGTATTTATACTCCACACAGTATTTATACCCCACACAGTATTTATACCCCACACAGTATTTATACCCCACACAGTATTTATACCCCACACAGTATTTATACCCCACACAGTATTTATACTCCACACAGTATTTATATTCCACAGTATTTATACCCCACATATTTATACCCACACAGTATTTATACCCCACACAGTATTTATACTCCACACAGTATTTATACCCCACACAGTATTTATACTCCACACAGTATTTATACCCCACACAGTATTTATACTCCACACAGTATTTATACCCCACACAGTATTTATACCCCACACAGTATTTATACCCCACACAGTATTTATACCCCACACAGTATTTATACCCCACACAGTATTTATACCCCACACAGTATTTATACCCCACACAGTATTTATACCCCACACAGTATTTATACCCCACACAGTATTTATACCCCACACAGTATTTATACCCCACACAGTATTTATACCCCACACAGTATTTATACTCCACACAGTATTTATATTCCACACAGTATTTATACCCCACACAGTATTTATACCCCACACAGTATTTATCTCCCTAGGCAACACAGTCAGCGTTCTATGGTTCACATCCCAGGGAAAGTAATTTCATAGGGCTCTGAATTCAAACTACATTGCCACTTATAATGATAATTACTAATAAGACCACTCCTTTTAAGTGAAACCATAACGATAAACAGCATCAAATGGAGAATAGAATATGAACAGTCAAATATAGATTTTTTTTGCGATCATTATAATGGAACAATGTTTGATGGCATAGAAGTCTTTCATTTGGTTGAATAATGGCCCATGTAAAAATATCTCGGCACTAACTACGCTACCGTATAGATAGTTGCAATTGGTTTTTTAAGATCCTAAGACAAAAAATATTTCAGAGTTGGTCTTCAGGTTGGCAGTCATTATTAGAAGGGACTTTGTATTCACGTCATGCTGATATGACTCTCCCAGGTACCAGCAAAAAGCTGGCTGAGGTTTAATGCCATCACACTCAATTATTACTACGGTATGTCTATGAACATATTGGCAAAGAGAGAATTGGACATATTATTCCTATTTGGCTGTTATATTTCCTTTATTGACCTAACGATTGTATGTGGAACCATGTTAAAAGGATATCTAAGAATATGCTTTAGTGCTCTTATTGAATAAATGATTTCCTATTTTTAGCTGATGTACTAAGAATTTTGCCCAATGCGTCGCCATTGGTGCTGATAACGAGTCTTGAAAACAACATCTCTGCAGATCTGGTGACATCCAAACATACGTTTTTATGTCACCAGGTTGAGTTTAGATAAAGCGTAATGTTAGACTGGGAAATAAGATTGTGGGAAGTCTACCAAATATACGCTGGCTGATGATGTAAATATGTATTTGTTTTAACCATTGATTCCACATGACAACATTAACATCTTTTCAAAGTAAACTTGATGATATGTCAGTGTTCTTTAGGCCATAGTTTACAAATGCAATCATATTTCCAAGCTTGTTTAAACGAGCCATTCATCTCTGTTCCTAGAGAGTCGTGGTGTATTGTAGAGAGAGAGAGAGAGAGAGAGAGAGAGAGAGAGAGATGTAGTGTTTTGTAAAAGAGAGAGCTGTAGTGTATTGTAGATAGAGCTGTCGTGTATTGTAGATAGAGCTGTAGTGTATTGTAGATAGAGCTGTAGTGTATTGTAGATAGAGCTGTAGTGTATTGTAGATAGAGCTGTAGTGTATTGTAGATAGAGCTGTAGTGTATTGTAGATAGAGCTGTAGTGTATTGTAGATAGAGCTGTAGTGTATTGTAGATAGAGCTGTAGTGTATTGTAGATAGAGCTGTAGTGTATTGTAGATAGAGCTGTAGTGTATTGTAGATAGAGCTGTAGTGTATTGTAGATAGAGCTGTAGTGTATTGTAGATAGAGCTGTAGTGTATTGTAGATAGAGCTGCAGTGTATTGTAGATAGAGCTGTAGTGTATTGTAGATAGAGCTGCAGTGTATTGTAGATAGAGCTGCAGTGTATTGTAGATAGAGCTGTAGTGTATTGTAGATAGAGCTGTAGTGTATTGTAGATAGAGCTGTAGTGTATTGTAGATAGAGCTGTAGTGTTTTGTAGATAGAGCTGCAGTGTTTTGTAGATAGAGCTGTAGTGTATTGTAGATAGAGCTGTAGTGTATTGTAGATAGAGCTGTAGTGTATTGTAGATAGAGCTGTAGTGTATTGTAGATAGAGCTGTAGTGTATTGTAGATAGAGCTGTAGTGTATTGTAGATAGAGCTGTAGTGTATTGTAGATAGAGCTGCAGTGCATTGTAGATAGAGCTGTAGTGTATTGTAGATAGAGCTGTAGTGTATTGTAGATAGAGCTGCAGTGTATTGTAGATAGAGCTGTAGTGTATTGTAGATAGAGCTGCAGTGTATTGTAGATAGAGCTGTAGTGTATTGTAGATAGAGCTGTAGTGTATTGTAGATAGAGCTGCAGTGTATTGTAGATAGAGCTGTAGTGTATTGTAGATAGAGCTGCAGTGTATTGTAGATAGAGCTGTAGTGTATTGTAGATAGAGCTGCAGTGTATTGTAGATAGAGCTGTAGTGTATTGTAGATAGAGGGGGCGGCAGTGGCTCAGTGGGTTGAGTCGGTTGTCTATCATAGGTTGGTGGTTCGATCCCCGTTTCCTCCTGGGAAATTGTCGAGGTGTCCTGGCGAGCCTGCAGTCGCCTTGCATGGTAGACGCGGTAGTCAGTGTATGAATGATTGAATGAATGATTGAATGAATGGGTGAATGTGACGCAGGATCTGGATAAAAGCGCTATATAAAAGCGCAGCATTTACCATTTATAGAGCTGTATTTTATTTGATAACAATGGCAATGATACAACACTGTGCAACATATAAAGTTTACAGATGAAACAATATGTCAAAGGAACCGGATCAAAACAACCGAAATGCCGTGGATACTCATGTGGGGATGATGTCACACAGGTGTATTCAAAATCTCCTAATTGCCCTGAAGCCCAGATTCATGTTATTGTTTCACAATATGTAGGGTAAAACATTGTGCAGCATATTCGTACGGATGTTAGGAATATGCTGCACAGAAATGTATATACTGCGTTACAACTGCATAAAACATAACTGCATAGAAACTGCATGAAATAGTGTATGAAAACAACTGTGCCTACTACCACACGTGTAATAATGTATGTATTTGGTTTTGCTGTCCTTTTACCTGATCAATACTGTATAGGAACACATTCCCATTCAGACCGCTGGAGCCATTTGGGTTGATTGTCTTGTTCAGAGAAACAACATCACTGATATTTCACCTTTCTGGCTCCCGGTTTTAATTGATTTCTGAAACCCCAATCTCCAACTTGGATAGGAATGCAACTTTAGAGACCCGGAGTCGTCACCGTCACATGGTATATCGTCATGAATAATGGTTACAGATAGATGTCCAATTATCGCAAAGGCGCTACATTCAATCGCACATAAATATATTAACCAATACACTCGACCTGACCATTAAAACCGTACACTATTACCTATGTCATATATATATATATATTTATATACATTAAACCATGTATGAGACATGTGATGAACCAAACATATTCCTACTCGGTCTGATCCTTTTAAACCCGCAGATTTATTTCAGTTCATCAGTGGGTCAAGATTTTGGTTATATTGCCTGGTTCATTTGGTCTCTCTCTCGCATGAATGACTCTAAACGAGGGTGGGCGGCGTTTTCGTCAGCGGTCGCTAATTGGAAATAAAACGCAACGAACACAACACACAGCCTTGCCAAGTTGCCACCGGGAACGGTCCCCGGCGCCTCGTGGCGTTCAGTTACATCTTGACACAGAAACTGCCGTTTCTACCGTGTCACTATTTAACCTATTCAACAGAACGGAATAGGAACAGCTGTTTTTTTTTTACAGTGCTACAAAATGGCCCAAAATGGCTGGCTTGCGGTATTCCAGCATGTTGTTAAGAAGCCTACAGAAAAAACACAGGACTTCCGAAATGATGTTCTGTTCTGCTTCCTTCGTTATATCAAAGCTGCTATGAATATCTGCATGCCCTTTATAGATGCCGTGTTAACACTTTGTCTGGAGAAAGAAAGAACAAATGAAAACATACAGCTGGTCTGAGCTCAAACAGACTTCAGCTTTAATTTGCATGCATTTAACATAAAGCTAAAGAGTATAGTCGATGTTACCAAGAACATTTTGTCAACTTCTGTAGCTCAAGGTGAAATATTGAGGGAATATCTACCAGCGAGCCGGATGTGATTTTGAAATAATTATTAAAACCCAATTCAAAACTACACGTCGTAAATACTATAGAAAAGATGATAGGATTGGTTGTTTTCAGGAATGCCTTTGGTATCATAATATGTGTGGCTAAATGCATGTGAGCGCTATTTTAAAATGATAGAGAAAATATACAATTGAACATGTAAGTCATCTGCCACTTGGTAACAGTTTCGGAAACGTCAGAATTTGGATTACATTCGCACAGACTTTACTGACAGCAAACACAAGGAGAATAATGTTAAACTACATCCCACATCCTCTCCGAGCAGATGGTTTAGAAAGAAACACCAAAGTAAAAAAGAGAGTGAGAAATGTTGTCTTTAAAAGGCAACTTCTCCATTGCCTTCTACAGGGCAATTAAGGGCTAAATCGTGTTAAGGTATTTCAAATGCAGCCTTGTTTTTCCAAGCTGCTGCTTTTCCGCCGACCTTGATGGGGGATCAGATGGGAGATTTCGGAGGCCCTTGGCACCTCAGTAAAAATCTGACCCAGACTTCAGCAAAACCGGAGAACGAAAAACAGTCAGCTTCTTGCTTGAGGACGGGTAGAAAAAATGAATAAAGAGAAAAATGAAGGCTGGAGCACTGATGCCTCTGGCAGCACTGGGCGGGCCTGCCCGTTGTGTTTGAGTAGGGGCCATCCCAACAGGAATATGTGAGATGGGTTAAAGGTTGGCACATCAATGCTTTGCCCAGATGCTTTTGGCCCCTAAAGTGATGTCTCAGAGTGTGAAGGAAGGTGTGGAAAAAGCGAAAGGGTCTCTGGTTGAAATGCGGTAGGAGTTCAAGGACGAACAGTACTTGAAGTCACAGTTAATGAGGGTCACCTGGCACTTGTCTACACAGAAATGAGGATATATATAACATTTCTGAATGTGGTCAACGAGTAAGTAACACTCTCAGAATATCCATTTATTTAAGTTCTTTATCAAAACTGACTAATAATATTTGCTTTGTAATAGTGTTTTGTTACATTTTCCTTATTGGACTAACATCTTAAAAGTCATGCCCTAGTTCCTCAACTCTTCCTTAGCTAATCAATATGAAACATTGACTTATTTCAGTGTAGCCCGCTACCCCTTATCCTCCTAATATTAGGTTTTGCAGGTGTGTTTCGCAGTTGAAATATATCATGCCCAGTACCTCATCAACCTGGTTATTACATGAAAAATAACCAAAACATGAAACAAGTTTGGAGACACTGTGAATTATAATGTGCACAATCAGAGATATATTCAGATTTGGCAAGTAAAAAAGCACTGCTTTTGTCTGCCTTTTCACACAATAACCCTCATGACTATTGTCATTTTTGTCCTTAAAATGATTATCAGGTGTGTGTGTGTGTGTGTGTATGCGTGCGTGCGTGTGTGTGAAATAAAAATAAATAAATAAATGCATATGCTATACAGCTGCCGGTGAAAATAGCGCGAGGTGAACCTAAAATGTTAGGGTGGTGGCCAACGGAAGTACGGGATCTCATTCTCTCCCTAGATATTATTTTGGCCACATATGCAGTAGTCCCGGTTGCTCCCGTCCACATTAACATCGACTTTTACCGATACGGGAAAGAGGGAGAGTGAACACGAGTAAGAGGCTGTCAAATATATGTCAACATTACCACGCCATGTAATAATGATTGCAAATGAATAACAGGGCAGCAATTTGCTCTCATCTACGGTTATTATAAAGTGGCGTCCTGTAGATAAATCAAACAGATCTGTGCTTCTATCGGTACATCAGTCTACAGGCTATGGCGGTAGTGTGCATAATTTAGCATTTAGGGCAGGATAAACAGACGAGCGCTAAGGAGAACGAGCAGGGGAACGAGCGTCGGAGTATGCAGTAACGAGGCTCGTGGAAGCCTTCATTGGCGAGGGCATACACGTGTCACCGTGGAGACAGTCAGTTCAGTACCACTGTAGGCAAAGAAACAGTCGATCGAGGCGCCTGATCGCGGCGCATCTCCACAACGTCACAAAGGAAATACGAGAGACACGTCTTCACATGTATCGAAGGAAGCAAGGCAAGACTCTGTCACGGCCACCGCGGATCTGATAGTTTTGTTCCACATCAGAATGGTATTGTAGGTTGGAGATCATTTAATAGCATGACGGTAGCTACTAGCATAACACTGCAGGCGTGTAGCTTTGTTCGACTTATTAGAGGAGACTCCGTCATGGGTCTGGGGTACATGGAAGATATACGATGGACATGGGATATGCAAGGATTTCACCCAGGCCAAATTGCCCACATTTCACCCAGGCCAAATTGCCCACAGCTTCCTGAGAGCCATGAGGATAAATTCATAGCATACTGTAAGCTCGAGCGGGGCCACAAATTATGTACAATAACAATTTCATGCCATATCATTTCGACTGTTGTCAACAACACATCCATAACACCAACATTATTTTGGCCATTTGTATTTTTATGGGCGCTCGCCATTAGCAAAATAAACAAAAACTCCGGAGTACAAAATGATAAAAGTCCTCGGCAAGAAAAATAACTCAAATGTCCGCAGTCTCCCAACATGGGTTGCTTGAGAACATGATTCAGATGTAATTTCTACTTCTTTGCATTTGCATTTCTTTATCATCTCCCAATACATTTCACGGTTGGCCCCTATCTGACCCATGTCCGCAGAAAACCCAAAATGTCTGCTTTATTTTCCAACAAGCCCACCAACTTGTTATAGCATGACTGACATGCTATAATGACACCATGATTAACATTCATTGTCTGCAAATACATGGTTCATAAACTACAGTGTAGTATTTTCATAACGATCTAAACCTTTTAGCAAGATTGCGGTATCTTGTTGGTAACAATGTGCTCGTTTGTTTGTTCGATAGGATATTGCTCGAGCACGCATTATCTAGATTGTGCACCTAAATGCTAATGTTTAAAAGTGCATCTGGGACACGTGAGTGTAACCAGAATAAATATATAAACAGTCCTCCAGAGCTGTGGCGCTTAAAAAAATCGGCGACAAATCCTGCAGTGTTTTGCAGAGGAAAATAACAAGAAAAACATAAACGCTGACATCACATGTCCGGAAAAAAATATGATATTTATTTTTCAGAAAATGTTCTCCATATAATATACTTTTGGATAGAGTTCCTATTACGTATTAACACAACAATCTGAGAGACGTAGGTGTGAGTCACCTGGCACTAGATCCCACGATATATAATGGATCTAACTACATAATGTTTTATCCAACTCTAACGTTGTATTCCGGTCCAGGTCTCAGAAGATTGGATTCGGATAAATCAGTGACGACATTGAGCCTGAGTTCGAAAAAAACAAATATCCGGGAACAAATGAAAATGTGATCGTAGCACCTGAGCGTTGTTTAGGTTAGAATGAAGGTTGTTTGTCATTTGACATTTCTACATGTCAATATAAGGTGGATTCTAACTGTGCGGTGTAGTTCAATTTAAACAAATGTAGACTGAGACTTGTTTGACGCCAACCATGCAGTGTAGGTTGGAAAAGCCCAATGCAGAGTTTAAATAATTGTTCGTGATCCTTTTTTTCATACCAAAATAAACAAAACACTAAACAGCGAAGGTACCAAATAACATACCCTAATGTAAATCGAAAATTATTCTAAAACAGGATTTAACCCAGTGTTGCAATACGTCAAAGCACTCAGCTCCTACGCTACAGTAACATCATACAAAACAAAGCAAATTGCAAACCACACCCAGTGACTTAAGTAGCCCTGCTAAATAACAACTGAAACCTGGTGCGAGTGATTAATAAAGCAACTAAATGAAGGAGTGAGCCAACTGAAAAGGTTCTCACATGTGACAGTTTTGTTTAATGTGCAAAACAGAAAATGTGCTACAAGTAGTGATTAAGGGACAGAAACCACCTAATCCTCAGCCAAGAAGAGGAATTCATTCTCTCACAAATGTCGGTGATGACGGATCTCAATGAACGGTGAGATTTACTTAATATTCATGTTTACTATGGCAACAAAATGAATGTTACATTTCATATGCTTAGAACTCAACTTCAGTCAGCCAAGCACAGTAGAAATAGTTAGAGAAGTGCAAATAAAACCGCATTTCTATCCAAATGGGTGTACACAATTGTCTCCAAATCCATTGTTACTGTACGGCGAGAAAAAGCTTAGGCCAAAACCAATTTATACAGCATGTTTGTCAATAGGAGATAGCATGAAATGAAGTATTTGACAAAGTATGTTTGAGCAGTGTTTATGCTATGCTAATAATGGCATCATATTCCCAAAAATGGATATCCCAATGACCTCTATCGCCTCTTTCAACATACAACTAATATTATCAACATGGGAAATTGGCATTTTAATACGAAGAAGAACCAGTCAAAAGCCAAAAAAGTCAGTAGTTATTCACATTGTTATCCTTCCAGTTAGCTTGTTGTTCTTTTTCACCTGAACCTTTTGTTATCAACCATGTGTCCCGGAGGAAATTGTATAAACTACTTAATTAAACAATTAGCACATCATAGTTGATAAGGCAAACAGTTCAACAAAACATGCGTGGAAGGTATTGATTGTTAACCTGTGTGCTAACTGACAAAATCCCCAGTGAAAACACCCCCCCCCCACACACACACACAGAAAAAAACGAACCACATTTATATCACATGCGCAATACAACCTCTGGTCAGGGAAGCATACATCACGCATAACACAATGTGCTGTGACAGACATACGCACCCATCATTAAAAATCACCTTTGACCTGGGAACAGGGCGCTCTGTTACTGTCACTCTAATTGGGATAATTAACACTGGGGCGGGGGGGTTTATATATATCATTTTTAACCGAGCTGCTTTTCCTGTTGTCAAAGCTTTTATTACAGAAGTTATGTGTGCGTGTATATGTTTGTGTGTATTCTGAATGTCTCTGGGTATCCACATGTGTGTGTATGTCTGTGTGTATTCTGAATGTCTCTGGGTATCCACATGTGTGTGTATGTCTGAGTGTATTCTGAATGTCTCTGGGTATCCACATGTGTGTGTATGTCTGAGTGTATTCTGAATGTCTCTGGGTATCCACATGTGTGTATATGTTTGTGTGTATTCTGAATGACTCTGGGTACCTACATGTGTGTGTATGTCTGAGTGTATTCTGAATGTCTCTGGGTATCTACATGTGTGTGTATGTCTGAGTGTATTCTGAATGTCTCTGGGTATCCACATGTGTGTGTATGTCTGAGTGTATTCTGAATGTCTCTGGGTATCCACATGTGTGTGTATGTCTGAGTGTATTCTGAATGTCTCTGGGTATCTACATGTGTGTGTATGTCTGAGTGTATTCTGAATGTCTCTGGGTATCCACATGTGTGTGTATGTCTGAGTGTATTCTGAATGTCTCTGGGTATCCACATGTGTGTGTATGTCTGAGTGTATTCTGAATGTCTCTGGGTATCCACATGTGTGTGTATGTCTGAGTGTATGTCTGAATTCTGAATGTCTCTGGGTATCCACATGTATGTGTGTATTCTGAATGTCTGGGTATCCACATGTGTGTGTATGTCTGAGTGTATTCTGAATGTATTCTGAATGTGTCTGGGTATTCTGAATATCTCTGGGTATCCACATGTGTGTGTATGTCTGAGTGTATTCTGAATGTCTCTGGGTATCCACATGTGTGTGTATGTCTGAGTGTATTCTGAATGTCTCTGGGTATCCACATGTGTGTGTATGTCTGAGTGTATTCTGAATGTCTCTGGGTACCCACATGTGTGTGTATGTCTGAGTGTATTCTGAATGTATCTGGGTATCCACATGTGTGTGTATGTCTGAGTGTATTCTGAATGTCTCTGGTTACCCACATGCCTGTACTCTGACACGCCCCGGACTGTAGTGTCAGCCCAGCTGAAGGTTAGTCGCTCCTTTTAATATTGCCAATGCGGCTCCTTTGAAAATTCATTAAAGTGCTTCGACCCCACTGCCATCTGTGTGTGAGTTGCAAGAGAGCAGCTCGGAAGAAGAAAGATGGAAATTCAGACAGAGGGAAGGGCAGAGCAGCCCTTATGCACACACAAACACACACACACAATAACGGCCACCGATGCTTTGCTCTGTACGCTGTTTATTCATTATATAACCTTATCCAAGGGTTGGTACAAAAGAATAGCAAAAAAGATTATTGGATGCTGAGTTGTGTGCCAAATACTGACTGCATATGGAATGCTAAATAGCATTCAAGTGGAGCACTTACTAGTCAGGCATCACCTAAATGCTAACTAGACAGCAGTCTGCCCAATTAAAGCTTTAATTAGCGAAAAAGGTCCACATTAGCGATGCACGCGCTTATCTATGTGTACTTACCATATTGAACCTAAATCGGAGCGATGGCAAAGGCAGTCGGTGTACTAGTGTACCACGATCAACAAACAAGTAGTGTTTCGTAACTGAACTGACTCGACATGCTAGGGCTCTACGGTGGGGCGACCATACGAATTGTATGTAAAAATAAAACTGTTTATTCGTGTTTCGCATTGTAGCTAACAGCCATTCTTATTCAAATGCAACAAACCAAGGCCATTTGTGGTAAGATTTCTTCGCATGCTTGAAGCAATTACTTCACACAGCCAATTCCGCCGGTTGTTGAGCAAACAATAAACTCGTTTTTATTTCACTACCTTAAGTGACTTGGATGAACTTTTCATCCAGCCCAGATAACTTTGAGTGTTTGCCTGCATTTTTAGTCATCAACTTTCTCACATTTCTTCATGACATTTAATCTAGACATCTCATAAGATATTAATAGTTTGAAATTGACCGTTTGGATAACACAATACCTTCTTCTTAGCTTTTGTGTACTATTTTGTTTATTTTGTTGTTATGCTTGAGTAAATGAACATTTCCTGGATAAGTCATGTTAAATAATTTTCTTTAATAGCTTTTCTTGTCTTATCGGGCATACAATATTTTGAAACATTTTGTGGAAAAACGGAACAAGTGGCAATACATGCAATTGTAACTTCGTATGGGCTATTTTAATGTGTGCAATCAAAAAATCGTATCTGTTAGTTAGCAACAATGACAAAGTAGACAATGGATTAAATGTCTATGATGTCATCATCATGAGACTGGCATCCAGCGTTATGTTCAGATGACAGTATTCGGTTGTAAAAAAAACGTTACACTCTTTTTCTAAATATAACCCAAAAATCCAAATCACTTTTCACATTATTCATGTGACTCTCACACTCAGAATGTTGACATACTCACAGTGTGCCAATTGCCTGCTGTGAAAACATGACACTGCTACTGCCAGAAGACAAACACAATTTAATATGCAGTGCTTTGTTGTTCAATTAAATACATTGGAATGTTTGATGGTTTTTGTTTGCATTTAACTGCATTTCCACAAGAGAGTAAAGTTTAGAATGTAAAATTCACATAGGCCTCAATATAGTTCATTATACTTTATTAATATAAAAGGACATATGCATAACAAAATGATAATTGAATTATGAAGTGTATCAGTACAACATTAAATTGCTCTCCTTTTTTTAGAATAAATAGAGTGTCCCAATTTGACTGAAAACATTTCATCTCACGCACAAATGATCGAAAGGTACATAATGTGTAATCTGCAGCAGAGTTTTAGATATTCAGAATGCCATCATGGTAAGAGCAGGATAATGTTACAAATAGAAAATGTAATTAATGCTTTAGAGATGTATGTGTGTGTGTGTGTGTGTGTGTGTGTGTGAGAGAGAGCTTGGAACACATTCAAAAACAGCACATTAAAATAGAGCATTGTGTTTGTACTGTACTTGCTCCCTCAGTCCTGGACACTCTCGCCATTATTAACAATACATAGCAATACATTCAAGGACGGCAGTTGACCAGAAAGCGCAGGGTGGAGGTTGCAGTCGGGGTTATGGGATAGCAGACGCTCTTTGAGCTATGCAGCGTCTTTGCCTTGGTGGCAGTTCACCGTGAGCAGGTGCCGGAGGTGCGGAGTTAGATTCTGAAGCAGCCGGTGCAAAGACAACTCAACGAGGGTAGGGTTTTCGGGTTCTCCTCGGGAACCATTTAGCGCGTTGCTCTCGTCCGGCCTTGAGTGGACGGACGAAACGGACGAGCTCCCTGGCAACGGATGAGGGCGGGGCCGGGTTCGTATGGGTTCCCCGGGTGACGGCGTTGTCTTCATCAGAGCAACGTCTCGGCAGAACAACGCCATCTCCACTGGTTATGCTCTCTAATCACTCCGCCCTACCTCCTTTTCATACACTCACTGCCCTGTCATTACTGCTGTAAGAGTCAGAAATACAGGCCGATGCATTATGCAGGAACAAACACCTCCCGGAGGAGCACTCGCATACTGTAAGCACACAATGCGCCGCATAAGAATACGGACACAAATAAATAATGTATTACATTTCTAAAATGACTTTCAAGGCGTCATGGTCGAAGTACGTCAAGAAACGGGACCAATTAAGGGCCGCGACTAGACAGGGGAACGTACGCCGAGGACACAGCCGACGGGACAGGGTCAAGAAACACGGCTATGAACAGAAAAGGCTTGCGAACACACAAAACATGGCGAAATGTCTAGGGCTTGTTTAAGCCCGGGGGCCGGTAGACCTGGAACACAGACGACCCCAAGCGGAGCTTAGACCTCTGGGAGAGGGAACAGAGGGGAAGGTCGTGGGTGGGGTCATGCAGAGATCCGTACTAAAAGCATGCAGGGTTTCATATGAGACCCGTAATAAGACAGCAAGCAGAGGTGACATGACGGGAACTCGTCTGGATATAAGGGGAGCTTCTAAAATACACCTGCCACCAATCCTGATTAAGAGTGTGCTGAAGCGGTCCAGCCTTGAGCACATTAACTGACGAGCCAACACGGTATGTCCACCTGCCTAATATGCTGTTGGTTTTCCACATGCCGACCTGCTGAGGCAAGGACTTCGCAAGACCCCTGAAGGTGTCTTGTGGTATCTGACGCCCAGGTCATTAGCAGAACATCTTTAAGTCCAGTAAGTCGCGAGGTGGAGCCGCCGTGGATCGGACATACTGGTCCGGCGCACCCCGCGGATGATTTATCGGATCGGGATAATCGTGTCAGATTGACATGCGCAGGTTTTCCCGGTAGAACATCGCCCGGAGCATCGCCGGCCCTTCGCCAACGCGTTGTCCTCCCAGGGTGCCTCATGTTGTCGTCACTTCCCCAGGTAGACGGCGCACGCGTACATGGACGTTCGAGCGATGTTAAACTACGCAGCGGGGTGCGACAGACTGTGTGCTATGGCACATTTGTCTCGAAACGATTAGAATGGTTGGCGACTTGCGCTAGTCGTCTGGCCATGACAATTTGTCGAAGTCGCTTGGTAAGTCGAAGTCGCTTGGTGAGTCACGCTCATTTCTCCTGCGTTCAACCCCGTTAACTATGAGCACTGATTGTTTGCTAACCATCTAATCTAACCTGAGCTCGACGCGCGACCCTTGTTAGGTGATGATCGACGTTATTCGCTTCACGGTCATAACGTGTTGGCTGATCAGTGTGGGATGTATTGGTCCTGCGACGGGAAAAATCTCGCACACGCTCAAACACGATTTCGCTTTTCGCTTTCCCACGCACGCACGCCCACACACACACACACACACACACATACACACACACCAGCCTCGACTCTCTGTCTGACACTAATCAACACCTCTCTCGCAATTAAAAAAGTACTCTGTGTTCCTTTCGATCTGTTAACCAACTAATTTGCACGCCTGGCTCTGTAGCCGGGGGTTTGTGTAATGGAGGCAGGCCGGTGAAGAAAGAGGAGGAGAAAGGCAAACGGGTCACAGACGGGTCACAGTGGGGCGGATGTGTTCTGGCTTGATGTTGTCTTTCTGAGAGGTGTTTTTTTTTTGGAAGAGCACTGCTTGTTTGACTGCTACATGCAGCAGGGGCCACCGCTGACAAGCTGCTCAAATATCAGCCCCTGATATTGAGCTGGAACAGACACATCGGTGCTAGCTCAGAGCACTCATCTTCAGCGGGGAGACTTGGCCTTGTTCTCCGATGTTCTCTGATGCGAGCAGAGCAGACGTATTGGCGTTATACGGGCATTGGCGTTATACGGGCATTGGCGTTATACGGGCATTGGCGTTATACGGGCATTGGCGTTATACCGGCATTGGCGTTATACCGGCATTGGCGTAATACGGGTATGGGCGTTATATGGGTATTGGCGCTATACGGGCATTGGCGTAATACGGGTATGGGCGTTATACGGGCATTGGCGTTATACGGGCATTGTGGTAATAAGGCTATGGGCGTTATGGGAATTGGGGTTTGGATCTGCTCCTCTGGAGTAACTCGTTGACATCCCACGATGGTGTATACAATATCACCTTGATAATAACATGAATAGCGACCCCGTAGGCAAACAGCAAGAAATCTTATCCTATGAAAAGCACACAGAGCCGAACAGTTAGAGGCAGGTGTTGAGTCAGGGGTGGAGGCATGGGTGAAGGCAAGGTTGGAGGCAAGGGTGGAGGTAGGGGTGGAGGCAAGGGTGGAGGCAAGGGTGGAGGCAGGGGAGGAGGCATGGGGTGGAGGCAAAGGTGGAGGCAGGGGTGGAGGCATGGGGTGGAGGCAAAGGTGGAGGCAGGGGTGGAGGCAGGGGTGGAGGTAGGGGTGGAGGCAAGGGTGGAGGCAAGGGTTGAAGGTAAGGGTGGAGGCAGGGGTGGAGGCAGGGGTGGAGGCAAGAGTGGAGGCAGGGGTGGAGGCAGGGGTGGAGGTATGGGGTGGAGGCAAAGATGGAGGCAGGGGTGGAGGTAGGGGTGGAGGCAAGGGTGGAGGCAAGGGTTGAAGGTAGGGGTGGAGGCAGGGGTGGAGGCAGGGGTGGATGCAGGGGTGGAGGCAAGGGTGGAGGCAGGGGAGGAGGCAGGGGAGGTGGGTGGCTTTCACACCTGCATAGCAGATTGAGTTACCTGACAATTAATTGGTCAGTATTGGGATATGAGCAATCCAAGGCGTCAGCTGATACGTCGGTGACCAATGACCGCTCTGGCTTCCTTTTTGATCAGGCTATGCTAATTCAACGTAGCAGTTCAATTAAAGTCATTCAAAGTGGCGTGTGCGTTTCCAAGTGTGTGTGAAGATGCCTTTTGAATGTTTGCCTGTTGATTGGCAGCTATGTAGTTCTCATTCACGTTGAAATGATTGCAAGAACCATGCATCGACCAGTACAGTATGTGTGTGTGTGTGTGTGTGTGTGTGTGTGTGTGTGTGTGTGTGCACCTGTGCATTTTCTTTTTAAATGTGCAATATTCCTGGCAAATGTAACAAGGTTTTGGCTAAAGCATTCTGGCATTGGGGTGCGAGGCCAAATAGATCCATTTGTTTGTGCTATCCAACACGTGAATGTGCCCAGGGATTAATGAACTGCCTTGGGACTTGGATTGCAAGTTGCGAGTGCTATGGTCAGATGACATGAAAACACAGCTATTGGAATCTCAAGAATATATTACTGCACCTATTGACAAATATCCCAGTGGATTTTTATTGATAGGGGACTACTTTGTGTCAACCGCTCGTGGCGTGAACAGAACGGAATAAAAAACATAAAATGTGCAGGGAATATATGTGAACCGTTGCATGTGGTTTTGTTTTTTTACCAGCCTTATAGGAACTTGGTTGTACTCGGGGAGCGGGCGGCTGGAAATATTTCATGAGTTAGTGGATGTTGTTAGAAGACGTTGTTAGTGGACGGTGTTAGAGGACGGTGTTAGAGGACGGTGTTAGTGCAGCATTGTTACATCGTATATCCAGCAATTCATTCACCAATATGAGTTGTGGGTCAGGACTCAGATTTATCGGATGTGCTTTAAATGTTGATGTGTGGCGCTGAAGATCCACCAAAAACAAGAAACGGTAGAAAAACCCCAAGCCCCTACACCCCAGACCCTTGTAAGCGATATGGCCAGACTTACACCTCAAGAGAAAGGTTGGAGCTTTCCCGATAAAACCCAGATGTCCACAGGGGTTAGGACTCTAATGGGTTGTTTCTGGACAGAATATGGGTATTCGGGGTAGCAGGCTTGGTCTTGTTAATTGCTGTCAAATGCTTGCTTCCTCAGTCCTTGATCTTTGTCTTTGTCGCATCCTTTCCGGTTGTCTTTCAAAACCCGTTGGATAAGAGGGTCAGGGGTCTTCTCTTATCTAATGATTTTTTGGCGAGGGAGAAAAAAGCAATTGAGATTTGCACTATGTTCCATGTTACCTTGGTTCCTCATTTATTTCTCAAAGCACTTTAGGAGAAAAGTAGAGTTGGCTTGTGAGTGTAGGAGGTGGAATGTGAGAAGGAAATAAGAGAGGGTGCAGGTGTCAGTATGTCTAGTGTGTAAAGTTTTCAATTATAGTGTAGTTGGTTAGTTTCAATGTAATCAGAATATTTGGGGACATTTTTCAACATTGGTTGCCGTGTCCAAATCCACGGTTATTTTGTCCGATGGAATAAATACAATTGTTTAAATTTCTCCACTCTGCCAAAAGCACAAGAACACCCGGAGTTTAATTTGTACGGCTATGTTCTGCCACTTTAATTTGTTATTGTGCCACTGGGCGAAAGTGTTCGGGCACCTGAGAAAATGGTTAAATCCACGTATCTAGGCAGTAAGTGTTTTATACTATAACATTTTGAGACACTAGGCTTGGAAGTTCCTTGTTGCTTGTAAAACGCCCAGTGAGAGTGCCTGAGTGCTTTGAGGTCTCAGTGGACACACATCCTTTGAACCGTGAACTGTTGTTTGGCATATCAGCAGAGTTAGCCATTTTAGCCATTTTACAAGATATCCGTTCCCTTCTGGACAACGCAAAAAAGAATTTGCACTTTTCATTGCATTAATCCTACTGTGATACCGTGTTTGTCCGAAAACAAATAAGTTCAGCCTGTTTAAATGACTTCAGCACTGTACTGGATTGCAAAACCACCTTGACCGGCGAGCCTGATATCAAACATCAGCCCCATTTTAGAAACACCCGAGACGATATGACACATTTCTTGAATAAAATAATTGACTTGTTACTGCAAAAAGAAAATGTAGCATCAGTGCGTTTCCCTACCACACGTTGCTGTCACCGTAGGAAGACTGTCGCCATGACGCCAGCACGGTGCTATTCAAATCTCAGCCTCAAAGACAGTTCTACTAAATATTTCTATTTGCGCTCCCTAATCGGGGCCTGGGACTCCTGTTCTAGTTCATCAATAATTGGACACATCTTACGTCCCAGGTCGAAATAAATGATTAGGGGGTTGCAATGAAAACAAAATGCAGTCAAACTGGTCAGATTTGAACACCATTGGCGTAAGCAAATGGGCATCTAATTAATAAAACAAACCGCTTGCAAAAGAAAGATAAAAACTGTTTTATTTGGACTGGTTTTAAATGTAATAATTCACATTGTTGGCATACTGCAAAGCTAAATTTCGCGTTCATTTATTCCCCATGCAGTAGTCTGTTTGTTCATTTATTCCACATGCAGTAGTCTGGTTTGTTCATTTATTCCACATGCAGTAGTCTGGTTTGTTCATTTATTCCACATACAGTAGTCTGGTTCGTTCATTTATTCCACATGCAGTAGTCTGGTTTGTTCATTTATTCCACATGCAGTAGTCTAGTTCGTTCATTTATTCCACATACAGTAGTCTGGTTCGTTCATTTATTCCACATGCAGTAGTCTGGTTTGTTCATTTATTCCACATGCAGTAGTCTGGTTCGTTCATTTATTCCACATGCAGTTTGTTCATTTATCAGGACTTACACGCTCTGCCCTGCTCACATGCATCTTCCACTGACTTCCCGTAGCACCACAGGGTTTCCATGGAGTCTGTGTCTTCTTTGCCAGGTGCCCTTACACTGAACGTTATTGAAAAGCCTCGACACAGAGGACAGAGCGAAAACGGGAGAGGGCGGCGAAGGGAGAGATGGAGCGTAGGACCGTGGAAATCTTTGTAGGTGGCTTCAATCCCGGTGACGACATTTGTTCCTCTCTATTTGTCCCGATGACAGCAGATTATTTTTGTCGCTCGCCGTGTGTGTGTTTGGGAGAGAGAGGGAAAAGAGGAGTGATGAGGAAACTTTTCTGCAGAGGCGTGTGTGAGCGTCATTGCTTGTGCGCACGTTTGTGACTGTGTACTTGTGTGTTATGTCTGAACGTGTGTGTGTGTGAGAGTGAGAGTGTGTGTGTGTCACTCCCCTCTATCGTTGCAGTCTTGACCCGTCTCACTCTCTTGATATTCATTCCTCTTTCTGCCTAATCATGTTCCTTACTCCTTGTGATTCTCTCACATTCCCGCCCCTTTATCCCCCAGCACCCCCCAGTTTCATCACAACCAATTGTACATACAGCCTGTGTCACGGCGGTAACTTCAAACTCATTCGAGAGAGTTGAAGATCGCAGGAAAGCTTTCCTTAAGCACACCAGCGTCGAGTCATTCTGCCTTTTCCGCGGTCGGTTTAACCGAGCAGGAAAATGCGTTTGGTCATTCTCACTCGGGATAACTTCAGCTGGTGCCGCGGGCGTCTGAAAGAGTTAACAGAGCGTGACGAGAGCAGGAAATACCTGCTGACGATGCCCCCATGCTCCCAGAGCAGGACAATTTGTTTTGCCCAAGGGGCCTTTTCAGCCACTTGCCGTCTATCTAGCGGCATATTCCAAGCTTGTAAGCTAGACTGAAGTGGTCAGTTCAGTGCTGTGAAAGAGAGACTTGAGGTAAACCTGGGAGGCACCATCTACATCGTCCTGTGTCTCTCTCTAGTCCTGTATCCCACTTCATTCCTGTGTCTCTCTCCACTCCTTTATCTCTCTCGATCTCACTTTGTCTGTGTGTGTCCTGTTTCTCTCTGTGTCCCGTTTCTCTCAATTTGGACTTTGTGTGTCCTGTCTCTCTCTCCACTGTCCAGTCACTCTTCCCCCCGTATCTCCCAACACGTATAATCTGTCCTACAGCCACATAATACCTCCAGGCTTGTATCTGCCACTCAGGACGCCGGGGTCATGTCCTCAGTAATTCTTTCACTGTTTTCTTGTTTCGTTGACACGTGGAATAAAAGTTTAAGTGAACTGGGAAATAAATATGTATATACAAAGCACAGATTATTTGGATTTCCAGATCGTGGCATGCCGGTGTGATTGTCATCGTGACGACTCGGCGCTGTGAAATGAAGCGAGGCGGACAGGCAGTGATCTCGTTCTCAGAAAATGTTCCTTTTAGGAGAAAGGGTAGAGCAGAGGTCCTC
Source organism: Dallia pectoralis (assembly GCA_029465975.1). NCBI lineage: Eukaryota > Metazoa > Chordata > Actinopteri > Esociformes > Umbridae > Dallia > Dallia pectoralis. Next base: position 17,090,040 of record CM055735.1, read on the forward strand.
CGTTGACAGTGTCGCTCGAGGGGAATGAAAAGTCTGTAGCTGCAGTGTGACAGCAGTTAGTCAAAGATCAGTCACGCGACTGCTGATACAGAACACCGGCATTAGGAGTAACTGGAGTATTCGCCGATTTTCAGATATATTATAATCACTGTTGTGTAACCAGCTCGGTGTCATAGTTAATGTCGAAACCCTAGTGAAAAGGTTTGTATTGTATTGTCCAAACCAGCTGGCCACGCTAGCTATTGCTTTAAACCCGACTGGATTGGTTCGCAAATGCATCTCGGGAGTGTTTTGTATTGATTCAGGAAAAAGCAGATAAATCATTTAAATCATGGAGTTACTGGAACTAAATCATGGAGTTACTGGTCAGTATTTCGGGTGTCCCAGATACGGCAATGTGTTGACCTCCACCTGACACCTTCTGAACCTGTCTCTGCCCTTCCCAATATATTTTCAATATCTCCGCACCTGCATTGCCATTTGAGCCTCAATATCTCCCACAGCTGAGGTAAAAGAGTCCCAATCAACAACCCTGAGCTAATTTGATCATGGTCCGTTCTATTTACCTCAAATTAGAACTGGTCAGTGGGTTCGTTTTCACGTCTGCTCGTCTAGATAGGGAAGCCTCCGCGTCCAAAGAGACAACAAAACAATAACGCACAATATTCCCCTATCACATATACCGATGCTGTTGTCCATCACATGCGGAGCGAACAACAATAACCATATCCGGCTCGCTCCTTCGACAGCTTTCTAAGCATCCTCGCCGTTGTGGCGGACAACTGCAGTCCTCACAACGTGTTCCACAGGGGCTCAGTAGTTCATTGTTCACTTAAAGACATTGATTGTCCGTTTTTATCCCGGGCTAAAGGAAAACAGTGGGTGGTTTTGACAGTGTGGCGCAATTGTCAAAGAGTATCGGATAATTGCAATCCAACCTCCAGATGAAAGTGTACCCGGGGAACGTCCATGCGGGGGGTGGTACTGTTTCCTCAGAAAGGTTGGGCGAGGTAATTGTGGTGTTCATTGTTCATAGTTTCGATAGGACGATCACACTCCTAGAACAAGCAGTATGCATTTGTAACACGCGTATAACGTGCAATTATTGAAGGTAATATCTTCCTCATTAGCTATGCACTTAAAATGTATGGGCGGAATTTGAACCCACCGTTTGTGCTTCGAAAAAAACAACGTCTTAATCAAAAGACAGAGAAGAGAATTTTTATCTAGGACAGACTCCGCAAGAAAATTGGTGCAAACCAACTCACCTGGGAAAACATCCACTGACAGAACATCAATTGCATGCACTAATTTACTTCTAGAGTGGCTAAAAAATGGCTCCCAAACAATGCCAGGATAATGTAGGTCGAGAAAAGCCGGTTATTTGACCGTCTCGTCTACAAGCATCCTCCTTTTAGTTGCTAAACATGCATCCCTTCCTCACGCTGTACGATTACAGAGTGCACGTTGAGTAGGGCCCAAGCCGTGACCAGGTGTTCCTCTCTCTCCAGGTGGTCGTGTAATACTCTTGTGGACCGAGATCATGGCAATCACGGAGTTGGCACAGGAAGGCGACCGCGGACACCAGCCAGGCACAGCACCAACTTGGCACGGCCAGCCCTGCCAGCCGAGGGAACGGATGGGCAGCCAGTCTCTAATTCTCTCTAACTAATGTACAGCGAGGACGGCGGAACTAGGAAGGGTTTACTCTAGATTCGCTAAGATCGTGAGTGTCGATGCTATATTTACTGTCTCCGGCTCCGATGATGAACGCCGCTGCGTAGGCGGAGTTCTACGTTCACATCTCATAGGTCATACGACAGTGATGCATGGGGCATAAACCGCGTTATTGCCGTGTCCCTCTGGTGTCATGTTTCCTGGTTCCTGCCAAAACCGTTAGCGCGCTGTGCGTGAAAAAAACACATTCATTAACACCGGCACCGTGCAGAACCACAGCGTCGTCCCCTTAACTAAGTGTAGTAGTTAGAACGTGCAAACACGTTTTGTTTTCTTCATTGGTCTCGCCCCGCGAAGTGGATTTTTTGTTTTGATTGAATAGTTATGTTGTTTAGCTTGTTGTTTGTGTGCGGCTGTGATGTCAGCATAAGGAGGGAGGGAGGGAGGGAGGGAGGGAGGGAGAGAGGGAGGAAGAGAAGGCAGCAATCTGTGGACAAGCTCTCTCTGCTGGGTCTCAATACCACCCCTCGAATCTGCGGAGCACGGTTAATTACGGCCTTTGCACGGTCACAAAAAGTTGCTTCCGAGATGTGGCAGCGTGTGGCTTAGCGGCTTAATGAACGAGTCAAATGTATTTCAACAAATAGATTAGATGTCTGAACACACACACACGCGCTCGAGCACACAGGTTCAAGCACATCCTTGCGGAGCTCGCGCGCACGAACAAAGAAGCACACGATAAGCATATCTTTAACCCCGGTTTGTTTCCAATGTGTGTGATGTTCACGTCAAATGACCCCCTATTCAGTATGTATTTGTGTCATATAATTAGGGAATCTGCCAGAAACAATTATTGCGCCAAGGCAAGGTGACCATAGTCGATTACAAACCACCAAAACATGGAATGTGCTGACCAATTGTTCTGCACTTTCTAGGACCCCTGGGCCAATCGGTAAACAGGTATTTGTATTTTTTTATATATTTGAATATTTGTACAACTTGTTCAGTTGGTCAGTTGGAAGACTAGTGCGCGTACACCAGGGTTGTGGCTTCCACTCCCATGGGGGGAGGGCATCACTAGTCAGTTGTTCTCAATAAGGGCAAATGCTAAATGACTTAAATGTAGGTTCAACGTAAATTCAAAGATACAACAGATTACATTCTTTATTTCACCTGACTGATTCAATATCATTTCAAGCTAACATGTGAACTAGTGTTATAGTGGTTCCCTAAAGCTGCAGTTGAGCGAAGTGTGTTCAAAAACAGAAGCACAACAGGCAAACAGACGTAAACGTAGTGGGGTCAGATACTTGTACCGCACAACTCATCGGTTACTGGCGAGCATCTTGAGTGCATGCGGTCCCCTGATCGAATGAAGACGAAGATAGTGCTAATTCATGCAAACATTGTATCACTTTTTACTGACACCGGGGATTTTAGGTGTCTACCGAGATTGCGACTGAGTAGAAAATGTGAGTGGGAAGCTCTACTGAAATGTATATATATAGAAGCTCTACTGAAATAGGATGTAGGAAGACCTCAGGGTGTTTATGAGACGTAACCTCTGCCTCCTTTAGCCATGCATGCTAGATAACATTAGTGCATTGTAGTCAAGACAGGAACACCTCGAGACGCTGAGGTGACGAGATGGTACATTAATGTAGTGTGACAGCTCCGTATCAGTCACAGTGCGGTGAAGTCTTCCCTTATTCTTCCTCCTTTTCACACAGAGCCCTTGTCATTAAAACAACGTGATAAAAAATATAACTGTTTAGCGAACAATAATCAGTTTCAATTGCATTGGTGAAAAAAAACATAACAAAAAAATGGGAGATCGTTGCGATTACTTAAAGGCAGTTCGAGAATGAGCATCCCGTAGCTAGCTCCACGGTAGAACGTCCGACACAGAGGACGTTGAGGTGGCTATAAGCTAGCTACTTAGTGACATGCATCTGGTTACGTCATCCTCACCGGGGTGTACCCCCCGTGTCCCAAGCCACCACACGCGTACAGAAGGTAAATTGAGCGGTACAGGGTGATTAAAAGTGTGACGGTAGTTAGAATGCCTCTAATACATTGTGTGGTTGTCACAGCAAACATCTCTCAGAATACCTCACTTGCCGAACTGTTTTCCGGACCAATTTGAATTAAGCAACCCTCTGTGTCTATCTGTCACTGCGGTTAAAAATGCCACGCTGACAAATTCCCGCCAATGTCAGACACATTACTCCACCCCGGTCGTTGCTAAGCAAAATGTCAATAGCTTATCAGAGAAGAAGAAGAAACGTCGGAATGGCAGGCAAGGGAGAGGAGAGAGATGAGAAAAGGCGTGAGTGAGTAAAGGGAAGTTAGAAGTGAGGGGTGGGGGTGTTTCCCAGAACATCAAGCTGATCACGCTCATTGCATTTTATTATGGTAAACTGTACGCACACACCTCATGATACATCAGTCCCATTCCCACGCCAGTCACATATATACGAGACAGAAACACAGAGAGAGAGAGGGAGAGAGGAGAGAGAGAGGGAGAGAGGGAGAGAGAGAGGAGGGAGAGAGACAGGGAGAGAGAGCAGTAAAGGGAGAGTGAAGCAAAAGAGCTGTAATTCCCAGATACACAATTTTTAACACCCAGGTCCATAATTAAGAAAATATATCATTTTAAAAAAGTACACAAATATAATTTGTCGTAGAACTGAAGCTGCGTCCCCCCCACCATCTCCCTCTCTCTGCTTGCGCATCATGACAGCATTGAATGCTCAGTTCCGTTTGCCTGCGCTGCCAGTTTGCCATATGGTTTCAATTTGCTTGAAGTTGTTGGCAGGCGGGTTTTTTTACCCAGGTAGCCGCCGTTCAGAATGTACGCGGCACGATATTCTCCTCTGCGTGCGTTGACATGTAATAATTCCGTTCGAGCGTCAAACGGCGTATTAAATGTAAGTCTGCAAACTGAGGCGGTGGAGTTTTTTCAGTCGTTTAAGGAAGCTTTCCATACGTTTCAAATCGTAATCGCCGGTCATTTTACTGGGGTTCTCATACAAACGGGATAGGTGTTCAGTCACACACACACACACACACACACACAAACAAACGACACCAAAGTGTGGCTCATCTATGGGATATGACACATCTACAGGGACTTTTTGTCTTTATTGGCTGTAAACACGGCAGAATGTGTACAGAAATCACTTGAAGGAAGCCTATTGGAAGAATGACAACCAAGACAACAAACGAGTGGCCAGGGAGTGGCTGGACAACGTGGCCGGCGCCAGTCTTGGCGTCCTTGTATACTGAACGTGGCCAGCGCTACCTCTCTGGGCTTCTAGTCTACTCGCAACCCTCCAAATACTCAATTAAAGTCCTATATTATGTGAGGACACCAATTATGCCTGATCTTCTGAGAACAAACGGTCCCAGATCGCAGCTGTCAGTCCATCGATATAAACTCCTCTATTCTGTTTCAGATCTTGTTTAGGATCCATCAATCCTTGTTGTGGTTGCCCAATAGTATCAATCATACTTGGCATTGTCCAATCATATCAATCATACTTGCGGTGGCCGAATCATATCAGTCGCGTTTGTGACGTTGGAAAAGGACTGATCAGAGACTTGAAATTTTCAGTTTCAGAAAAGGGTTTCGGTCCGGTTACGGCATGTGGTCCTTTTCCAGCCGTGAAATTCAGTGGTTCTATGAGCAGAGTGACAATCCCAAACACAGCTGTCTCAACTAGATTGAATACTCTGGCTATACGTACAGCGTTTGCGTTCAATAAAATAATTTTAGCACCTCATAAACAAAAGCAGCTGGCGCCGCTAGAAGTTGGTAAAAAAGAAAAGGTAATGTCACGGACTTCAGAAACAACCTGTCCAACACGGCTGTAAAGAATCCTCATTTCTATTAGGAAGCAATTTATATAGAGCATTCTTCCGTGTACAGGAGAGGTCAAAAAAGATGCTGGAAATGTGTCAGACGGGTAGCTGTCAATAGGAGCGTTTCAATGATATATGATTACCCAGACTAGTTGAGCGGTGATATGTAAACAGTGTCATAATCAAATGTCATATGAAACACGCTATTAGTAAAAAAGACCATTCCAACTCTCATATCACTTGTGTGTAACTGAAGCACGTCATGATGAAGTCATGCGAACAGAAGGCTGGATTGTGATCCCGTTGGCCTAGAGTAATTCCATGCTAGGGGAGTGTCTCACGCTAATGCTAAGCGATCTAAAAGTCAAACCGGCCCCGACTTGATAGCTTGCCTTTTATGAAGACACATAAAGACACATGTCCGCGCGACTCTTTTCCCCAGTGCGAGTTCACGCGGCGGAGCCCCGAGCGGATCAGCGGGCCTGACGTTTTTACAGATTTTCTCGATCGAGATGGGAGGCCCAGTCAATTAGAGTTAGTTAATTAAAACTAACGGATCTTTCGGCAAGGGCCGGTGAAACGTCTGAATATCACGAGGTGCCTCGTCGGACTGTGCCGTACGTCAGTCGACCTTTCCGCCGACGCGCTCACGCACACATCCAATCAGGCCCAATCACCCTCCTGCTGTGACCGCCACACCGCGGCCGCTAAATACATTCTTAATGGGAAACAAAACACACTCCCCGGGGAACACAATGGACTCTGATTAACTCTCTTCTCCCTCATTGCTTCACACCTAGGGCGGTTACACCTCCGTCTCCTCCCGCTCTGCCTTTTTTCACGAGGCACTCTAGAGGTAGCAGTTTCCTGCCTCTAAAAACCACTGGGCAAATTGCTCTCCCCGACTCGCTTCTCCTGCCAATATACCAGGCAGCCCTCTACCTCATGGAATGTGATAACCTCCTAATGCACAGCTTTAGAAAATTGTAATGCAATAGCCAGCCCGACTTATATTTCCCCAGTGAGGGAATGGCCTGGGCCAGCACTAAAACCTCATATCGTTCAGCGAGTGAGGGTATATGAGGAAGGAAGCCATGGAGCCTGGCGAGGTGAGGGGGGGGGACCTCTCGGAAAAATCGTAGACGGAGGTGCGACGCGCGGCAGACAAGAAGAACCGTCCGTCCTGATGAGTGGAAACAATGTAATCTCCACGCCAAGGTGAGTTACAGAAGTGTCGGCGGCCCGAGATAAGGTTCACCTCGCGGCTCATAATTCAACGTCTTTATTTCTTAAGAGCTACATTAGCTCGTCTGTCGCGGCGCTGATTTAGCGCAGGCTAATGACACTTAATCAAATCAGTGGACATCAATTCTACCTACTGATCTGGGCCACTTAGGAGGAGCGCCTCTGTCAATCCATTTCCATTTAGTTAAAGTGAGAGGAGAGGGGGAAAGGAAGTTTGTGAAGGGAGAGGTTATTCAATTCAGGTCCAGTCAGAGCCAGCATATTCCTTTTTGGGGACCTTAGGTGAGACTGAAGATGAAGGCACAAGTATATCAGTGACATTATACGTTGGCCCTTAACAAACATATTTTAATCTGGACCAAGGTTAATATTCCGGAAGGTCTGCACGGAAGCAGATCTCCGGCAGCAGAGATGGAGAACAAGGCACACGGCGGGCTACATAGTGTTGCTTCACAGATGCTTCCTCACAGGTAGCTAAGTGCTAACAGCTCCTCTGAAGTGCTGAGCCGTACACACATCCCTTGATAACACTTCAGTATTCCTGGGCCGGCTCAAATTCTGTTAACAGGCAAACACACACACACCCGCGCGCGCACACACACACCAGAACACATCACAGCCGTCCACTTGAAGGACCAGACGGCGTGTGACAAGCGCTACAGGAAACAGCAGAGCGTATCACTGTCTTGCCTCAAGGATGCAGGCACTCTGACGCGGGATGAGGGTTGGGGGCGTTGGGTGGGGGTCTGGCTGGCGTTCGATGAAGACGACAACCAAAAGAGAGAATAGAGTGAAGGGTGGCATGAAAGACAACATCGGATTATCCAAACCAGAATCTGTGTGGCTTTGCAGTTGCCCGTCGACGGGGGAGAGACGTCGACTGCAGAACAGGGTGGCAGCTGGTGGCGTGGGTGGGAGGTGTGATTCGATACATAATACTCGCGGAAGTGCATCTCCAAGCAACAACAGGAATCAGGTGTAATACACTCATGAATAAATACATTTTTTTGGTCCGAAATGAATCATTAATGTTCTGAGGGAGATGATGCGCGGCGACGGAAGGCGTCAATATATTCGATGAATAAGAGCACCGCGATTCAACAAGCATTACTTTTCCTGCCATCGAATGCACCCGGCTCTTTTATCATTACCCAGACCTGGTAGTGTCACCTCACAAATGACTCATTCATCAGCTACTTTTGTCCTCATCTGACATGTAGCATACTGTATATACTGTACAAACCATGGGAGTGACATGGTATCCTTTTTACTGCATCAATGCGATACCAGACAGAGTTATTGGCAATAAACTGCACCTCAGATTGTGGCCCAAATAATTTCTTTACAGAGTTCAAGTAACTGACACATCTCACGATAACTGTTCAGAGACCTGTGCATAAATCCATAGTGATGAAATTAATACAGAAAAAGCACTTATGGACCCCCTATGGACGTCGGTGTGTTATTGTCAGACGCAGAGAGGGTGAAAGGATAATCTCTATATGAGCGGTTGCCAACTTGAAGCATGGAGGAGGAGGTGTGATGGTGTGGGGGTGATTTGCAGTCTGTGAATTATGTATAATTCAAGGCCCACTCAACACTATCCTCAGGTTTGCGCTTAGTGGAACTATCAGTTGCTATTGAGGAGGACAATTACCTGAAAGACACCTTCAGGCTGTGTAAGTGCTATTTGACCCCAAAAAAGTAATGGAGATTTTAGCGCACTCTAGTTCAAAAGAGTGAATGCTTTCCTTGCTAATTCTGTGATTGTGAACATGATATTTAGTTGGATCACATGATATCAGGCCTAGCGAGGACATGCTAATCCTCCTCTACATGCTCGTCTGTGTGCTGTCCCACTGGTTCCAGCTAGAGCTACAGCTGCTGAGGGCTTAATTGGGGGCCTTGATAAGAGTGAAACCCAGACTCTTCCCGGTTCGTACTTCCCGTCACTGTTGTCTGGGGAATGCCGGGAACACCAGCTGTCTCCTCGTCTGTCTTGATTAATAACCTCTCGCTATGACCTCTTTAAGACCCGACATGGATAAAGGTCAGGCAGGCTCATACGGCTCCTCTTAGGATTTAATGAACGTGTTCGAATGAGTTTCAAACGCACCCGCCCTTTGAGTGTCAACATAAAAGCGAGAGCACCTATCCAAAACTAAAGAAATGCTGCGCAAATATTACATAGCTGAGCCGAGATACACTGAGACGATATTCTAGTCTGCCAACGCTTTCCTTTGTTTTTATTCATTCGACAGCCCTCGGAGACAGGTCTACTTTTTTACCTCTGGACATTGAGAAATTCACAGTGAAAAGGGAATAATGCAATTTGTCAATAGGCTGTCTCCGCTGCTCATGCAATCAAGTGAACCACAAACTTAATCAGATCGCCCGTCAATAGACAACGATCGGTATTCTGTCATCCGGCAGCGTTTCAGTCAAATCTGGGAATTTCTTTCTCTCCTTCCATAAACAACCTTGCGGAAGACCCGCCTGAGCAAGTTTCCACCGTGCACAAAGATCAGAAAATCCCCGGCTGTCCCGTGATTCCCTGCTGCCAGGCCACGGCCAATTTGCTTCACCCATGGGGCCTCACTGCCAGTTAGCTCGCGCACAGTAAAAGTTGGTGAAGCCTAAAGTTGAACTGATATATAATGTTTGCCGGTACAGAAAAAGGCAATATGGTTGTCGGAGAGTTTCGAGTCCCATCTGTTCCTGGTCGTAACATCTACGGATACACGTTGTTCTGCAGAATCTCTTCTGTGAATACACACCTGCATGTCCAATTTCCTCTATGATGTGACAACCACCTGCCTTGCTCCGCGTTCCACCGCCTGACAAGAACTGGACCTCAATGAGACCGTTTGGAGCAGAAATATCATCAACGGTAAAGACCCGCGTACCAGATGCATGCATTGTAAATTTCACCAAATCCCAGATTTTCCAGAACGACTCTAGGAAACCAAAATGATGAAGCAAAGGACTTCTAGAATACATCGTACCCTGGAGAGATTTCATGTTTGTCCCGTTGTCTTGAAAGAGATAACAGATCATTCCCTAACATTTAACCCAGACTGGTCTCGTTCCTCCCCCTAATTAGAAAGAAGACAGATTGCATTCTGGGTTACGAGGACCATTACTGATCCCGCAGAGCCTTCAAGTCCAACCCTAATGGAACGGCTCAGCCGATCCGCCAATTAAGTTTCCCCATTACTTTGAACAAATGAGGGGAGGAATTTGGCCGTGCACGTATAAAACCAGGACTGCATTTAATATCAACATCATAAATAAACGTGTCACAACAAATGGTGGAAATATTAATGTGGCATTTAAAAATGAAGAGGCTTGCTGATGATGTGCATCTCAGTGAGCTCTGACAAAGATAAGTGAATATCGATGTGAAATATGAGGCGCTAAGCACTGTGGCATTATAGATTCCTTTATGGACGTTTAGCCACGAGATACAATTTTTTGTAACGGGAAATTGCGCCGGTTCTGATCTCTAACGGGATTCAGACTGTCGACAGCATACCTGCCTTCTGTTTAAGAAGTAGAATGGGAAGCAAATACAAATTATGCCACAGTTCATTTATGTCAGATCCTCGTCGACGCCATAATGTCAATGGATCGTAGTCACGGTTCCAAATACCACCACGGTGGACTGTGGAAACGAGACCGTTTCGTGGGTAGCCTTCTATCTTACCGGGTGAAGTGTGGGAGAAAAGGAGTGCAAGTAAAATCTGTCCTGGTTGCCTAGCGCGTTGTAGACTAATGTGGATATTTAAAGACCCGTAGGATTTACTCAAAAGATACTCATTCCCGGGGGAATCCGAGAACTAGTTCACGAATGTGAAAAGTCAAACCTCCCAAATCCCGCTCTCTCCAGTTGCCATGACAACCGGGGGAAAAAAGAAAATCAAGAGCTGGGCATGAGATCTCCGAGAGCACAATGTAGAAAACTTCCCATAGTTAGGCCAGGAAGGAAAATGGATAAAGAACGGAATAAAATAGAATGCTTTTCAATCCCCAAGGCTAAAATGACACGCATGACGACTGGTATACAGAGTGTTTATCAATTCCTACGAGGGATTTGAATGTATAATGTATCGCGTCGGTATGGCTGACTTAATTCTTACTTCCGTGCCATCCTCTTCGAAGTCATCTTGGAGTAGGAGCAAAAATAAAGCTAAGCTCTTGAGTACATTGCATTCGTTTGTTCCGTGAAGCACACCACCTGCTTCGATACACAGTTAGATACACTCCGTCTCTTTCACTACACTATCTCCCTTCTCCGCCTATCCATTTCTCCTATTCTATCTTCCTTTCCTTTTTCTGATCGTTCTCCATCCAGCCATCAACCCCCCGCCCGTCAAGGTGGTCTGGCCGCGGCATTATTCGATCTCATTTCAATCTCGACATCCCGATCCTCCGATCTGCACACTTCATGAACTGGAACATCGGACGGCCAAATTCCCATCAGGACCGATATAGACCGGCGTCGTCCCGTGGCAGTCATGCCACCCTGAACATGTCATCAGCCCCACATCAGCCGACTGACACACAGGCTGACAGACAGCCGGGGTGGGGACATGATGGGACCTGATGGCCATTCTCTGGGACGGAATCATTGAAGCTTGCCTGTTGGCGTCGCAGAGATAATGCGGACGTGTGGGCAGAGGACACCTGTCGTTCCCCGGCAGCTTGTTAGAATGTCACGATGATGACGGAAAGTCATTTTCCAGGGTATTCTTATTTTTCTTCGGGGGGAAAAGCTGTCCGGAACTGTAACAAATAGGTATCGAGTGTGTTTGTCCTAATAAAATGTGTATCGCTTCGGAACGAAAACGGAGACGTTTTAGGTACACGAAATGCAACAGCTGGTCTCGGTCGTTTCTGGGCGAACGCGTTCCGATCTTTAATCAGTTTTTTTATGGAACCATTCGGGGCGATTTCGACACAGACACAAGGCTAACTAGGGAGACACTTGGAATTAACAAACCGTGGAACCTGCCGCTGGCACGCCACAAGTTATGACTCATACGATTACAAGCACTCCTGCAGCGACTTTACAGAGGCGTGGGCGGAGTTTGCATCGGGATAAAGAAGCTCAGCCAATGTTCAGGTGGCCGAAGCCTGTTTGGAACAAGCTATGGTGGAATCACAGGAGAACGTCTGTCTGCCTCGTGATCCGAAGCCTGGCCTAATGTGTCATTATCTTCTTCGGTCTTCTGGAAGACTGCGGTTCATGGTTGAAGGATGTAGGATCATCTTGTGTAGTGTCATAGCGAGGTCGCCGACACATTTACACACACACACACACACACACATTACAAGTGGTACCAAAATGGAGCAAGAAATTCAATTCACCCACGACAACATTCCATATAATCCATGGCGCGTGTGAAATCAATAGAAATACTTGAAGGTCTTGGTAAAAGTATTGTACTTTCGATCAGCGCGCTCCCCGGGTTAATTCGATAGTGGCTGCAGAAACAACCCGGCTCTCTGTAGACTCGACATAAGGCAGCACGTGTGCGCAAGTCACGTGGACTCTAGCAGGCTGCAGCGTGCCTGAGGGGCACAATTGACCAAGGTGAACAGCGGTCCATGCCCGGAAACAGGCCGCTGAAGCAGCTGGTCGTGGAGACTGCACAGCAACCACGAAGACGGAGATAACAGGGCAGTCGCTTTCTCGCCCGACCTCAGAGCCTCCCTCTTGCGGATGTCTTTTAACTTAGGGATGACTTTACTTATGGGGATGACTAGTCAAGGCGGATGACTATACACTGGGGATGACTTAATAGCACTATTGGTCTGTGTTCGCGAGCGGTAACGCTACGTCGAATCCATATTACTCCCACAGGTAACCTTTTTCTCATTTTAAGCTTACAAGTGAGAGGTTTCTCCGCTTTATAATGACCAGTGCCGAAAAAAGAACGCAGAAACGCGGAAACGCGAACATGTTGAAGGCTTTGTCTAAAGGGCACTGCGAGACCGCAATCTGACGCCATTAATATTCACACGCAGCTTGCGTAAGAGCGCGAGAGATTTATGTGTTGCTAATTATGTGTTGGGGAGCCGGGGTTAGACTGGAGCGGTCCAATCCTCGGCGGAATCACTGGCTCACGGGCAGTGGAGTAGCTGGGGAATAAGTGAACTGTCGTACATGTTAGTCTGAACACATGGCTTCATGGAAGGAGAGAAAAAGCTAGAACACCTCGGTAAGGAACCGGGCTCTGCTCCTCCACTTAGAACTGCTGTGGTGGAATCGAGGCACCATGGAGCACCAGATATGAAGGGGTTTTAGTGCATTAGCATATGTGTAAATCATACTTGGGTTTTCCTTTTTAATTTTTGTATGCCAATTAAATTGCTCCGGTCATTCAATTATTCCATGGGGAAAAAAGGTCTCAACGACTGCTAACAATAAAACAGATTTTCATTTGGACAAAATAATTGGAACACGGAGGAGAGGATATGCCGAGCAGATCGTCCCAATCAGAAGTGGGGCATAGAGACGCAGATGTGTTGGCCTTTACCTGACAACGATTTACCAGTCCGATACATAATGACCAGTCCGATACATAATGACCAGTCCGATACATAACGACCAGTCCGATACAGAGTGACCAGTCCGATACAGAGTGACCAGTCCGATACAGAGTGACCAGTCCGATACAGAATGACCAGTCCGATACAGAATGACCAGTCCGATACATAATGACCAGTCCGATACATAATGACCAGTCCGATACATAATGACCAGTCCGATACAGAATGACCAGTCCGATACATAATGACCAGTCCGATACATAATGCCCAGTCCGATACAGAATGACCAGTCCGATACATAATGACCAGTCCGATACAGAGTGACCAGTCCGATACAGAATGAATTGAGCAACAATGTCATAATCACTAGATTCCTGACAGAGGAAAATGTCTCTGGAAATATGAGTTTAAATAAGTGGCCATGTTATAGGAGAAAATTAATAAAAACAAATGAGTGGAACCAAAAGGGTGAATGGGTGGCGTCCAATTTCAAAGTTGAGATGTTTGAGTTTGTGTCCATTGACAGACAAGTTAATAAAATATGTTCTGCCACTTTCAACTGTGATGCCACAAGATATTTTGAATCCTAACCCTAACCGCCATGCCCTAACCCTAACCCATATGCCTAACACTAACACTAACCTTTGACCTCAACATCAAAACCCAACTTTTTTTAGCGATCACCTCAAAAAAGTTACTCCCTCTTGGCCCAAAAAACATTTGAATCTTAATGAGAATTTCTCATTCAAAATGTTTATTTCGCATGCAATCATTTTCAACATTCCATCTAATTCTGAGCATGTGGCGCCATCTGGATTAATCAAACGGAGACAATGCAAATCTAGTGCTGCCATTCAATGTGTGTAATGATCAGTTGGGGCTGGCCATTCTGTGGCACCAACATTATACAGAACAGGTGACCGTGCCATTCAAGCCCCCATGGTTAACGATGGACACTGTGAGGGGTGACAATGAGGTATAAATGCATAATCCCTCAAAGGCTGATCGAAAGAAGACAAAGGGCATCATACATATTTAAATTGCAATTTCTTCATTTCGTCAAATGATATTTTTTGCTGCTATAGTGCAAAAGCTGACAGGTCAACATGAACATCTGGCACAAAACAGAAAGCCCATCGTACCAAACTAGATCTGTTCATTATTACATACAATGTTAAACAAATAGTAAGGGACATGTGGTGTGGATGCTACTCATAAACTGTTGTTAGTAGTAATAGAGTAGTAGTAGCAGTAGCAGCTAGTAGCAGCAGTAGTAGTAGTAGTATTAGTAGTAGTAGTAGTAGTAGAAGTAGTAGCAGTAGTATTAGTAGTAGTAGTAGTAGTAGTAGTAGTAGTAGTAGTAGTAGAAGTAGTAGAAGTATTAGTAGTAGTAGTATTAGCTTAGTAGTAGTAGTAGTGGTACTGGCGGTATTAGCAGAAGTAGTACTAGTAGGAAGTTTGTAGAAGTAGTAGCAGAAGTGGTAGCTTACTAGTCGCATTAGTACCGGCAGTAGTAGCAGTATTAGTAGCAGCAGCAGTAGTAGTAGTAGTAGTAGTAGTAGTAGTAGTAGTAGTAGTTGCAGTAGTAGTTGCAGCAGTAGTAATAGTAGCCGTAATAGTAGTAGTAGCATTAACAGTAGTAATAGTAGCAGTTGTAGTAGTAGCAGTACCAGTAGCAGTAGTAGCAGTAAGAGTAGCAGTATTAGTAGCAGCAGTAGTATCATTAGCAGTAGTAATAGTAGTAGTTGTAGTATTAGCAGTAGCAGTTGTAGTAGTAGCAGTACCAGTAGTCGCAGTAGTAGCAGTAGTAGTAGCAGTAGTAGTGCTAACAGTAGTCGTATTAATGATAAAAAATACATTTTTCATACACTATCCACAACCCAGTGTTTCCCTAAAACGCTTTCAGAAGTTGGTGCAATAAAACATCTTTATGTCACCAAAACAGTTCCTTTCAATCAAGGATTTGAGCAAAATTGCTACAATGATAAGGGAAATTGTCCTTTACCAATAAATTCCACCAAACAGGCCCGTTTACAGTGGATCCAGAGTTAACCCGGAACAGAGTTCTTCTAGGGCCCTAACCAGTGCCGTCATTAATTCCACTTTCAGTGGGTGATAATTAAAACACATGGAATTAGAAACAGCTTATAGGGTTGTGTGACTAAATCAAACACAACCAATCTGTCACGATTGGTGTGGTGGCGTTGCTACACTTCCATTTCGGTGATCCACTTCCGTGTTTTTGTTCTCACTAGCTGTGATTACTTCCTCTTTCACGTGGTCACAGCTGTTAGTAATCTGTCACTTTATGTCGGGATATAAAGGGGTCGCTAGCAAGTCACTCCTTGCTTAGCATTGTGTGTTTGAATGTCACTGTATTATAGAGGTGAGTGCTGGTGTATATCGGACTGTTATTAAGAAACGTATTTGTGTTAAGACGCGATATGCGCACTTTTACTTTCAGTTTAACAGTATAGGATTTTCGCCGTGATCGGTTTGTTTTGTGTTCAACGTCGCAATAAACCTTATTTTGAACGGTTCCTACGACTCTGCAATGGCTTTCACCGCACTACGCCGGAGCATCCGCGACAGAATGCTAAGCCACCCAAAAAGCCCGCAGAGCCGGACGGTGAGTGGATTCCTCGGAGGGGCAAGCTATAGCGCTCCGAGGTATGAAGCTCACCGTCAACCCACGGAGCAGCAGGAGCAGCGCTACACCTGGCAGGGTGATTGGGGGTCCGACTCCCTCTCCTCGGATGATGAGGAGGCGTTCTACGAGCGAGTGGAGGAGGACTCCCTGGAAGACGCCCTGCTATGGGATCCCGTCCTCAGTCGACTAGTCCCCGCAACATCGGACGTCGGCTGGGGCGGGCAGAAGACACCGCCCACTGTTCCGGGGCTGCAGACAGGGGGAGGAAAACCCCTGGAGCTACAGCCACTACCCCCGCCGGGGGAAGACCCTTTCCGACCACCTACCTCCGGGACAGAGAAATCCCCGGAGGGGTTACATAAGCAGCCCCCGGCTGTCATTAGGGCGTGGTGGAAGGCATGGCTGGACTTTCAAGATCTGACGCCAGAGATCGCCTCCGCCACGCCAGCGCCCGAGATGGCCTCAGCTACGCCTGTGCCCGAGATGGCCTCAGCTACGCCTGTGCCCGAGATGGCCTCAGCTACGCCTGCGCCCGAGATGGCCTCAGCTACGCCTGTGCCCGAGATGGCCTCAGCTACGCCTGCGCCTGAGATGGCCTCAGCTACGCCTGTGCCCGAGATGGCCTCAGCTACGCCTGCGCCTGAGATGGCCTCAGCTACGCCTGCGCCTGAGATGGCCTCAGCTACGCCTGCGCCTGAGATGGCCTCAGCTACGCCTGCGCCTGAGATGGCCTCAGCTACGCCTGCGCCCGAGATGGCCTCAGCTACGCCTGTGCCCGAGATGGCCTCAGCCACGACGACGCCACGATGGCCGCCGCCACGACGACGCTCACGATGGCCGCCGCCACGACGACGCTCACGAAGGCCGCCACGACGACGCTCACGAAGGCCGCCGCCACGACTACGCTCACGATGGCCGCCGCCACGACTGCGCTCACGATGGCCGCCGCCACGACTGCGCGCACGATGGCCGCCGCCACGACTGCGCTCACGATGGCCGCCGCCACGACTACGCTCACGATGGCCGCCGCCACGACTACGCCACGATGGCCGCCGCCACGACTACGCCACGATGGCCGCCGCCACGACTACGCTCACGATGGCCGCCGCCACGACTACGCTCACGATGGCCGCCGCCACGACTACGCCACGATGGCCGCCGCCACGACGACGCTCACGATGGCCGCCGCCACGACGACGCTCACGATGGCCGCCGCCACGACTACGCTCACGAGGGCCGCCGCCACGACTACGCTCACGATGGCCGCCGCCACGACTACACTCACGATGGCCGCCGCCACGACTACGCTCACGATGGCCGCCGCCACGACTACGCCACGATGGCCGCCGCCACGCCGCCAACGATGGCCTCAGCCACGCCGCCCACGATGGCCTCCGCCACGCCGCCCACGATGGCCTCCGCCACGTCGCCCACGATGGCCTCCGCCACGCCGCCCACGATGGCCTCCGCCACGTCGCCAACGATGGCCTCAGCCACGTCGCCAACGATGGCCTCCGCCACGTCGCCCACGATGGCCGCCGCCACACGCACCCTGAGCCGCTCAAACTGGCGGCCTCTCAGCCGCTCGAGATGGCGGTCGGCTACCGTGGCCTATTCAGGACTGGACCCGTCCTGATGGACTAACCCATTGGGTTTAACTGTGGGTTCTGTCTTGTTGCTCCCTTGGGGTTTTTGTTAGTTCGTTCGGCTATCTGGGGAGCTAGCCTTTTAGTGGGGGATACTGTCACGATTGGTGTGGTGGCGTTGCTACACTTCCATTTCGGTGATCCACTTCCGTGTTTTTGTTCTCACTAGCTGTGATTACTTCCTCTTTCACGTGGTCACAGCTGTTAGTAATCTGTCACTTTATGTCGGGATATAAAGGGGTCGCTAGCAAGTCACTCCTTGCTTAGCATTGTGTGTTTGAATGTCACTGTATTATAGAGGTGAGTGCTGGTGTATATCGGACTGTTATTAAGAAACGTATTTGTGTTAAGACGCGATATGCGCACTTTTACTTTCAGTTTAACAGTATAGGATTTTCGCCGTGATCGGTTTGTTTTGTGTTCAACGTCGCAATAAACCTTATTTTGAACGGTTCCTACGACTCTGCAATGGCTTTCACCGCACTACGCCGGAGCATCCGCGACACAATCATATAAACCGAGTCCAATATACTTCAGTCACAGTTGAAAGGTGAGAATTTGGCGCGAAGAGACCAGTCTTACGCAACAATGGACGGCATCAGATCAAATGCAACAGTGTGTGTGTGTGTGTATCTGTGTGTATTAGAATTCATATCATGGCCCTTGGATTTGAGTTCCTGGAATAAATATTCCTTCTCTAACACCTTCTGGATGCCAATGTACTTAACAAATAAGAGCCTTGAATTAGAAAAGATCCTTGTAATTCTGTCTCAGAGAGTCACCCAGATTGCATGACGGATCAGTGTGTTACGTCAGGAATTTAGAATTGTATTTAAAGAAGAAAACCTAAACATTCTCCGTGCATAATCGAGACTATAAAAGTCGTTTTAAATGTTTGTGGTCAATGTGTATGTAAAAAACTGCATTGTGCTTAAAGACGTGGTTGCAACTAGAACTCTGATATATTGGAGGTGTAGCCCCTACGTTTAAAGCTCAATGCGGTTTTCCCGCAGACACTTTACACGCTTAGACCAGTCCCGGAATGAAACAATCCTTCCGTAAACAATTCAATTAATGTAATTTCGAATCTAATTTGAATTTCAGACCGGAGCATAATATGCAGCAGGCCTACTACATATAAAACAGATTTTCCTCTTGCTGTCCCGCTCAGGGTCTGTATTTACAGACTGACAGACATTTAATAAGCCGTTTGAATGACGTCCACCCAACCTGACACCAGCCGGCGACAGCAACAGCCTGGCGAGGTTTCGACGAGAAACACTGCTCTCTGTCTCAACCTTCCCCTCCCTCTGGTTCCACAGCGAACCCGAGGGCAAGATACGAGTAACCTCTGACTAAAGGCTGAGCCGTCAGATCCTTATCCAACTGCATTTCATTACACATTATTAACTCGGCACATACCCGCTTATTGGGGGAGAAAAACAGTCCGGTTTCTGAGTTTGCATTAATCTTTGACAAAGAGGATGCGCTAGGCCTCGGGCAGCGTTTACCAATGTAGAGCCCAGCCGGAATAGATAAGCAGGCTTCCCATTCATAAAAAAATATAAATGTACCCAGGGGAGTTACACTCAAACCAGCTAAGCACTCCTAGCCAAATCCAGAAGCTACCCCAGCTACTTTGACTTGGCAAAATTCATCCTTAACAATATTTAGCATAAACCCGTCGGTATCGACAGAATGTAACCCGGGTTCACGCTCTGTGAAAAAACGGAACCGATCTCAATTAAGGCTCGTATAACAAAGAGCCCGTCAAGATAACGGCGCGCTGTCGTTCGCCTTCAAGACAATTATTCACTTGCCTTGTGCTACGTGCTAAGTTCGAGTCAGGGAGAGTCGGGCGTGCCGGCAATAAGCCTCGCAGCGGGGACGGCCTCCCCGTGCCGTTAACCTCGGCCGGCCTCTCATAATGAAGAACTGGAAATGCCGCGGGAGAACGAAAACAAGCTCACCCTCCCATTATCCACAGGGATCTAACACGCCATTCCGCTCTCTCCGACGCCGGGTGTCAACAAGCAGGATAAATAATTGCTTCCTGCCTCATCCGATTGTTATGATATCTGATCACACTGGTAACCGTTGCCTCTTCCCCTGCTAATAGATAGCTGAAGGTTGATTTCGCGAGCTCGCGGGTCATTACCGCAATGGCACTCGTAGGCGGCTCACGACCACTTTACCGAGGATTGAATCGCTTTCCGCCATCGGTCCCACTCCGTTTGTTGTTGTTGTGCTTGTTTCAGCGCTCCTCTCTCTATCCTCGACCCCTCGGAGACGGAGAGATTTGTGCATTTTAAGCGTGTTGTTTTGATCATGGCAGCGAACACATTTTTTCCGGGCGTCTCCGGCTCTTTGATGTCTGGCATACTGGAGATTTCCTCCTATCCATGCCGGGTTTTAACAATCCCGGGGACTTCAAGCTGCTTTTGTCGACGTGTCAACGTTGATTGTCGGCCTGTTTTGGACTGAAGTGAAGGGGGGTGGTAACGTTTGTAACTACAGGTGACCAGCGGCGCTAACTGATCCCAACAGTGACTGCCCAAATTCAACACACCTTAGCTTCTAGCACGGCAGATCCGGTGAATGCCAGGTCTGCCCCCCCCAGGCCCGTCTGGGTTAATGTATTCACTCATTATTATTCACGCCTCATTAACGCGGGGGGAAAGGGAGGGCACGTCCAACGGCAGATGCTGGGGAAAAAAGAGTCGAAGAGACAAGCGGATTTCAACAAAACATCGGACTAATTACAAAGCAAATCAATTGCATCAGCATAAATTCATTATGCGACTCTCCGAACAACATTTGCCGAGTGAGCTAGGAGAACGCGTGAACGCGCCAGGCTAGAATCGGGGTCAGTTGTTTAAAACTCGGGAAAGCTCATTGATTGAAATCGGCGCGGAGGCCCCGATCAATGTCCCTGATCCCTCCCAGTTGATGTTAGACTGCCTAGGTGCCAGGTGAAAAATTATCCATTAGAGGAAGGAGATGCCCGCTCTGCGGAGTGCATTAAGCCATCGCCCGAGTCCTCTTGTTTTCAGAGGCTTTTACCCCCCGGTAGTCTTGGAACCATCACCGACGGCTTGGATTACTTCAGATGCCATTTTATTTGCCGTGCCTTGTCTGAAGTCTTGTTTTTTATGAACACATTACGACCGCTCAGGGGAAAAGCGAATAACGTCTGTCACCTGGTAACGAGGGCACGTGTTACATCCCGGGTACAGTAGGGCGGCAAGCGAACAATCGGTTCTCGTAGTTGATGGGAGGCAGGAGAAATTGGCAGGAGTGCACGCTGGAAAGTCACGGCACCGGGATGCGCTACGAGAAGACGACGAGCCCTCGATGGGAATGTGACGCTCTGAGCAATGTTCCGCTGGGAAACCCTGGGCATTTACATGGAGGTCAAAGTGCATTTACATAGCTGCACACCCCCTATACCCCGTCGTGGCGACGGAATTCCCACTCGGCAGAAGCCTCTGTCATCAGGATAATACACTGTGACACGCTGCACTCATTGGTCAGGTTTACGAAACATGATGAAGCCTTCAACGTGACATTACTGTGAAAATGATGAAATAACAACATCATCTAATGCGTATCACACACGTTTCTTTTCCGCCCTCCCCCTATTTTCGTTAGCATCCTCTCTCAGCTGAGCACGTTGCCAGAGAAAGCGGCTGATTGGTTGGAAAGTCGCCCTGTGGGCGTGCTACTAGCGGCGTGTTGTGTTATGAAACTCAGAAACAATTCCGTGGCCTCTGTGCCTCGTCGATGCAATCATAAGACGTCTCCGCCTAGAGAGAATCGAATACCTGATGATGTGGCTCTGTCAGACGAGACTTCCAGAGAGTCTGACGCGTCAAGCATTTGCAGAGAGGCCATTTGAAGAGCTCAAAATAGCTAACTGTACATGAGACATGACCTGAATCGCGTCTAGTAAGACGATCGTGAGAGAATTGGCAGAGAGAACCGCGAGAGCCTTCATTATAATTACGTGCGATATTGTGCACGAGAGAGCGTTTGTTTACGGAGAGGAGCGGAATATCGCTGGGAAACGAACAAACATGAAAGCCTTCAAACACGTGGGGTCCCTGAGAGGATATTTACGAGACGGCGACTGACTCCATACAGCTCATAGTAGGCACTCTCGGTGAGAGAAGAGCGGGAGAAGCTAGAAGAAAAAGACAACCCACAGTAACTCCGGCCTTAATAAACCAAGATTAGACGGAGAAACAAAGGGGGAAAGAAAGCTCAGGAAAATACTTGTTTTGATCTATATGGAGTCTTTTCATCTCAAGCCTTTCATCTTCACCTCTCCTCGCGCCGTATTAGGAAACTTAAATTGGCAACTGGCGGACATTACGCATACAACATAGGTGTAATCCTTCTTTGGCTAACATTGAGCATTGTCCATTAAATTGTATCTCTCCATAATTAGGACTGTGGTTAAATGTAGCAGGGGAGCTAACTGTTTAGGGAGGGTGTTAACTGTGAGGTAATGGAGCAAATCAGATCGCTCACATCCTCTCAAAGAGTAAGGTTGACATGACCGGACAACCAATCAGATCGCTCACATCCTCTCAAAGAGTAAGGTTGACATGACCAGACAACCAATCAGATCGCTCACATCCTCTCAAAGAGTAAGGTTGACATGACCGGACAATGGGAGTTTTTCAGAGACCCGGTTTGGCTCAACAGCTCTGATTCTACAACCCGCGCTGAAGCATATACTTGAATTTACATTTGCTGAAATTATTTCAATTAGGTAACATCCAAATTATTCAGTTTAATACATTTTATTATGTATGTATAAACTGCATCGTTTTTCTGCCTGTCAATCAGACCATATGCCGCGTCTACGTCATCACATCACATTTGCTGCTCTAATTGGTTCAGAATATATACTAACAAATAATAACTCTGGCGGCTACTTTAACAATCCAAGTAAAAAGTACATTAACTTCAGGACTGAGAAGACATTTGCAGAACTTGTGAAAACAGAAAAGGCACTGTTTTATTCTCTCTCTCATTTATGTCAAGTCAAGTTAGTTACTGGCTAAAACTGCCAACCTAAGCATCTGAAAATCTTTTACAGTTTGCATACAGACTTTACATAACCAGGGAATAAAGAGAACTGGCCTTTAAATATAAGGTGGTGAGGTGTCTGGTCAAAAATGCTAAGGTTGTCCATTTTCTTCCACTTATTTCAGCGAGATTACTATTTGTTAGATTTAACTTAGCTAACCGATCAAAGAAAAATCTCTAACTCCATCTTTGTTTGGGCCTGCCTACCTGCCGCTATGAAATAATCAGAACTGGGAATTCACATTGGGGGTGCTTAGACAAGAAAGTAATAATAAATAAATAATAAATAAATAATGTTTGCAAATCCCTGGCGCCTGCTTGCAGATCACATTTCGGGACCTTGAACGGCACAGCGGTAAACCTCATGGCCTTTCCAGTTAGCCGAGTGACTTTGAAATCAGTGTTTGAAATCTGCTCTTGGATTAGCCCAGGGGTCCCAAATGGGATGGAAGAATTGGCCTGGGCCGCCCAGCGTTTGGGTGGTTTGGAATCCAATATGGTGTGCCTTGCCTAACTGGGCACCAGCAACTTCCTGTGGTGGCTTGGACACAGTTAGAGGTACAAAAATCAGGTTCCCTCACATTTCCATTCTCCTCTGGCTTCAACCACCATCATATGACTTGTTAATCTTAAGATTGGAACAGAGAAAATCGTATACCGTTCATGAGTGATTTATGATAAGAGAAATCGCAGAATTTAATTAAATGATATATGAATGAAGGCAGTAGTAGGTCATATTCCACTAGTTAAATACTTTTTTACCACATTGTACTATTTGTTTTTTTAGCTAGCTACGTTTAATCTATAGCAGTAGGCTTTAGGGTGCTGTAACTCTGTTATGCTACTAGCTAAACAGCTGCTGAGCAAGCTGACAAAATTAAATATCACTAGATAACTTCCAGCGATGTGATGCCGCCATTATCACCACTGTGAGTAGTATTTACAATAATATGACAGAAATACATTATTATATTCATATGTGTGGCATATTGTGTCAAACTGCGATTCTTTGTGGCGTACATCTTCACTGGAGAAAACCTGCCCCTCTGCTACCTATAGCACCATCTATTCAAGATAAATGAGCCTGTCCTCCGCTGCTACTCCTTAGATAAACCTGCCTTGTCCCGTTCCCCCCTTCGACCTCTAGCAGAATCATTCCCAACATTCACCACAATAGTACGGGCCTACTATAAACACATTTTATAAATGTTTTGGGTTAGAAAAAATGGCATCTCTTTCAAACAAGCTTTGAAGTATGGTGCAGCCTATTCTGTGAGTACCTGTCTACCTCAATTGTTACTAGCCTTGTGTTGGGTGTGCATCCCTCTGTTTGTGTGTGTGTGTGTGTGTGTGTGTGTGTGTGTGTGTTTGAGAGAGTGAGAGAAAAATAACGATATATATGGAGGGTGTTGGCACCTGAGCTGAGCCAGAGGGCAGACTGAGTATCTACCAGCATCAGATTAGGGGGGAAAACGGGGTTCTCTCAATCTAATTTCCTCATCTCCTGTCTCCTTTCTCCTCCATCCTGTCTGATCTCCTTCTGACAGAGTTCGAAAGGTAATCGAGCCGGCGAGAAGAGTGAACGTGCACAACAACGCGCTCCCGCCTTTTCCATTCGCATCGTCAAAGCGAATTACGTTTACCGAGACGCATGGGTAAATGAAAAACAGACAATGAACGCCGTGTCCTGTGTAGCTGCTCTGACCTTTAGCTTCTGAGATTTAGCTTCTGACCTTTAGCTTCTGACCTTTAGCTTAGGCCGTTGCGTTCAAAAATAATAACGATACTTATGCCTGCCTACTATGGTGACACTATACTGTGTATACACAGATACACATTCTGATTAGATAAGATTATTCCTTTGCATGTCTATTTTGATTGATCCATTCATGGAATGAGATGACTGTTTAAAGTCTGAATGCCAAAGGAGCCGTGAAGACATGAGGCATCCGTCCAGGCAAAGCATTATGTTCCACTCACCCAATTTAAGATTCTGCAGACTACTGCGCATTACAATAACCATTACCTGCAAGGTACCTAATTGAAGCCCATTTCAAGCCTCCGCGAGACGCCAGGAGCAGTAAGGCAGTGCAACTCCACTGTTTAACTAGGTTTATTTTACTTAAAGAGAGGCAAATTACCCATGTCTAAAGGAACGCAGTCACTCTGGAAACCTTGTGTCGACTTTGATATTCATTCGCATCGAACAAGGACATAACGGATGAAATCAATCAGAGGCCAAATCAGGCTGACTAAAGAGACCGGAGACACTCTCAATAGAAGACTACATAATGTGTCCCATGATGACATTAAGGCCTTCATCACCAACTGTCAGGTTGACTAAAGAGACCGGAGACACCTCAATAGAAGACTACATAATGTGTCCCACGTTCGCATTAAGGCCTTCGTCACCAACAGTCAGGCTGACTAGAGAGACCGGAGACACTCTCAATAGAAGACTACATAATGTGTCCCACGTTCACATTAAGGCCTTCATCACCAACTGTCAGGTTGACTAAAGAGACCGGAGACACCTCAATAGAAGACTACATATTGTGTCCCACGTTCGCATTAAGGCCTTCGTCACCAACAGTCAGGCTGACTAGAGAGACCGGAGACACTCTCAATAGAAGACTACATAATGTGTCCCATGATGACATTAAGGCCTTCATCACCAACTGTCAGGTTGACTAAAGAGACCGGAGACACCTCAATAGAAGACTACATAATGTGTCCCACGTTCGCATTAAGGCCTTCGTCACCAACTGTCAGGCTGACTAGAGAGACCGGAGACACTCTCAATAGAAGACTACATAATGTGTCCCACGTTCACATTAAGGCCTTCGTCACCGACTGCACCCTTTCCTGAAAAATATTAAGGAATCCGGCTGCCTGTCAGGGGAGATGCACTTGACTTTTAACAGTATAAATACACGGTATGAAACTGCCAACCGTGATAATAGAGAGGAGGAGGTTTCAACAATGGTTTTGACAGGAGACAAACGACTGCCATCTGACTTATCAGCGACGATACATGTTGTCGAAGACACAGCTTCCCTGTTTATCCATAGGGATTTGTTTAGGTATTCCGGACGCATCAGAAATGCACAGGGTTCAAACATTGCCTCAGGAAAGCATACAAGCATCTTCACTTTCTTCCCATTTTGTCATGTTAAAGACATCATTTTGAATTAAATCAATACATGTTGTCATTATTCTACAGGGATACCTTTTAATATCAAATCAAAACCACCATTTCAGATCCTTGGAAGTCCACTTTGACAGACCTTCAGAGTTTATCAGAAACGTGTGAACCTGCTAGAAGGACTATCTCTGCCTACTCAAGTGGCTAGACTGAAGACAATCCTGAGTAAAGAATGTATGTCATGCCACCTGGAAATTGAAAAACAGAACTAAAATGTTACTGAGAGGATGAGGGAATGTATTCGTTGGTTAGATCAGACCAAATCTGAACGTTAAGGTAATGTATACAGTAGTCAAAGTCAACGTCAAAGTAAAGTCAAAGTATTTTTTATTATCAAATGTACCGACTGACATGCATCATACTGAAAAATGAAATTCTCGTGACATATCAAGCAACATCTACATAGTTAAGATACTTATGATCTAACCACCTGAAAATATCAGCTTCCGTGTGCATGCTTTGTATCAAATGACATTTTAGTAACTGATTACTTATTATTCACTTTTCCGCGCTAAACATATATTCAAAATTGTTTGCAATTAAGATATACAGTACAGTACAAAAAGTCAACATGCCCTTTATGCGATTACAGCACATTACTATCCGTGGCTAATTCTCTGTGGAGAACACAATGCGACATCTGCTAATAATTAGCTCGGGTGTGTTGCTACAGCTTGTACATTTGGACCCGTTTACGGAGATCAACGTCATGTGCATTAATTGCCCGTGGATTTACAAGTCACAGCCCGAATGTGCTCTCCTACCTGTCTCTATAAATACCCAGGGTGTCGGCAGAACATGTCGGACACTGGCCTGGGGACAACAGGTCGACAGTGGCCAGGGGGTGCAGGGTTGCTAAGGTCTCTGCTGGTCACCTGCCTGTGGATAGCCGGTGCATTGTCTCACAATATCATGGCTGAGACGGGGAGAAGGACTCGGTGAGAGAGAGGGTGGGGGCTAGTGGGAGATATACTGTACCGTAGACGCAGAGAGAGAGAGAAAGAGAGAGAGAGGGGGGGAGAGAGAAAGAGAGAGAGGGAGAGAGAGAGGGGGGGGGAGAGAGAGGGTGAGGGCTAGTGGGAGATATACTGTACCGTGGACGCAGAGAGAGAGAGAGAAAGAGAGAGAGGGAGAGGGGGAGAGAGAAAGAGAGAGAGGGAGAGCCATGGGGTCCTGGAAAGGGACGGGTGAGGGTTAGGGAGAGTGGGAAAAGGGAGAGGAAAGACAACCCAAGTGTGAAAAGGAAGGGTATACAGAATAGATGAGGAGATTGGGAAGAGAGAGAGAGAGAGAGAGAGAGAGAGAGAGATTGAGCGACGCTGACCTCTAATGCAACATAAGCCTTTTGGGCAACACCTGGGCTTGACAGAAAGCTACAGATCCACCCCATCAGATATCACTTCTACCAAAGCCATTTCAGGAGCCCTGGGCAGAATGTGGGACTCCCATTTTAAAACATGCACAGCCTGGTATTGACATGCCTACATACACAGTCGAGGAACGTCCCAGGCACAAACGAGCAATAACGTCGGCCCATAATGTAACCGCAAACTACAATTGGAACGTAAACGTAGTCGTCAATGAACGAATGTCAAGGTAAAGTGTAACCTGGAGATTACAGTCATTACACACATGCCCGTCAAAAGCATGTAATTTAATTGTCACCTGTACTGCCTGAAACGTTGAATATCTTCTTACTGTCTGTGATTTAGTATACCTGATCGGTTCGCCGGGATCTCTTCGCGTGACAGAGATGTCTGTATTTGGTTCTGAGAAATAAATACAACGACTAAGAAACACTGCACCGTAACATGTCACATGTTTCTCAGGATGTCCTATTAAATGCATTTTGACGCCGAAACGGGGACAATCTCGTTCGAACTCGACAGCAGAATATCGTAGAGACGTGGATAATTAATCTGGGCCAACTTGTATTACGCACTTGTATACGTCTCGCACTAACCCAATGAAATCAGTATGAGCCAAAATATAATGTACAAAGTGCTATTCATCTATCATTCACTCTCAATATCTATACAAATCCTCCTAGTCCCTCTCTCTCTCTCTCTCTCACACACACAATTTTTAACGAACTACAGTAATGAACAGCGCGAAATTGTGCATGTGATTAGGGTTTTGTTGAACAAGCCATTTTGACGGATAATGGTCTCCCGATTTTTTATGGCGAGATTTACGGGCGGCAATCATTGCAAGGGCCCTCGCCAAATCGTGTTATGTGACTGGCATACAAGTGGGATTTTTCTTCGTCTTTAATACTTCTGTAATTAAATGGCTGTTTAGAGTGATTACAGCAGCTCCTGGCGAAGAACTGCACTGCTTCAAACCGTCGCGAGGAAATAGAAGGACAATGGAACGATTGTGCGATGTGTCAGAGGAGATGTTTGGCAGGGAACGCATTGCTTTCACAGAGGTGCGACCGAGTCATTGTTCAACGACATCCTCTGGTATGTTAACACAAAACACAATATATTTAGAGAATATACCAATTGTTTTCTGGGTCATTGTGCTTATAAATCCTCCTTAACGAACCACTTGATTTGCGAAGTTTGAAATGTATATTGCATAAGATTCGTCGTAGTACAGAATGGGAAAATGCACCGTAACGCCAAGCAGTGTTGCCCATTCGATAACGGTTTTGAGAGTTTTTGGAATGGATGAAGGCGTACTAAAGAGAGCATATAGATAACGATGTCACGGGTTCAATAGGAAATGGTATAATGACGCTGACCTCTTAAAATGTGGAACAGATCTCCGATCAGATGTCGTGAGGCTTGCACCTGCTGTCCACACCTACAGGCGGACACAATTCCCTGTGTTTTGCTCGTCAGATGTTCAGTTAGGCAACAGCTTGGGCAACTCATATCTTTATCTAACACCTTATGGGCTCACTCCTGGCAGATCTGTAACCCGGTGCACAGGCTCGCATACTGATTTGTTCCTCATTCACAAGCTGCCGCGTCTTCTATCCAAGTGGGCACTTTTAATCAGAAACACCACGACAATTGTGTTTACGAAAACCCTCTTTGGTGGGGCCCGCGCAGACCGTTTGATTTAATTTAAACGCAATGATAAATAGCCCAGAGTTTTTTTCGTTTGAGGTTTGAAATAGGAGCATTCTAATATTCAACAGGGTCTGATCTAGAGCCTCGTATTCAAACGACCCGCCGGGCGATTTCGACGGATATCCGTCAAACAAATGTTAGGTTGCCTTTCTCGTCGACGTATAAACCACCAGGTTTGCCTTGAAGAGGTCTAAAAATATATGAGCAGAAAGGAACACGGCTCATTGAACGAGAGCCCCGCAGGTAAATCCCAACTGTCTGCGGTGACCTTCCTCCGTAACTCTGACCCTCGACTGTCAACTCCCCTCCATCGGGGGT
>CM055735.1:17724379-17939379 GCA_029465975.1 Dallia pectoralis
TACAGTACGTAGTACCAAGTTAAACAACGGGACAGATTATCTATGTAATGCACTCAAATGTGATGATGCCAGATAAACGACGTACGTCTGGCAGGCGTAGAGACGGGCGAGATTAATGTAGTTGTTTCACGTGGGAAAAGAACGTGCGCCACTGTTGTTTCAAATCTTCAATCGGCGTGGTCATACACCCGTTCCGTTTCTTTCAACTCTCCGACGCCACAGTCGACCCCCCTGTTTTTTCGGCTCCGGTTCCATAATTACATATTGAGCCGCGGCACTCGCTCCAGAATAGGACAAAAATGAGATAAAGGATTGAAAGAGAGAAAACACACAAAACAACTCGATTTGTGGAATTTCCCTCACTAACGGAAGAGTGAGCCGGCGTTATCCGATGCCGTCTTCTAACGTGAACGCTAGATATGGGTTAGCAATTTCTGGGGTGACATTTTGTTCCTCGAGCAGGCGCCCGTCGCCGCAGAAATCACCTCGGTTGACCCGTGGCGATTTCCCAATGGCCAGTTTCCTCCTGATAATCTATGGGGTTTATTGGGGATTTATTTTGGTGGTGGGGCCGTCGATCAGTTAGACACACACAGTCTGGAGCTCAGTCAGGTCTTTCTTACAGCCAAGCCTGAATATATGTGGATATTAGCTACGATTTATCGTCCCCTTTTCCCCAGTTGCAGTTTTATGGCAAACCGCCGTTCCGAATCTTAGCCATTTCATAGACTAGCACATGTACACACATGGCTACCATGACAATCTGAATGACAGCGGAAGCACTCGCTGATTAATATGTGAACATGTATTGTACTTCTAAACACACGATGAATGAGCCCATTCAAACACAATTGCACTCTTCCGCTGCGTGTTTCTTCATTAGTGAATGTCGTGGTCCACACTTGACATAACCCAAACGACTACGAAGGCAATCAGGCAAGTCGATTTAACGGAGTTAGGTTGAATGACAACCAAGCAGATCTTAATTAATCTCTTAAAACTGCATGTGACGATGTGTCGTCATGACTCTTTATAGCAATACCGGTTCTGTCTGAAAGGATGTCTCCAGTTAGTATTGCACCGGCCTATTAGACAGCTCTACATGAGGAGAGAGTAGATTTGACCAGCCAAAACAATTCAGCACCTTGAAACGGTGCCTCTAAGACACTGTGTTAAATGCATGGACAGATAATACATTGAGCTGCAGTAAAAGCCAGTTGGTCTACAGCACAAACCCAAGGGTGCATGACGTATTGGTCCCAAGTGAGGGGTGCACGATATATCGACTTAATACCTCTATCGCGATATCGCGTTGCGCAATATCAATATTGAAAATGACGCAAGAAGTGTAATAAGAGAAGAGACATAAAGAAATCACTAACGCTATCACGTACTGTTTGGCCAAAGATGTGATGCCCATTTACACAGTGGAAAAAAAGGCTTCGGGAAACTTCTGAATAAACCGATATCAAATCGCATCTCGAACCTACTTGGGAGGGATTCTAGCTCTCCGCACAGGGAGACATGCTAGTTTTCTACCTGTGAGTGGAAACGGAAACTGACCCACACCTTCTAATATAAAGGCTACGCCTGTGTTGATGGGCTTTGTTTCTGATAGAATTTACTCATTGTTTTAAACTGTACGACCAGTACAACATGTCCTGTTTTATAGACCTGCGCTCTATTTATTGTTTTAAACTGTACTACCAGTACAACATGTCCTGTTTTATAGACCTGCGCTCTATTTATTGTTTTAAACTGTACTACCAGTACAACATGTCCTGTTTTATAGATGCTTTTTATTTATTCATCTTGTACCAGTCCAATTTGACTGTTAGTTGATATAAACCATAGTGTTGTAAGAACTTGATTTTGTTTTTAAATATGAATCTATTTTGAGGCATTTTCCCATAACTTTTGTGTTTTTACATATGTTAAAGAATATCAAAATTAATATTGATATCGCAATATTCATGATCAATATCGAAATATCACATTTTGTCAATATCGTGCAACCCTAGTTCCAAGGTGAACACATACAGAGGCCCTTATGAGACAGATGCTGTGTCACCAATTGTCTTTGACTTAGTCACAGAGGGCCTCCATCCCAAAATGAAGTTCAAATAACAAAAGATCCAATATAATTGCACACTGTGCATCGGATTTGAGAGAGCATTGTAGAATTATCCCACGTCTCTAGGTTAGTGAGACATTTTCTGTCAGGGGGCAATCATCAAGTTAAATTTAAGTGGCACCGTTTTGGTCACAATGATTGAAGGCTTTACAGTGCCTATACTCTTCTATTTCGAATTCCATAATGGTGTTTTGCAAAACCTGAGAATTTTAAAGTCAAACAGGGAATGCAAAAGGAGTCACTCTAAACAAAATGGAAGTATAGTTGTCCAGCAATAGACCCTTTCTTCACTCCCTGCTAAATGTGTCCGTAGTGAAGAAAGGCTAATAATAGCTGAGAAGAGTAGCTGGCATTGTCTGACAAATAAACAAGAATGTCTACCAGAAGAATTATCGCGCTCCTCATGTCCTTTAGCAACTGATGCTCTTGGCCATCAGGTGAGATCATTTTAGTCAGTGCCAGACCAAAACAGAAAGCAATTGAAAATGTTATAAAAAAACGAACCCTGTAACAACCACCTGCAAATGGTTAGTAAATGAAAATGGCCTAAAATAGAGATTCTTTAACTGAATGTATTTTTCCTGAGCCTTGTTTGGCCTTGTTGCTCTCTGGCGAGGCCACTACAACTCAGTAAATAGATCAGCAGTAATATAGGTATAAAGCAAGAAAGGTAGATGTCCCTCTTGTTTTCATCAGTGGGCATTTTATCAATGAAACAGATGGAAAACGACGCTGCTGCTTAAAATGGAAGTTTTCCAAACAGCCTGAGACCATTCTTTAGGGTTGGTATTTACTGCTGTTCTTGGAAGTTTGGAGCTGTGCCTTGAACAGATTGGCTTTCTGAAACGTCTTATCAGAAGAATGCACCAACTTTCCCTGCCCACCATCAACCATTTTTTTGTCCCATATATTTTTTCAACTCAAATGCACGTAGAAGTGCAATTTTTAATGACTACTGAAAAAAAACACTTCCTGTTTTGCAGTGGTTTGTTTATATTGTGCATGACTGTGAATAGTTAGTGAGTAGCAGAGGGTTATTTAGGTGTCTGTGGTAATGTCACTAGTTGCTGCTTATTGTTTCTATGTTACATCATATATGTGGGGTAAGCGTTTGTTACTCTTAAGCTTCCGCTGCTCTGTTGTCGTCTATTGTAAGTTGCTAGTAACTGCATCTACCTATCTGTATCTGCATTTCTTTTCATACAGTGTGTAGTTTTTCTTTCCAGTGTTCTGGTGTTTGTTTTGATTTTAAATAAACACGAACGAACTGCACCTGGCTGCCGCTGCACTACACCCTTTAAGATTACGTGACAATATCTAATATTCAGAGTAAGCTAATTGTCGACCTACCCAAATTTAGCATTTCGATTAAGTGTTAATATTTTGTTACCTAAGACTTTCTTAAATCTGCACGTCTGGTAGAACAATCCATAAATTTTGGCCTTCATTAGCAAATAAGTATGTTGGGAGAAATTCCAGCACAATCAACGTCGCATGAATCAGCCGAGTCTAGCAAACTATCTCCATTACTTGGGCAGAATAACTAGGCAGTTCTTGCTTTAACTGTTCTGCTGACTGTGCACACATTTGGGGTAGAAACTAGTTATGTTGGCTATTAGCTGGATGGATTATGTTCTGTGTTATGAAGTGGCTTGCTTAAGCTCCACTGGATGTAATTGAAAAACATAGATCAGGAGCTCGAGCTTCACTTGACAATCTATGTAGGATTCTATGTTGCGCTGGCCCTAAAACTCTACGCCAAAAACCATAAAAGTATGTTGTTACAATTCAATTGTTGAAGTGTTTACTTAACTTTTACTCTACTCAAACACTTCCAAGCCCTATGTAATGAAAATGTCCAAAGTGCTATGCAATTCAATTCATTAATGGCTCTTGTTGCATTATTGAGGAATGCCTAACCAACTGTCAAAGATATTTTTTTAAGTCTGACCCACAACAATTAGCCTCTAGAGTCAAGGTTATTTAATTTCAAGTTTAGCCAAATACTTTTTTGTATTTGCACCATGTGCAATACAGTCCCGCTCAATTAGTCATACATTTCAATGCCTTTTGGGAAGGTTTTCAGAGGTTATTGTAAGGGAAACTTTAGTCGCACCTGGCAACCTGTCCTGCTTGTAGAGTGGTGTTGCCTCAGCGACCTGAACATGATTTAGGCTTGAAATATTTACCCGTTTAAGCAGGGTACATTTTTAACTACTAAATTGACAGTGCAGTGTTGTGGGCAAGTACTACAAATATGTTGCAGCTTTTCATGTTGATATTGACTTTGGGATTATTGCGTAATTGTTTAACAGCTCCCTAGTGACTGAGGTTAAACTAGTCCATCCAGACAGCATGCCAAGAGAAAGCATTGTAATGTAGACTTTGTAAATGGCATCGTTCTCAACTGATTTCTTCTACAAATGTCAGATGATCGTAGCTAACCTAAAACTACGAAATACAGAAAAATGTCACTGTGACGAACTTTAGCCGACTGGAGACATGTCTGCCCTCCATTTTGTTAAACACCACACAACCCAGTGTTGTTAACACACCTTTGGTCTTGTTTAGTAATTATCATTGTCACCTGTTCCTTGTTTGATGTCATTAGTATGTGTATTTAAGGTCCTTCTTTTCACTGGGGTGTGTGGAGCCTTTGTCATGTCCTTTGTTAGTGTTATACGTGTTCGTGATATAGCTGTTTGGAATTTGGTTGACACTACTTTAAGTGCATTTCTATTTCAATGTTCTCCCGTTCGCTCTGTTCGTTTTGAATTAAAAACTTTCAAATTAGATTATTGCCTGTGTTTGGTTCCTCCACACCACCAAAGATTGGTCCATCCAAAAATATCTTATTAAATAATGCAAATCTATGACAACATAGGTTGTGACTGTCACAATATTTGGTGGCATTGACCCCTATAAACGAATACTAATAATGAAGTCAGATTTTCTTCAAGGAGATCATTTACTCTCTCTGAAAATAAAACACAGGCGTTCGTTTAACAGAGAGGTTTTCTTTCTGTTTGGCCGATCTCTTGACGCGGCTCCACCCACTACAGATGGCAGTGATGCCACAGTTGGCTCGCACCCTACTGCCTGGATAATTTTGTTTATGTTTCGTCTGCAGCCCATTGCAAGTCAGTCAGCATCTGTCACTCCCGGCTCATGTGTGTGTTATCCACTTGTGTGTGTTCCTGTCTGTGTGCGTGTATGCGGGAACGTGCAATTATTTCAATTACGATGCATTTTTTACACCTTGCACCCTGCTGTTCTGCAGAGACGTTCAATCCAAATGTCTGCCCTCTCGACTCTGAGCGTCAGGTTCGTCAACGAAGACCGTCTGTGGTCAGACACGTACATGTTCAGCAGCCAGGCTTAACACTGCGACTATTGGCAAGCTTTCGTTTGTTTTCTTCAATTTTTCTGCTCTGCCTGCTTTTTCTCCATCCCGGTGGAAACACATAACAGAAGCTGAAAGGCGAGGTGTAAACTTGAAGCTTACCGCACTCCCAATGTACTGTATGTTCTGCCGTGTCCATCAACTGTCCACAGTCCTCCAGTGGATGACTGCGCCTAACAGGCATGTACAAGCATCTCACACACACGCGCACACACGCGCACACACCCAGAGATCCAATTGAGAGAAAGATTGAATGAGAAGTCAGGAAGTAAGATAGAGAAAATGAGAGTGATAGTAAGTGAGGAACAGACAGCCTTGCTCAGACCCTCAAGGTCAGGTGCCAAAGGATTTCCATTCTAGCTCTCCGTATCCTAACTGGCAGTTATGCATGTTGTCATTCTGACTCTCCTCCCTTCACTCCAGCTTGCTAGTTCATTCCACTCACACACACACACACACACACACACACACACACACACGCACTCTCTCTCTCGATCTCTCACATTGCATACACGCTGCAGATGGCCCTGCCTCCAGCGCGGAGATGGTTCTTGCTGGTGTTGTGAAGCGAGAGCACTGTGGTGTTGTGAAGCGAGAGCACTGTGGACGGTTTGACATTTCAGGGTAACGGGGGGAGAGAGGGAGATGCTTTCTCGATTGAGGCTCCGCCTCCTGGCTCACCAGCCAGGCGAGTCGCTGCCAAGTTGTCACAAGGCAGCTGCGGGGACCGCGGGAAGGCCAGGTCGAACGACCGTAATTATACAGCTTTTTGCACTCGGTAGCCTTTGTGAGTTAAGGATTTTTTTGGATGCGGGGTTGCTATGACGCAATATCAAACGGCAGCTCTGGTCCGCAAAAAGCTCGCGTAATTTTCTGTATCCCTTTGTGATGCTTTTTCAATATAGTTGCATGATGAGGACTTGAAACCATCCGGAGGCCATAACGGCTGGACGGATGCACACGCCGAACCAGGCGCCATTGAGTGTATATAGGTATTGGCTGCCCCGTGGACCGTGCAAGGATGCGCCGTTACAAATTGACACAAATGTTAAGCGCCAGTTAATTGGGATTCAACAGGTGTAGTAGCAGGCGAGACTTTGTTACTGCGTTAGCCGCGTGTTTTCCAATAGCACGCTAGGCAATCATTGCGCTCTCTCCTATCCACTAAAATCTGAGAGAACAGGTGTCAATCATCCTGTCAATCATCCTGCCCCGGTGTCCCAGGGGGAACAGAAATAACGCATTTATTACGACTAATCAGCCAGCCGCAACGAGCGCTCATAAATGATGTACCTGGAATTTAAAGCTTATTGCTCATCAATAAGCAAGTCCGTCCTTAGGCATCGTCTAGTCCTTAACGCTCCATCAGTTTCATCCGGCAGTGATCTCGCGACACTGTGTCCGACTCTGCGGAGTTCATTTGGCTGGTCAAAATCCAATGAATATTATCTGTGCAACTGGTCAAGGGCCAATGTGAACTAAATTCTTTGGCACTTTAGTACTTCGGCCCTGTCTGAAACCGCAATCGATTTCCCTCACGTTGCACTACATTTGACGAGAACGGCGCATTATAACAGAAAAAGGATGCCATTTAGGACACAAGCCCAGTCTAACAATGGGGTTTCCGGGGCTTGGGGACATGCCGACTCCCCCTGCTCGCTGGTCCCCCTTTAGTCTCTACCACACTTAATTAATTGAAGCAATTACTTGGGCCATTGGAGGTCTGACCTGGGTGGTGTAAGTGTGAATCCTTCTGATTGAGAGTACGCTCTGTAACACCTCCAGGGCTAGCCTCTCTGAACACCCCGAGCTAGAATAGGAAATAAAACCTTTCTGGAGTGTGTTTCGAGAGACTGCATAATCAATGAACTTACTTGACCCGGGTCATGGAAACTCATTGAGAGTTTAGCGCCACACGGATGTCCTCCTCCTGGCGCTAGGTGTTATTTCTTAATTATTCAAAAAACATAAACTACAGTTTTTCAAGTTATAGGCGCTGCTCTTGAAATTTGATTACACGTGTCTAGATAAACGTTGGGACTGCTGAGATTGGTGTAGCGAGGGAAACCCAAGCATTTGATTTGTCGTTGCAGAAAAATACAGAAATTGACATTAAGGACAGCAGGAGCAGTAGGACAGGAGAAGCAGAATTCAGGGCCTGACATAAGCACCATGCCATACAATGGGTTGGAAGCATCAGTGGCTGGTGGAAAATTAGGTCAGTCTTACTGAATAGTAAACATTCTTAAATGACAATCTTGCGATTTCGGTTGGTTTCCGTTCTGCACACACTAATACACTCCCCACTTATATGCATCATTAGGTCCCCACAATGCACCTGTGCTATGGTAATTTATTGCTGAACACAGTGCCTCGTTGTTACCAAATAATCTATTGGCATAGAACCCTGGAGCAAATGTGCTTAACTGGCTCACTCCCACAATGCACCTTCTACAAATAAACATTGTCTCCAAAGGTCCCAAATGTGAGCTTAAATTTACAAGAAGGAATTGTTTTACGATACATCACAGAGACTGAATTTTAGGGTCACTATTATCTTGACAAATGGGTCAACTGGTGACCATAGGATTTCATGCAGTGTGAAGAAAGTCTTTTTTTGGCAAATTGATATAGGATCAGTTTTGCATTTTCACACCCCAATGTACATTTTGAATACCCAGAATCACTAGTGACTGCTCATGATATTTGAGGGCACAGATAAGACCTGATAACATTGGATTATGCCGAAGACATGACACAACATTATTTCCGCTTCGTAATGTCCACATTAAATTAGAGATATTCCGGAAAAGGCTACATGAATGACATACCGCGATGCTGTCATAATTTTTTCCCCACTTGCGATGAGATTGCACGGTACTCTCAAGGGCTGTGAATCTACGCAACTATCTCCCACCTTGATTATTTACCACAGCCAATTAAGATAAGAGAGCCTTAACACGTGCTCCGCCAGTTGAGCTTAAGGGAGCGTCGTCTTGTGTTGTGTAAGGTACACCCAACAAACTACCCTGCCACCTGGGTTTACTACGGTCGTCATGGCGCAGTCATCGTCATTTGCATACTTTATAGTTCCAGGTACAAAGGGGATGGAGTCAGGGAAGAAGAGAGGGAAGTAAAGAAGGTACAGAGAGAGAGAGGGATAGATGGCTTGGAGGAGTGGGTGAAACAGTCTAAGAAACTTGTCCTGAAGTCCTGGCTCGTCCTGTATTCACACCCGAATACGTTCTGGACACACCTGAATACGTGCTGGCTGACAATAACGGCGTGAAGGTAAGTCTCGTATGCCTTACATTTGAATACGCTCTCATATTACGGTACAGAAATGAGACTTGTCTTGTCACGTGGAAACCACATAAAACTAAGTTACACAGTCGTTACATGTAGCGTTATCTGTCGGGCTTTGGTGTGTAGAAAAACAAGTTCCACTTAGCATTGACACTTATTGTCAATTGTGTGTTTCTAACAACAGAGGTGTTACACAGGAGGGCCTCGAATAATCCCCCTGGTTGTTCTGATTGTTGTCAGCTAGACACCAGCCAGTTTCCCCCAGGGGATGTGGCCGGGTCAATGGCCTACAGTACATGAGAGCCTGAGAGTTAAGCTGAGTCACGGTATCACACTTTTTTGATAGACAGTCGACTGCACA
This sequence comes from Dallia pectoralis, assembly GCA_029465975.1. NCBI lineage: Eukaryota > Metazoa > Chordata > Actinopteri > Esociformes > Umbridae > Dallia > Dallia pectoralis. The sequence continues at coordinate 17,733,584 of CM055735.1, forward strand.
ATGCAATAGACCTCCCTGCCTCAAATACCTGTAGTTAAGTGAGACTTCAGATCATTTATGGAGACGTGTGCTGATTGATACGTGAAGAGCTCGCGGTTCAGAGTTACTAGTGGTATAATAATGACTTATTTTTAATGTAAATCGAATATTTCGATTCATCATTTACACTTCACACTGACGAGCTGTAATACACGTACTAATGTAGTTCATCAATTTTAGCAGACTGGAGTAATTAGGGTTAAGTGCCTTGCTCAAGCACAACATCGTTGGCTCCCCAGATAATTACGACTGGGAGTTGTTTACGTAATATATCGGCAATAGCACATGATGCGAAGACACAGAAACAATATGGTATTTGCATTATAGCCCTATTTGCAATATATCTTAACAGGTATTATGTTCACTCTAGATCTGAAATTCTCTCTCATCAATCAGTTGATTCAAATGTCTCCGGTAGCCACAATAATGTACATTCCCCTCTGAAATATTAAGTGTTAAAGCTGGAGTCAAATAAAATATTCTCTCATGGGATCTGGGATTTACACTGTTTGGGACTTTAGACTTGTGTGTTACAGGAGAATGACTTTGAGCTAAATGATTGACCAAAGCCCAGTCGTACGGCTAGTGTGGCGATACATGTTATATATGATCCTTTGATAAGGAAGTCATAAATGACAGTCTTCTGTTTACCTGTGCACATGATGACACAGAAAGAGCTCACGAGTGAGTATTTTATTAAGGGTGAAGGTCAGGACAATATGTGAGTACCTGCTATTGGCTATACCGCATGTCACGCGTGGTCTAGACTCATTTCTAAGTTGACTGTCTCTGTTTCTTACTTTCCCTCATGGAACTAGTAACGGAAGAACCTACAGTACATTTGGAAGCAAAAGTTGGATTGATAGCCTAATATCTTTTTTAATTTCAGTAAACATGCAGTAAGTTGCTTCTAATATGGCTAATTAGTTGCTAACAACTGGGTAATAGACACCAAATTATTATGAAGTTTCTGATGAACGCTAATAACATGTCGCTTTGAACGTCTAAATAGCTTTTAATCAATTCAGAGTTGCTTTCTCCACGGTGACCAGTCTTTTAACATAAAAAAAATGTTTAACAAAATGGACATAGCAACGTTTTTGATGAAAAGCTAAGGGCCATAAGAATTGAGATATGGGATTAGACAAACTCAAAGAGAAGTAACCATACTATGGCATTTGCTATAACCATTACTTTGAAGATAATTTAATGATTATTATAATAATTATAATAATTATAGTGTTTGCACACTTGCATTGTGCACGTGCAGAATAATAGGTAAAACATGTTAATCTGGACTGTGTATGGGTATACATTTCTTTTTGAAGAAGATATTATTTCAGAGATATTTGTGTTGATACCTTTAAAAACAACACTGTCCATTCATTGAGTTCTTATTTCATGGCACCAAAGTTATTTGGACAATCGCCTAAACCAGTGTTGCTGTCAATGTGTCGTCAATGAATGCAGGTTGAAATTCCCTTCAATACCAAGGTTGGTCAATGACTGTTGAAAAGGCACAGACTTTGTCATTTGATGGTCAAGGCAAACCTTTACTAACATTTATTTGGTTGTATGAAAAAATGCCATACTTTGTATAATTACTTGCTGTAATTGTAATGGTATGGTTGGAATGTTTAAACCCTGTGAGCAACAACTAACATTGAGCTGGGGTATATGTAATATATGTTTTGTGTAGGTACATAAAACAGACAGACAGGTCAGTGCAAACCTCTGAACAGCATGTGTTTTATAAATAGGAAATTACTGTCTGCATTTTTTATGACATAGGTATACGCTTATAGGCGGGATCTTACCATAAGATGTTCTCTGCAGAGTGTACTGAAATATTAAAGTAGAGAAGAAACAACTCATGACCCATGTGTGGTTTGGACGGCTTCACCGAGGAAACTTTCTGGTCAACAGGCAAATTCCAGATGGGCTGGTCCATTTATAGCCCAGTGGGCCAGTCCGACTAAACTCCTATGCACACACACATACACACTATACAAACACACGCACGCACTAGAACTAGAAAGGACACGCTATGTTCAGTTTCCTTATAACGTAGCAATGTTGTCAGCCAACGTATCTGGTAAAGCATGGGTAATAGGTACAACGAAACAACTACCCAACATATGCCCGCACACCTCACACTAAGCTAGCCCAGTGTTCTCAAAAAGAATAAAGTGCCACTTGGTTATTCATGTTGTAAATAAAGTCTGGAAATGTCTCGACCCTATGCTGGAGAACCCTTGCCAGCTGTTCTCGAGTTATTTGGCAGGAAGATGGGTGACAAATCCATGAAGGGACCATTCCACGGCCAGGCTATAAAGCACCAATGTTTTTAGGAATCCGATGTTTAAGAGTTATTCTGGAGGGAAGTAGTATCGCACAGTGATGAAAAAATGGCCTAGTTTCTCCCACAATGCAACATTGGTAATACATTCTGCTCTGGCTGTGTGAGCTTTATTGTCAAACTCTCTGTGACATACAGGTTTAGGTTGAGTTTATAATGTTCAGGTTTTTATTATTTAGTAAAACATTATTCCTGTCTTTGCATTTTGCCCTCCCCTAACATATGGAATTGTTTGAAGATGACCATGCAATAAATTATTTAGCTATTTGATTTTCTGATTTTGGACCTAGTGAAACCTACGTGCATATGCATTTGGACTGTGACACATTTTTCACTTTGTTCTTTTCAGTATTTTGGATATTAAATTATGCAATGACTAAGTGCCCACTGTTGGCTTCAATTATTTGATGGTATTTTCAACATTGACAATGCTAGGCTACTAATGTTATGCTAACAATGCTAGGCTAACAATGCTAGGCTTTGTACTTGCATTTGTCAAAATTCATGCTGGTGTCTGAAAACTTGAAGACCAAAAAAGTGGCAATGAAAGTGAAGCTGGCCATAATAAGGCTGATAAACATCAATAAGAGACCAAAACCTAAGGCAAGCAAGAATGAACTATTTGAGAAATTTTGAAGATGGGTGCGGACGTCGCCACGACAATCAGCGAAAACCAGTAGCAGAAAAACAGCATTACCTTAAAACGTAAAAGAGAGCACATGTTCCTGGAAAATTACTCTTGTAGACAGATGAGAAAAATATGTACCAAACAGGTACCAAAGTGATGACAAGAGGAAAGTGTTGAGAAAAAAGTAACTCACTCTTCAACCTATCGTTGATATGAGGTGGATGGTGTGTTATGTTTTGGGTACTTACGGCTGCACTCAACTTGACTCTCTGTTGATGTAACTGCTGATGGCAGCAAAAGGATGAATTCTGAAGTGTACAGAAAAATCATGTCTGCTTAGATGCAACCAAATGCCTCTAAACCCATTGGAAAGTGCTTATTCAAGCAACAGGGCAATGACTTTAAAGTACAAGTTGACAAGTCTAGTCAAATACCTAGTCAGGGTTCAGTTATGCATGAAGACAAGAAGACAAGACTGTGGGCAAAAAAGCCCTTAGACAAGCAGGAACTGGGGATGGCTGTTAAACAGGCTTCACAGAGCATCACCAGGGAAGACACCCTATATTACTACTTTATTATACATAATTCTAATCTATCTAAATACTTTCGTCATACTAACCCGTGGGGAGTATGTAAAAAGTTATTTCATATCTAAATGTTAAATTCAATGTGGATTAAAATACGTTATAATACAATACAGACGATAGTCTGCACCACGTCATCATTGCACAATCTTCCATCCAAATACTTAAAACATATTAATGGTATGTATATTTTACGTTAACAACATCCTTGGCTCTTGGCATTGTTCAGTCTGATCACACTGGCGTAAGGTCAAACAGGATGTGATCGTCACCGTACTCACACTCAGTAGATTTGTGGTCTTCCCAATGATTTTCTCTCGTTTATTTTGTCGTGTTGCCAACCCCAAACGAATTGAGATACAACCCTGAAGAACAGCCAAACGAATAGTGACATCTGTTTCGGACATATATATCTCCTATTCGTTTACGCTATACTTGCGCATCTAGCGCCACTAGCCTAGCACACAAACAATATAGGAAAAATGCTAACCCCTTTGGATATGAATATACCATGGGCAGGATAGAAAATTGATATTCTGAACAGCGTATTGTATGACATTTTGTTATCTAGTTAAATCCTTGAGGCTTAACCTTGGAAACTCCCCGTGCTGTGCCACTATCTTAAGACATATGTAGCGACAATGTTTGTTCAGTCAGTTATAGTTATGTCAGGTTGGGTTAGGCTGTAAAAATCTGAATTTAAAAACAACCCTATGTTTAAAGTTAGCTACCCACTTGTCTATCCAGGCTTTGTTTGTCACACAGACAAGTAGTTGCTATGTCAACGAAGAAGGGATTTAAACAAATGTAATGGTACAACCCAGAAGTCTGTTGCATAAACACACATTCTCTAAAAGGCATTTAAACATGATGACGCACCAGTGGGATTTAGGTCAGTGTTGCCTGCCTCTAATGTATTTTCAACAATATAATAGTCTGCGTAGCCCGGCATACAGTGGGGAGTTAGCTGAATGAAAGCTGTTTGATAGGATTAATAAAACAGTTGTACCTCTTGATTGGATAAGGGTTTTCCTGTGTCATTAAATTTCATGATTCTAAACTCTGACAAACGTCAGATGGGTAGAACTTATAATAGGTACATGACTAGTCATTTTAGTTGGTCACGAACTTCAACGTACCTCGACGACATCCAGATAAGTTAGTGTTAGTTGCACTGGTGTGTCCGCTGTTTTTTGGGGTAATGTTAGAGATGCATGACCCTGCAATTCACCTTTCCCCTCAGGTACTAATTAGAAGGACCTGGGCTATAAGCTGTCCCCCTGAGCCTGCCTCCGAGTCTTTTATGATTCCTGCATGTTCAAGAGCAGGTGATAGAGAACGATGTAGAAAAACAGAGAAGCAACAGAGCTGTTAGAGATATTGTGGGGGTGGGCTGAAATAGGTTTCCTCATGTAGGGGTGGGCTGTGGCTTTTGTAACAGATTTCACAAACACGTTCAATAACAAGAAATATGTTTACACGTTCCGACTTTGCGGGCGTCGAAATGATGCACTCTGATACAGCGGGTTCCCGAATGCCAGTCATGCGTCACCACTTATCTGGTACACGTTTTTTATTTCACTTCTTTTTCTCTTGTGGCTTTTTTTATTCCTTTTCTCGTGCTTCAAATGGGCTCTGTTCTCTAGTCCCCTTCGGATCTAATGACACCATTGAGACGTCTTGTGAGCACAAGAAGTGGCACAGCAACATATTTCAATTATTCACAACGGTTTCCTCTGTCACCGAGAAAAACATATACCGAAAACCCGGGAGACTGTACCATGTAGTTATGCGGCCTGTGTTCTGTTTGTCAAACTCCGTCTTAAATGCAAATCACCATCATCACTTCTCATTTCCCGTGACTGAATATCCGTCCATTTCATGTGAAACACTCCAAGCACGATAGGTGTATTCTTTTGGCACTCCCGCTTCTCGACTTGTGTGCCAGGTGTTGGGCGAACGTTATTTACCCTTTACTGTTCAACGTGTCTTCAGACATGGAGGGAAGTTACGAACTGCCCCTTAGTACAACTGCCGCCGTTTCCAATGAACTGGCTTGAAAGCTGGTGCAAGCCAATGTCGCACATATTCAATTACACAAACACTTCAGGGAAACAAGTGTTTATGAATACACGAGGGTAGCTGCTGACAGTCTGTCTTCTCCTTATCCTGGTGGCATTTGTTGTCTCCTTAATGTCAGGGGTCTCCTGTCCTCATAAAAAGGATGTGTATACATTCTTAAGCTGGCTTCGTCCCACATAGAGTAAAAACATTGTCTGTTTGTCATATCTGACCTATTGGCTTGTGTTGTTCGTATACATGTTTATTTCGGAGTATGAAAAATACATGTCATGGCTATATTTCAAAATGTATATTCGCTCTTGTGCCACAGCCAGCCAGCTATTTTTCTGGCATTTATTTTTAGTTTACAATCATTTCTGCTATCCGATGAAGTTATATGTTGTGTTGAAGTAGTAGTACTGTATATGCCTTTCCTCCCACCAGAATTGACATTTGCGGGGAAAAGGTAGAACCAACTTTCAAGCACCTTTCCTTATATCAACAGTACACATCCACAGACATACCAAGAATGACACTGTCAAAATCTTTTATTTCTCAAATGCACCCAATAACATTCTGATTAAAGAAATTCTTAGAGAATTCGTGTGACATGGCATGGCATCTAAGCAGTTGTCATTTATTAAGACATAAAGCAACAATATGCATAAAAAACTAGCAATTGTAACAAGTTTAGAAATTTTAAACATGGACAATATGAATGGGACGCCCAGTTGTCTCAGTTTACAGTTGTGGTTCTGTCTGTTTTGTCTGTTCCTTAGCGTTTACTGCAGCTTAACGCTAATGGACGTAGAACTTTAATTATTTAAGGTCTTTTAGAGCTCGTGTCTGGGGACCAAGTTTTCTGCTGCACCATTAGAGTATCTCTCTGGTAACCTGGATGTACTGAGACCTCACCTTTCCCATGACAGTAAATAAAACATCCTTGAAGTAGCTTTAAAATATGTAAACGTCTGTATATAAAATAAAAGGAAAGTAAATTGTGCCTTAAAAGCTGTATCTGTGTCTGGGTCTTTGGCTAAAATAATAATCTTCTGTCCTTACCTTTTGCACCTTAAAGATCATTATTTATGCAGAAAGGTTACAGTTCCTCAATATAGCATACTACACACGTTGCTATCCTGACTTACCGTCCAACTATAAAGTCATTGATATTGTCTAATTGGGTAGCATATTGAACACATTGTGTCTAGTGTCGTGCTAGCTCTAGTTCAGAAGTTCACCGTGCAATGTTTCACCTGCGATGTCCAAAAAGACATGCGTTTGAGCACTGGTGGTTCAAGCCAAATAAAGATATTTAGATGAAATGATGAGGTGCTTGTTGTTACTGTGTTAAATCAACATGTTAAATGATTATTTTTCCAAAACCATAGGTGATGTCTTATTTAAATGTGATAGAAGGGAGGAGAAGGTTACAATATGTCAAAGATGACCCGCAACCTAATAATGACCTGTCCAGTGGTATAGCTATTGACTCTTTCATTTTAAAGGTCATTGCGAGTGAAACATTGTTAATCAACTAGTAGTTTATCAAATTTTTTCATTTTGATGGTTTAATCGTTGTGTAAATGTAACAAATGTGTCATGCGAGGCTAGGAGTCAGAGCAAATGTGTGGTGAGCGCTTTTTAATTCAAACACGAAAAGGTAGAACAGGGTGCAACAAGAAATACATCTGAAGCAATAATCCCTTAGTACAGGGGTCCTGGTTTACAGAGGGACTGAATCAAGGCGAGGGCAAAAAACAACGGAGAGTGAGTCATTTTGGAATGGCAATTATCTGGGATCACTAAACCGCCCGCATTGTTGTGTTAATATAGACACAGATTCTAAAGAAGTACATCAATAAATCGTTAGCTTATTTCGACTTTCTTACCACATCAGAACACAAAATATAACTGGTTACTGGTTTGGATCATTTCAATTAAATAAAACCCTGAATCAATTTGATTCATGGTTTACTTCTGTCCAGGCTAATTCCTTAACTGGTCATTTGTCCTGTTAGCAACAATTAGAACACACTAAAAGAAAACACATTAAGTGTAACTACTAAACACGAAGTAGCCGACACTTATCTTTGCATTTACATTTAAGTAATTCAGAATGTCACTGAAGAAAACACTGCTATTTAGATTACCTTACAGACGTTGGTCTGCCAGACGAAGTCATGCCTTGAGTGAAGAGAGGTGGTTAGTACAAAATCTATTTAAATGATGAATGGATGGATAAACACAAAGAGTATACCATATAAGAAATTAATTTGCATAATAGAATAAGAAGCTAGAGTTATACAGTTCTATTTGTGAACCAATTCATTTTCCATTCCAAGAAGTTGGGCCAACTTCCATTTTCACAATGATTGTGTGTATATTCACGTTTACGTAAAACATCCAGTCCTGGATAGTGCTTTTGACTGTATCTTAAATAACACACTAATCAAGCACGCAGACTGATGATTAAAACCCTTTCAAAACCTTGAGGAATAAAGACGTGAATACATTACGTGCATCTGTGAAAACGCATAAAAGCGTTGTCACAATAAGTCACGAACCACGTGCCTTTCCCCTGATACTTTGGGAAGTGGGTGATTAGTGTAAGTTCCCCAATGATGTGTTCGTTCTCTGTATTACAACCAAAACCCTGCTTTTATTCCCTTTAGGGTCCATTAAGTGGGGGGTTGCCATAACGACGTGTTGGCAGGATATTGCCTGGATAAGGCATTATGGGTCTCCTGACGCAGCTCGGTCTTCTCCTGTGGAAGAACTTCACTCTGCGAAAGAGACAAAAGGTAAGCGCACACCCTCGGCGTGCAATCAGCCTATATCTGTTGAGTTCACATTATATAACAGGGACCTGGTTGGCCGCTCGCGCTACAGTGGACAAGGACATCTAAGGTATCGTGTTAAGGGAAGAGGGGTTTGGCTCAAAACTGGTTCACGTCAATGCAAGCTGCCGCCTTAATTCCCTCGCCGGGGAACGGTTTTAACTCTGACACGTGCAAGCTGGAGGTGTCATCTTCAATTTGTAGGGATTCATCCCTTCTGAATGTTATGTCACATGCCGCATGTGTTTTAGACTTCACCAAGACCACCTGCCGGGAATTGATAGGGCGTAGTGAATGAGTGGTGAGGGTTTGGTTTGAAAGCTAGACTACAAGCCTAACCAATTAGATTTCTCTATTGTGAACGTGATAACCTAGCGGTGTGTGAATGCTAGAACACATTCACTATTCCCAGATACTGCTTTCATATACAAATAGGGAGAAAAATATATTTAATGAAACCCCTTTGAACTTTTTAAAATGGGATAAAAAATGGGCTCGTCATGCGCTCTGATGAGGTCATGGCGACTAAAGGCGTTTACTGTATGAAACTGGTAAAACAAGATCAAACACCCACTTGTTATCTTGCTTTTTGTTAAAGGACGCCTCCAGGCTTCGTCTTCACTATTCCGCCACAACTTGGTTGTAGCCGCGGTAATCCCAATTTTGTTTATTTGTATAAATCAATGACCAGCTCAGTAAAAAATAACCTTCGTCAAAGGATGTAATTTGTTGAAATTATGAAATTCTTCCACAGTGCTTTGCCCCTGGAAGGCAAGTGTGGAGTGCTGTCAAAAAGTAGAATTTGTTTGCTTTTTCTGTGAGCTAACAGTGCCTGTTCTGTTTGTAAGTAGGCAGGAAACTGATGTTTGGTTTTTCCTGAACAGTGTTTTTCATAAAATAAATAAGCCTGATTGTTGTAGTCGCCTATTGTGTTTACCAGAGTGGAAAATTGAAAGATGCAAACAGCGGTTGATGACTTCAGAAACACTAGAGAGGGACCAGAATGTCCGTGTGTATATAAAGCAGTACCCAAGCCACTCCGAAAGGAGAACAAAAAACACATCAGAATCCACGAAAAGGAATGAAAACAACCCTTCATCGTTAGGATATTTCACAAGAGTTTTGAGACAAACTGAGGTATTACTAGTAAGAATATTCAAGAATGACAGACATTATTTACCATACTGTATAGAGATCAATATATGTGTGAAATAAAATATTTTGTGAACAAAAATATGGGTAAAATGCATATATTGTACTTTATAAAGGACAATGTGCATCGGTTTCTGAACATTTGCGTTCTTCAGTAACATTTTGCATTGATTGCATTGATTGTTGCTAGTAAAATAATGTTGTTGTTGGACTATTGTGTATTGATCGATGTCATGTATTTATCATTTCTCGAGTGTTTAATCAATTTTACAAATGACATTTGTCATTTTGACCAACAGTGTTTTCATTTGGACCAGTCTGTTTTCGTAGAACGTGATTTCTGCATTGACAAAAGTGCTCGAGCAATCGAGAGAAACTGCCTGGCGACACCTGATCTCAGCCAGGGTGTGACATGTCACGATTGGTACTATCTACCTTTCAATTTCACTCCACATTTGACTGTCACTGGAGTATTGATAAATATGTATCATTGTTCATTTATCGCCTTCTACTCGTCCAATACAAAAGGCACTTAAGTGCAAACTATATCCAATGTATCTACATGAACAGAGACGATATAAACATTCCAGTGTAGTTCCTGTGGTCTAGTGCTTTGTATTAGGTCAGGCGAAAGGTTCAACGGTCATTATTAAGCTGACCTAGCCAATTCCCGCGACTCTGGTCATTAGTTCATTAGCTCACTCTCATTACACACCCGCTGTTCTAAACAAGCCTTATGCAGACGCTACAGCCATAAGAGGGTCTGACTAAACACACGCTAACGCCACGGCAACGTATAGGTCAGATCTTGTTGTCATAGAAACAGCCTCCAGGGCAACATATATATATATATATTAAATGGATGAAATAGGGCTTTTTTCTTTTATTCAATGTCAATCACATAGTTGTTTCGATTTTACCAGGGGGATGGTGATGGGGAAAAAGACTAAAACATTGGTGCACCAGGTCCCACGTAGCAAAATCAATCGGGTGTTACGCATTTTTAGAACGTTTTGATAAGGCAATAGATTGGGAGCATAAACCGTGGTTCCCACTTGTTCTTTTAATGTCTTCAATTGACAACAAGTAATTGAGGGTTGACATCTGTTGTTTTTTGTAGCTGAGTCATTCTGTTTTTAATTGTGACGATGACAATGATGTCATGTCATAGCAAACATAATCGCTCTGTGCGCTTTGTGCCGTGGAATGTAGTCAAAGACAAAATAAATACTGTACAGAGATTACAATTAGCCTAGCACTACAATGCTGAGTTTTTGCGAGCTCACAATTGAAACAGTAGTGAAACAGCAACTCCACAGAGCTGCATTGGAACATGCTGACGAAAGGGAACGCACTTAATAACAGGTAGAAGAAAATGTACGGGAGTTATCATGGCGTACGGGTCTTTCAGAGGTTAATGACCAATTAAACGCGTCTCTTGCCAAGCATTCTTGGATTTTGTAACAGGCATGAAACTGATTTTATGGTTCAGCATTTCACATCATTTCATGAGAGATTATCTATTCACAGAGATGGTAGCGTCCATCCGTGTACGCCTGGAAAACCCTGCATTGAGAGAGATACCGTGATCTGTCTCGTTCCCAGTGAAAAGAAATAAAAAACTGACATAAAACTACTGTGTTGCCAGGAGCATCTCATAGCTCTGAGTTCAGAACCCTTAAGAAGCATTACTTCAAAGCAATAACGGCGTGATTCATGCTATTATACAGACAACAGAAACCCTTCACCTTTGAGAAGATTGACAACAACCGTCATCCAGTCTGTGGGTGATTTGTAAAGCTATGGATTCTGGCGAGAGATGTGCCGTAACAGAGGCTAGCGTCGGCTCCCTTTCGGTCACTCCACTGACACCCCACACATACCGCACACACGCCCCACACATACCGCACACACACCGCACACATACCGCTCACACACCGCAGACACCCCACACATACCGCACACACACCCCACACATACCGCACCACACCACACACATACCGCTCACACACCGCAGACACCCCACACATACCGCACACACACCACACACATACCGCTCACACGCCGCAGACGCCCCACACATACAGCACACACGCTGCACACATACCGCACACACACCGCAGACACCCCACACATACAGCACACACACCGCAGACGCCCCACACATACCGCACACACACCGCAGACACCCCACACATACCGCACACACACCGCAGATGCCCCACACATACCGCGCACACACCGCAGACGCCCCACACATACCGCGCACACACCGCAGACACCCCACACATACCGCACACACACCGCAGACACCCCACACATACCGCACACACGCTGCACACATACCGCACACACACCGCAGACGCCCCACACATACCGCACACACGCCCCACACATACCGCTCACACACCGCAGACGCCCCACACATACCGCGCACACACCGCAGACGCCCCACCCATACCACACACACACCGCAGACACCCCACACATACCGCACACACACTGCAGACGCCCACACATACCGCACACACGCCCCACACATACCGCACACACGCCCCACACATACCGCGCACACACCGCAGACGCCCCACACATACCGCACACACACTGCAGACACCCCACACATACCGCACACACACCGCAGACACCCCACACATACCGCTCACACACCGCAGACACCCCACACATACCGCACACACACCGCAGACGCCCCACACATACCGCACACACACCGCAGACACCCCACACATACAGCACACACGTTGCACACATACCGCACACGCCCCACACATACAGCACACACGTTGCACACATACCGCACACATACCACACACATGCCCCACAGACATATAGCACACGCCTCACACATACAGCACACACATAACACACGCATTGCACACACACTGCACACATACCACACACACACTGCACACATACAACACACACACCACACATGTACCGCACACACGCCGCAAAAATACTGCACATATACAACACACATACCGCACACACCGAACACATACACTAAGCTAATACTTTGTATCATGCCTGCTCGTGTTAAAACCGTGTCCAGCTGTATTGTCATGTGTTTCTGTCTATTGTATTGAACACCTACCATGTATGATGGGTTTGATATAGTGCTATGTTTGACTTACCTGATTAAGGCTTGTGTGGAAAACACCCCTGTGAATGTGGGACTTTGCGCCAATTTTTGCAGGTGTTTAGGTTTATCCAAGGGTTGTTGCTGGTGACAGGTGGTTACTAGGCCTGCCTGTAAAATGGCTGTGTTAAGATTTAACGTCCCCGTTGCCAGGTAACTCAGACTACAATTTTTGCTGCTTATAGCATGAGTAGAAAGTGTAAAATTTTTTGTCCTTACTTGTTTCAGGTTCCTTTATATTTATTTCGAAACAGTGTGTTTTTCTTTGCCAATACGCCAATTTCTTGTGACTGCACCACACTGTACATTGAAAATTTATTCTATTAACAAATTGAATTACTATGAAGTTCCCGTCCAATCAGAAAGCAGAAACGCACACAGCATCTAAAGGCAGCGGCACCTGGGATCACGGAGCTGACAGAACGGGGGAGAAACAAACACCCCATTCATAACACATCAACAAAGGAATCATTGTATACAGATGAAACGCCGTGGCCGGGACGTTAATACTGCTCACCATATGCCTGGTGCAAAGGACCAAGAGAAAGCCCGGAGAGAATTCCTTTTCATCAGTCATGGAAATAAATGCGCTCAAACAGATTGTCTTCCAATTTAAAATATGAAGAATTTGCAGTCAATGATTATTTTTTTCGGTCCAGCCAAATGAAAAGATAACGGAGTGGGGAAAAAAGTTTAACCATCAAGGTTGATGCTTGAGGGAGAGATGGAGAGTGGGAAGGAAGAAAGTAAACAGAATATAAACGGTTATGAGGAGTGGAAAAAGAGAATGACTGGTTCTGAGAGGAAAAAGGGAGTTAAGTAGAAATAGTCTAAATGTGACTGTTGACCGTGTTTTTAGGATATTTTGTCTTGTTACAAGCAACAATTTCACTACGTCAGAGATTTTTTTTTGCTTAATTCAAGCACTCTTTTCATTCACCTTATTACATTTTTTTGTGAGGTAGCATTTTTTTGCCGAGCATACACTCACACACAAAATATCTCACTTTCCCACAGAAAAACTGCTCCCAACTATATCAGAAAATCCAGTTTTTTTATGGGAAATTTAAAAACCAGGCTTGTCATACGATCTAGTCAGAATTTTTGCAGTTTTGATTCCATGCCTCATGCCAATGCAACAACGTCAATTAAAAACGTTGACCGACAGAAGAGACAACTTAGCACGCTCGCGAATTGTTGAAAGCCTAACGTTGCACAGATCAACGGCCAGACGACGCCGGCTATAATGGTGGAGCAATCATAGAGAGTCTGATCACCAAAGGGAATTTCAGCAGCGTGTGCGGGCCAAAAAATGAAGACGTGCACATAAAGGCTGCCAACGAAGACTTCTTTATCGCACATGGAGAAATGTTCTACAAACACCTGTGTTCAGCAGCACGTTCGTACAACTGGCAGTGGCTGACGGGCACACTGGCGTTCACTGCTAAGTCCCGTTCGGCGAGCTCGGAAATGAATTACAACTTTGACCCGTTTCGCGTTTGCCAATCATGAAGTATTTACTTAGCCCGCACAGTGTTGCTGTGATTGTAATCCTCCGAATGTCAGGTTAAGGTATTGACTAAATGTTTAGAGTTAGCATTAGCTTCCAATGATTTACAGTATAATTATACAGCGTTGTAAAGCCATTGCTCTGGGGATGGCGCTTTCTCCGCACTTGGTCCAGGCGTAGCATTCGTCGGCTGCTTTTACAAGCTAGTCGAGAATGGATATTAGTGAAGCAAATATGACCATATCGCCAGCCAACTTGGGGTTGGTGAAGACTTGAGTCTTGGTCAAGACAGTATCTGCCGTGCCCAGAAAGTAGTTCTCCCCAGGGCCAGGAGAGACTTCGCATTCGTCATTATGGGAAAAGGGTGTGTCCATTAAGCCAAACCAAATGTTTTTTTGGTAAAACGTTCTATCTGGAGTGATGTCTTTCTGCACACACTCCAGTGGAGAGGGACTTCTCTGTGTAGCAGACCTTTGCTACTTGAAAACGCTACAAAAAAAATGTCAGATGGTCACAATTTGATTGATGGTCACAAGCATTATTGCCTCCATTTCACTCCAGTTATTATCATAGGATATCTTAACGTAATTTGGGATTCTTTGTTGTATTTAGCAATGTAATTGTTGAGATATACGGTTGGTATTTAGGGAGATCCATCAACCCTTGTTTTTTTTTGTAACGAATATATCTATAACTATAAATGTAACTATGTCTTACACGGTACAGGTGTTATTTTGTGGACAGCCTACGGTATAGTTGTGTGTGAGTTGTATAGTTTGCTAAAAACTTTTTTCCTGTTCAATTTTTTGAATTTATTTCGGCGTTGACCTTGATGTCTTACCATCGCCGTAAGAGAACAAGGTCAATAACATTATGAACTTCATCCAGTATAGGATATTCTGCCGACAACCTGTTGGGCAGGACGATAAAAATGGATCACAAGTGGATTCAAAAGAATGTCAAGTCCTCCAAGCACATATCAAAATGCACATATACATTGTTAATTAACCAAAGAAATCATCATTTTGTAATGACCAGGTCTCTCTTATTGGGGTTGAGTCTCATTGAAAACATTCATAAGCACAAACAAAGGATCTGGAAAGGTTTTGTTTAAATGAATGGTTTAAGGTCCTTTCTGATGTCACTAAACCAGGTGAAAAAAGCTCAGCGCTGTTATTTTTGCAAGAAGAAGGTGCATACTAGGAAACAATCACTTCTATTTCAGATTGATTTTTATTTTAATTTACACATTCAGAAAGGTGTCATTTTGGTTGATTACACTGAATATTTAATGGCGTACAATGTACTGGCATATTTGCCCAATTTTGCTCATTGTGTCCAATTTTGCTCATTGTGTTGTTTATTTCTTTTTTAACGAAGGTGTCAAATGTGGTGACACCCATTTTTATACTTTTTTCACTTAATAATTTAAACTATATTTAAGTTTGTATGCAATTACAAGCACCATTTTCTAATCAACTGAGCTTCATGGGACCATAGCCTAAAGCACAAAGGCTAGTGTAAACTAGGGATGATTTCATAGTGCTACATTTCTAGTGTTTTCAATACATACATATTGACACTGCGAAGTGTTAAACTCCATCTAACAGGTTCAAAAGAACTACATAATTTTTTACGTATACATTCATTTATTTATAACTTTTTTGTTCTTTTGTATTAAAAAACAGATGTTTTTTGCGTATTTCACTCGTTGTTATAGTTTAGATGTTTAAAGTCAGATTGTTCCTATAACATTTGGGAATCTGCATGTCAAAAGGGACTACACATTTTGAACGCCAAAACAAAGTTTGTTGACCCGAGACTTTTAACACAATAACACAATGAAGGACACATGCCTGAAAATGTTTGGAGTCACAGCACACTTCAACATAACTTCAACATTTTCTCAAAGGCCACTCTGGGGAATATGCAAATTTGGTCAGGCCTATTGAATTCTTGATGCAGGATGGATTTTCTTCCGTGCGGCAGTCCTGTGGGAGTTCAGAGGTCACATTGAGCAATCGTATAAGCAATGACAAAAAACCGAGCGACTACGCCAAGAATCCGTACATCGTGATAAACTGTGTGATGACATATTGAGTAATCCGGGTGCTTCATTTTCAGGTGCGCCTTGTGGTTGAGTTGCTGTGGCCCCTCTTTCTTTTCTTCATCCTCGTTTGGGTGAGATCTACGACCGAACCTATTTACCGTGATCAATGTAAGTAGAAAGGTGGCCGCTTCGTAGTTGCTTAACATATCATGGTGATGAATGGACATCGACATCTAGTGATGTTGTCAGCTGTGGGAAACATCACAGTATATAATCCCCTGAGTCGGTGCATTGAACAGATTTCCATCACATTTGTACTTGTGTAATGCAAGCTTGATACCTTTTGGCCTTGTCTATATTACGAGAGGGAGAATGAAACGTTTGTTCGTTTGCGTATGTGTTTCTATTGCATTTAGATTTACACCGTCTTACGATTCCTGGCTCGCTGAATCAGATGTGGGTGTTTAGAGTGGGCACAGCAGGTTTAGATTTAGGCATTTTGTTGTTGTTCCTCAAGCCCTTGTCTTCTTCTTCTGGAACTTTGTTTCCGTATAACGTTGGCATTGGCTCAGAATATATCCTGCCTACTTGTGCCAGCCTCACACGCAAAGTTCAGTATCCCTCTTCTCGCAACTTCTCATTAGTGTGATGTACCCGTTCGCATTTAGCAGGGAAAATAAATCCCGTGCTTCAGATAACATGTCAACCGAATCCATTACAGTAACCGATGGTCTAGAATGGATGGCTTTGGTGAAATTGACTTTAATATCTGAAACGATGCATACGTTCTAGTCGAAACTTTGACCAGGGACCTATGGTAGATGATGTCTATCCAAATCTATGAAGTGCTCCTGTTCTGTGTGTGTTCTGCTCAACCGTCTAAATATTTTCAGCTGAAGGCCACCTGTTCGCTGATAATATTTATATGGCGGACACATAACGTGCACACAACGCATTTTATTTGGGTTTAACAGACTGCACTGCTGTGTGGTACATCAGGTAGTATTGTTTTTGTTTAAACACGTAATTCATTGGCTGATCAATTCCAATAACCCAGTTGGATGAACCTGTTGGTTCGCCTGATCACCTTGTCCCCGGTAACCATTAGAAGTTGCCTACATTAAAACGGTGGAAGTTCTCGATGACAATGTCCGCGCCAAAAAACAGTCGAGTCGAGCACTTTCTGGCGTACAAACGGGCAATTTGAAGCAATAGTCTTTGTAAACTGCAGCATGTGTCGTCGAATAAAGATTCAAGTTTTTGAACAATAGGACAAGGACAATTACGGCTGTTATCAAATTAAAGTATCAAACTATTTTCTGTTCTAGGTCATTATCGAAATAAAGCCATGCCCTCTGCCGGGGTGTTGCCTTGGTTACAAGGAATGGTGTGTAATCTTAACAACCCGTGTACAAGCACACCCACGCCAGGAGAAGCTCCAGGACAAGTCAACAACTTTGACAACTCTTTGTATGTAGCGATTCCTTAGTTACTATTTCCAAATGTTTTATAAATTATGCATTTAATACATTTTGCTTGGATTAGAGAACATTGATTTTTAAATGTATCTCTGTCCAACCAGAATTGCTGGGCTGTTGATTGAGCTACAGTCACTTTTGGCAAGTACATCCAGCCGAACCAACGTCGGAAAGCTTTGGGACCCAGGGACTTTGATTCTACAGACATTGAACGCTGCAAATGGTAAGGGTTTTCAAAACTGTTCAAAGTATTTTTTTGGGTCCTAGAAAAATCAAAAGTGCAATAGGGTGGTGATCTTTGGCAAACAACCTAACCCAACATTCAACCAGTCCGATAATACTGCAAAAGGACAATGTGCAAATAATATGTTCCTCAAATATGAACTGTATCAAACCATGCCAACGATGAAGAAATTGTGTTACCGTTATATTCACTGAAAATCTCACTTAGAGAAAGAATGACGAAGCTAATGAGCATTATCAGGCAATAGGTAGATGAGTAGATGTGTAGATGAGTATATGTGTAGATGTGTAGATGTGTAGATGTGTAGATGTGTAGATGAGTATATGTGTAGATGTGTAGATGTGTAGATGTGTAGATGAGTAGATGTGTATATGTGTAGATGAGTATATGTGTAGATGTGTATATGTGTAGATGTGTATATGTGTATATGTGTATATGTGTAGATGTGTAGATGAGTATATGTGTAGATGTGTAGATGAGTATATGTGTAGATGTGTAGATGAGTAGATGTGTAGATGTGTAGATCAGTATATGTGTAGATCAGTATATGTGTAGATGTGTATATGTGTAGATGTGTAGATGTGTAGATAAGTTGAATTGTAGATGTGTATATGTGCCGGCAGAGATAGACGACCACTGTTTGTCCCCGCAGAGATAGACGACCACTGTTTGTCCCGGCAGAGATTTGGTGAAGTAGGAGACCCCAAAATAGGGGAATCCTCGCATATGTTGATACGGGCCATTTCAGGGGCCACCCCTACAGCTGTTGTCACTGTAGCACATACAAAAGGCTCTATTAATAAATGAATGAAAGTCCCATGCCAAACCCTGAATCCCATAAATAATAAAGCTTTTACAGCCACTGACTAATGGCTCAACTGTAATTGGAACGGCGAAATACTTTACCAAACTGACAATCACTTTGCCACGGCTTCGACCGTGGTCCTCCATCAGCGAGAGTTGCCCGTTCAACGGGGCGGCAGTTTGGAGGATTTGTTGTTCTCCGCAATCCTTCAAAAACAGTGACGGCCCGGTTATTTACGGTCTAATTGGCTGTGCGCTCTGGCAGATCGTTTATCTTTATAAGTTGCTACTTTGCATTAAGGTCATTTAGCCTGATGATATTTAGATTTTTATAAGGCACCTGATTTGCAAATAGGCAATAGGGGGGACTTGCCATTGTCGATAGTCACGCGAACGGCGCGTCGGGGGAACGCCATTTGCATTTTCGGGGTCGCGGGCTTGTAATATGCAAGATTAAATCCATCAGAGATCTGAGCCGCGGCTTAATTAACGGGACACGCCGTCTGAGGCGAGACGGCGAAAGGTCAGTAACGCGAGCGAGAAACAGAGGGATATCAAAGGGGCCGGGATGGCAAAGGTGATTGTGTTGTGCTTCTCACTGGAGATGATTAAAAATCTGCAGGGCGGACCGGCGCCCGGAAACCGCGCTCAGTCACCGAATGGAGCGTGTTGTGGTTCAAGCAAACGCGTCACGTTGTCCGTCCAATGGCAATGGTGGAGGAATTAGTATTGTTAACAGTATGACAATACATGTGTACACGGAGCATGAAGACCTCCACATTAAATCACTATAAGCGTAAAGTCCTCATTGTATATATAAAAACCATATCATGTATGTATGGTAGAGCCGAAATCAGTCTCAAAATGTCCAGAGTGTTCTCGTCCAAAAAATGTGAAACATTTTCAGATTTCAACGAGTTCAATTACTCTAAGACACTAAAATGAACTGTGCCGATAGCCGAGCGACGCGCTGTAAAGTACCGCGATGCAAATTGGCTCGTGATCCACACCCGGACGTTCTCACTCAATGGGGGGAGGATTGTATTCAACAGACGATTGGTTTTGATGTTGTCCTTTCCATCACGATCGTCACTCGGCAGATAATCACCGCAGACTAGCTGCTTAACTGAGTGATGCATGTTTAGCAACTTTGTGCCAGCTCCCATTAAAACAGATTAACTGTGTCACCCTCCGTTGCACTTATATACATTTATCGTAACATTCATCTGTAAAAAAAAAAACATACAATTTGAACTCTTATTGGTCAGTGCACTCCAATGTGAGGAATTCAACAATGAACACAGACAATACATTTAGGAGCATTCTACCGTGCCTGTATACAAACGACTTTAGATGCTGTCAACGACAACACCATCAATAATCAAATGACATCATTCAAAAATAACTCCAGATCTTTTGTATTCGTCACTTACGGAGTGCATTCATTTTGGTCTTAAGAAAAAAAACTGCACGCTTAAACAATGAATCATCATAATGTAAAAGCACACAATTTGTTTTCTCCCTCCAACATCACGTTTCAGATAAGCCCATTCCTCTGAAAAGCATCCTGAAGGACAATGAAATGTTCTCGGCGTATCTGAAGAGGAACTTGTCCGTGCCGTCGACGGTAGCTGACAGCCTGATGACCTCACGTATCCGCCTGAATGAGGTGAGTCGGCATAAAACCACACGTGGTACTGCAGACAAAACAAGTGCAGAACGCTTTGAGAACAACAATGCCCTCATAACAAAGAGAGTAAAAAACGCCGTCTCTATTCCTGAATCCTAAATAAATGGAAAGCTTTTCTCTAAACCGGCCCTCGCAACAAAGATCGTTCCACTACGGTGGAGTCGGAGCCGGTGAAGAAATTAATCGTCCAAAGTTAATTTGTTCAATGTTTTAGTCAGCAGATAACAGACTAGTAGACTGGCGTTTGTTTCACGGTTTAGCCGTAAATTCATATATCTGCAACTCTCTTAGAGGTCCGCTGTTACGACCTTTTAGTTATTTCTACCTCCTTAATTGTTTCGAACGTATCGGAAAAATTTATTGCAAGGGCCTGTGGTAAAATCCAATTAGTTATAACACAGCACAAACACCTGGTTAAACTAATCAGCTAATCCCTAGGACCGTTATTAGTTAAATTAGTGTTTTAGCGCTAAGCGAAAACACAAATGTCACACCTTAGGTGTCCCGCAGGGATCTGTTGAGAGACATTACTTTTCCTCAAAGTGACCTTTGCGCTGATGTCGTGCTAGATGGGGGTAGTTAAACACGGGGACATTATCTTCAGCACCACACCAACTTAGCATTATTCATTGAGTTATACACAATGTTTCCAATTGGTCTTCCTACACCTGGGAACATGTCCTGGATATCAGGCTGGAGGTTACACTCCGCACTTTACACTTCACTTCTCCACATTTTCTTGCTAATAAGCGGTAGCTGGAAAACAAGCTAAGCTAGGCACAGATCAAGGATGGCTATCAAAGGGACACAAGGAACTGTATAAATGTTGTATTTTTCTAATACTTCTGGTTGTGCCTTCAAATGAAATCCCAGGGCATCCAACTGGCTGGCTTCTCGGTTAATCACACAGAAAGGACCACGGAACTCCAGGGGAAACTAGAGGTTTGCCTCTTGATCAATAACCCTGGAGAAATGACAGTAACAGAGCAGAAACACAGGTCCTTCTTCCCAATACAGAGTTCCTGACCAATAAATTATATTCCCAGTTCCTCCCAATGAAATGATCATGCGCAGTGTTTATTGTAGTCAAAGTCGAAGTTTAATGTCAATTGCACTGAATAGCGTCATTCTGTACAATGAAATTCTTATCATCTACGCAGATATAAAGATTTAAAACAAGAATGATAATAGCAACAACAAAAAAGGAAAATACAATAAAAATGAAAAAGCAGTTATGGCAAGTGTACAAAACGGCAAATATGGACAATGTGGATTGATGTCTTTATATTATATATATGTGTAGCAGTGCACATACTTGGTTACAAAAAAATCTACTTGTAGTACCTAAATATACTCCTGAGCTTACCCAACATCAACACGAATTAGACAATGAGGCTTTCTCGTAACAACGTCAACAAATTTAGATTTGCTTAGCGGATGCCATAGTCCTATTTACTGACAACGATAAGTCAGCGATAAGTGCTATATAACGCAAATACCGTTATTTATGTGTGGTGACGAATCTTGGATGTCATGGGTACAAAGTACTAAAAAAAGTGGCATTGAGGATGTGTTTTTTATGAACACACAAAGAGAAATGTTTTATAATGGTTCTATCATATCGTTACATAAGTACAATATAATATCCCACATATTTCAAAATGACAAGGTCACTCATCTGTTGTTTTGAAATGCACGATTATAAGAAGATTTATTTTACATTCAATGTGGTTCTGTTGTGGCCATTTTCGAATAAGAATCTATTCTTAACTGGCAAACGTGGTAAAGAAAAGTTTAACACAGTGCACACACAAAACCACCAGGCTTCTGTTACACATCTATTTCTGTTACTTCTACCATATCTGACACCCATATCCTGTTCACCAGATAACAGGCCTTTCTTTGCAAGACAACCTGAAGAACAGCCTTTGCAATGGAGTGACTCTTGATAGATTTGTGGAGTTCAGCAGCATCTCTGATAAAGAGGCCTTCCAGAATGTCAGCTGCTCCCTTACAGTACAGGAGATGAGTCAAACCAGAGACGTTTTCCTACAAAACCTGGACATGCGAAATATCCTCACAAATGTAAGTACAGTACGGGCAGCATTTGCCAGATCGCAATTGAATCTGGTGTGACACATTTTGATTTAGTTTAGTAAAATGTATACAATCACCGTGCTTTCTTTTAAAGAATCGGGAAATTGTTATTCATATGAGGCAGCCAATATTTCTGCATGAAAACATGTAAATAGACTGCACTCCGCACAAAGTCTTATTTAGAAAAAAATTGGATCAGCGGCAGGTTTCAAAATTTTCTTTCTCAAACTATTAGTAGACAATAGACATAGAGAAATATATAGTTTTCTGTATTTAGTGTTTCTGTACTATGCGTACTGTAGATTTCGAAATAACAATAGTATTCTTTGGTTTTTTAATTACTGAATCTGGCAACGGATTGTGCCTAATGCATGTTCCTACTTTTAATCTACTCTTAATCCACCAAACAGGGCATGTTAAGGTCAAAACTGTCAAAGGCATTTCGATCTTAATCTTCTTTGTTTATTGCACCTTTTGAAATATGTGAGAGCGTCTGTCTCAATATGTTGACATCTTGGAACAACTACAGATGCAGGTGGAAAATGATGTTTTCATCCAAAGTGGGTTCCTTTTTTACAATGGCACCTGAGCTTGTCGCTCCATTAAATTTGCCTCACCGGAAAATACTGTACTTATGTAACCACACAGTGTTTAGTTTCTGTACACTCTAAAAATAAAAAATCTGAAAACAACATCATTGTGTGATGAAACCACTCAGCTGAAAGCTGGTGTTTGAAGGGTGCAGAATCCAAAGCCAGGTATAAGTGTTACGATACAAAGATTTTTTTCAACACAGAAAGTAGAGGTACTTTGAAACATAGAAGGTGGTTGTTCAAATGGAATTATCTGTAAATGCTTTTAAAATTGTTGTGACAACACATTTAGGGGATTAGATGGCATCAAAGGAAAGCATTTCTACACCGAAATGTGTCTCTTATATAACAAAATAGTCAAATAGTAATAGTTGCTAATGGTTTATAGCGGCGTATTGATTGATGCTAACAGGTAGGATTTTTCAAAAACTTTAATTATGCAAATTTGAAAAAAGATGAGACAGAACACAGGTTGAAGCTTAGTATGACTCCCCAGAGCCCCACAAAATATGTTCATGTTTTAGAATGAATTAAAATGAAAAATACATTTTTTAAATACATAAAATACAGTAAATACACTATTGTTCAAAAGTTTGGAGTCACATTGAAATGTCCTTGTTTTCCCAGAAAAAATACATTAAATTCAATCAATCAACAAAACCTGCCAGAGTGGGTATATTGATAATATTGGATGAGAATAATATTCACATTTTCTAGAAATGTACCCGATTCTGCACAAAATAGAACCCAAAACTAAGTGTGCCAAAGCTCATTCGGTAGTGGGAGTATAACAAGTCCGGGAATGTTAAAAATCAACCCAGGATTATGTTGTTTAATACACCAATTAAGTTAGGGATTAGAATTAGAAGTGGTGGAAGCTGGGTAAATTGGGTTTCTGCATTTTATGTTCATTTTAACAGTGTGTTTAAGAAAGCTTTTTAGCTGAAGAGCAGAGCACCAAAAAACAAAAGGTCAGTTTTTTCTGTTCTACTGGTCTCCAGTGCTCTAAATCTGAGGCCATGACTCTCAGCAGGAAACCGGTGGAGATGAGATGAGAGATGAGATAGTCTCCAGTGACCAAAGTAAATTCAAAAAATTTAGATTTGTTTCAATTAGTCTTAATTTTATTAGCTTTATATTTTAGCATTTTGGTAAAACCTTATATTTTAATAGAGGCAACACATGAGTGCACTCCCTTCCAATTTTATCTTTTAGAAAATGTATGGGACAGCATAAGAAATAAATAAGTGATAAGGAAAGAAGTTCATGGAGGGGAAAAAGCCATTTGAAACAGTTAAGCCCAGAGGCATTTTCAGTCATTAAAGAGAAAGCCAGACAAGATTTAGCAAAATGGAGGATCAGAAAACATACTTTTATTCTCTGAGGCCTTGGAGTTCGGTGAATGTGGACGATAACAAAAACATAAAGCAAAGGTCTTAAGAATGGACGACAGACAGACACGGGCAGGGCTAATCGAGACAACAGTAAGTGGTACTTGGTGATGTGGAAATTGCAGAGAGCACAATGGACAGTGAGGTCATATGAGGCTTTGGACAAGAAGTAACTGGTGCTCACACGAGTCATGGTGGTCAAAATAATATGTACAACAACCAGGTGCTTTGAACACGGAAGAATGACGTTAAAAAAAGTTCCTCTCCAGAGGGCAAATTGGATTTGTCACAAGCATGGGATACATAGAGAACTTCCCTGAGTTGGTTGGACAAAAGTGGAACTGCATGGAGGACTTTACATTGTCAACTTATTACAACCTGAGCAGTTATCCTCATTCATTATTTTAGGTAAGGAAAGGAATTGAAACATTACCTAAAGATGCAGAGTGTTACGTTTAATTTTTTGAGAAATGTGAATTATACCCCAAAAAAACAATAAACATATTTTGGGAGGCAGAATGTGTAATCTGTTGTTTACCTGTGCATAAACTATAAATAGAAACCCTTTCATAAATTTATACTGAAATTCCAACTTTGATAGCAAGATTTTTTTAGGACATGGGGCACCTTTTGGCACATAAATTCTATTTTTTTGGCCTAACAGCCTAACTGTTTAATTCCTGTATTGACATGTAATGGGCTACTTGCAGGTTATGAACTCTGAAATAACCCTTACCTGAAAGTATACAGATACATTGCATCAGAGGTCACTGTCATAAAGAATGTAATTTTCACATACTTTCAACATATTTAAATTTGTAAGCACCATTCCATGTTTAAGCACCATTCCATGTTTTTTGACTATGTTCGAAAACATTAACGTCTGTTGCAACAAAGAGGAATACAACAAACATTATGCTGTTACCAAATGGCTCACAGACATTGCGTCGCCCCAAAAGTCTACTTGTGAAGTCTTTATTACAAGACAGACGAAAATCTCCCTTTTTTTCCCATAGACTACTTAGCTGCGATTTCAAGCTGTTTCATCCCAAATTGCCAGAGCAAGATGCCCATGCTTTTTCCAGTCAGTGCGTCTTAGCCTTCCTGTGTATTGCTGCCCAGGGTAAAATTGAACCGAAATTAATGTACTCAGAACTCAATAAAGGCGGCCGCAATTTCCTGGCTAAACAGGGATTCCAGTGACACCTCCTTGAATTCTTAAACGCTCTGAGTCTTATACGATTCATATATACGGTTTGAGAGAGATCGTTCTCCTTTATGACTTGCACACACACTTATACGCCAAACACACACACACACACACTCCCACACAGAGAGGGACTCACGCTTTCCTCTGGATGGATTTCAGTTATATTGTTTTGCTCTGTGAAGGTCAACATGTCATCATGTTAGCAAACTCATTGCACATGGAAATGATAGCGCTATAAATGACACGGCTAGACTGCCTTGGGCTGTTGTGTGTTTGCCATCGTGTGGTATGGCTATTATTATATACTGTAGGCACATATGTTTATATACACATACTGTACACATCCACTTAAAACTATTTGTACGATTGGTGGGACTGCATGGAATTATGTCAGATTTAAATTATTCGGTCTGCAGCTGAGCAAAGGCCTCTGACACTTTTTTATTTTATATTTTTAAGGTGGACCCTGTTGGAATTATCTACAGTAGATTTTATCCACTAATGTAACAGTAGCTATTATGTGTATATGTGTCGCATGGCCTGTATCGCCATGGTTTCTTATAAATGTGAGAGGGCATGAGAATTAAACAATGCAATACAGAGAAAATCTCTCTTAACCAGGTTTGTTAAACCTGGTGTTTGAGGTCAATTCTAATGTATTAGCTGAAAGGAAATCTTACAACTGCATGTTATATGGTTCCTCTATAATAATATAAGGAGTTGAATTGAGGTCCTTAGACCAACAGTGTTTGTATTCATTTAGATGAAAATGTACGTTAAACAGCAATGTGTTTGCAGTAATACAACATTATTGCAACCCACAAGAATAGCACAGTATGTAGAGGAATAATTTGAACTTGACTTTTTAGCTCAACAACAAAAAACGATTAACAACAACCTTGCATGTTTGTGAATGACGGTTAAAACAAATGATTGGCACCGGCAATTTCCGTCTAAATCGACATATCCAAAAAATCACCTCATCTAATATGCCGGTGACTCTATTAATGCTGCAGCTTAAGAAAATGTGTGATTTCCTCCTGGTAAGAAATACAATTGGGGTGTCCAAACTACAATTATCTTATAATTGTCAAAATTTCATGAGGGAGGTCAATTGTTGCATACTTTGAGAAATCCAGAGCTTTGGCATTTTTGTTGTAAATTTGTTGAGGTAATTTGACGAGACATCTTACTATGCTTCCTGAAACACTCCCGCAAGTTGAATTGGCTTAATGGAGGTCCGGTGACTGTGCTGGCCCCTCTATCATAGACACAATACCAGCTGTCTGCCTCCCCTCTAAATAGTTATTGCATAGTTTGTAGCTGTTCTTTGGGCCATTTTCCTGCGGTAGGTGGAAATTGGCTCCAATCAAGCGCCGTCTACAAGGTATGGCATCGTGTTGCAAAATGAAGTGATAGCCTTCCTCTTAAAGACCCATTTTACCCTGTACATCTTGTCCACTTTAGCACCATTAAAGCACCCCCAGAACATTACATTGCCTCCACCATGCTCGACTGATGTTGTCCTTGGGCAAATGTTCTACTTTGTGATCTGAACACCTCCGATTTAAATTTCCCTGTCTATAACCCTTTTTCCAATGTTCCTCTGTCTAGTGTCTTTGCCCATCTTAATATTTCCTTGCTTTTGGCCAATCTGAGATATGGTTTATTCTTTACAACTCTGCCTTGAAGGTCGGCATCCTCCCTCTTGTCTGTCTATTCTGGTTAGAGACAGTTTGTGCTAAACTAGGGTTAGTGAACATAATGTGCCATTAAAACACACTGCTGATAATGGGACTCTATACGCCTATATAGATATTCCATAAAGAATCGTCTATTTCCAGCTACAGTCGTCATTTACAATAATGTCTGCACTGGAACTCTGAATTAAATGTTATTTTAATGGACAAAAATAATAATCTTGTGACCCCAAACTTTCGAAAGGTAGTGTTTAGACATGCAAAATGTGTTGTAGTTATTAGTTGTAGTTAGTTGTAGTGTTGTCTTTAAATCGAAATATTATAATTGTCTGATTATTCTGTTGTCTTATCTTCCCCTTATGGCGCCCTTCCTCGAATACAGCTGACACAGATACAGAACTCAATGCTGTTCAAAAACTCCTATATGTTGGACTTTAAAACGGACGCCTTTGGTAGTCTGAACAAGCTACTTTGTGGGACAGAACCCGACTCCAACTCCACAAATACCACATTGAAGTTCTCTTCTTCTGGAGGCATCAACAAGTCACTTGACAACGTCATGACCAGTAATTCCAGTAAGTATCAGATATTTTTAAAACATTACATCACGTGGTGACCTAGATTGTTTGAGCCCTTGATGACAGTATCAGACTGGCAATACCTAGTTTGTGGGATTCGGTTTGTCGCCGGAACCAAATACGCTAATACGCTAAGCAAATGGTCTCACTGAGCTGTGGGTCCCTTTTGTAACATGCATCAGCGGCTGAAGTCATCAGTGATGTCATATTTAGCCCTGAGAATAAATATCTGTGGTGAAAAGCAATAATAGATATGATATGAGTTCAGTACTTGCAGTGTTTCTGTATATGTAAATTCTATTTTACATAGGTAAAGAATATTATAAGGTGGAGCACATTGTAAAATGGTTAGAGCTTAATTCAATCAATGTACATGTTTTAGAGAATGGTTAATGTACGGTGGGGAACTAACATGACAATGGTTGGTGTTAAGGAATAAGCGAGAGGCACTGATATAGGGAGGAATTTGCTTTATTTGCCATACATCTGCGTAGCATTTATGCTATCAGCCTTTTGTGTTGTTGATGCTGGCGCCCACCTGGTCCCGTACAGGAGGCGACTGCCATCTGGGAACAATCATTGTCATAAATGGTCTTCCTAGTCTGTGACAAGGTTTCAACCTTCAATACTGAATGTAAAGGAAATGCGGCTGTATTTGTTGCCCCGAAACACAGTTGGAAATGTTAGCTGCTGAATACATTGGGTCTAGCAGGTCTAGCTTGTGGTGTACAAATCTCTGTCCGCGGTGCTGATATGATGCATGTCTGATCAGCTGCCTGTTGTGGCTTTCTGTGACATCATGTAGCCGATATATTGAATATACACAAGAATTATTGTTCAATTTGGCCGCCTGTTACTCTAACATTGCTCTAACATTTCAGAAATCTATACACATGCTGACTGGAAGCAAACAACTATTTACTCGTTTGGTCATTTAATTTGAAATTCTGGTTTTTCAGCCTCGGTGAGTTGCACTCCCGCTCACTTGCTCGGCAGAGAACGTGCGTGCTGTGCACAGAACCGTACACCTTATGTAACTTTTCCTCTCAACCTGTTTTTAGGAATTTTGTATCTGAAAAATGTAGATATTTCTAAATATGTGGGGCCTTGATGGGTTTCTTTGTGAATATGGGCTTTGTAGTCGGAGACCACCATGAGACAGCGAGACGACATCAAATTGTGTTTTAAATTGTAATTTTCATTGTGAACTATCCAGCGGTTGAGATAAAAAAACAGGTCTCATTTTCTGAAATTAAAAAGTCTGGGGTCTGCTGGTTGGTTCTGAGTTAAATGCAAATTCATTCAGGTATCAGAGGAGGTTTTTATATATATATTTTGTATCAAAACAATACAGAAGGCTAGGCCCTAATGATTTTAGCTGCAAACTATTCAATATACTTTCAGAAGTTTTTGCCACCTAATGGAGTTTGTTTCCCCACACAAAAATCATAAGCTTTGCCATTGGAAATTAATATACCTTTTAGACATATATTTTAAGAGATATTACCCACAACACCAAGTTTCTGAAATATTTTGGGGGGTTATCTTTTTAACCTTCACGGTGTTTACAACGTATTCTTTTGGTTTATATTTTCAATGTATCTTGTTATGAATAGTTTGGGATGGTGGAGAAATTGCAGTGATAACACTCAAATCAAGTTATCACTCTCTCTGCCATACATAATGGCTGTATGGCTGCCACTGGCTGTACCTCGCTTGTCTTTATTAATGTTTTAGCTACTGACGGTAGCAGAAGAAAGTACAATGCCTATAAACAAGTTTATCGTCCGACCAGTGTCTGGGTTCTTCTGCCCATTTCAATCTTTTATTTTTATTAACCAGTCCAAAATATGGCTTTTTCATTGCTACTCAGCCCAGAGTCTCCTTTTCATTGTTGACTTTGAAACTGGCTTTGCAGGTACTATTTAATGAGGCTGCCAGTTTTGGACCTGTGAGCGGTCCGTTTCTCTAACTCCACACTCTAATGTATTTGTCCTCTTGCTCTGTTATGCACCGGGGCCTCACACTCCTTTCTCTGTTCTGTTTAGATCCAGTTTACGCTGTTCTGTGAAGGGAGTAGTACACATTGTTGTACAGTGTCTTCAGTTTCTTGGCATTTTTTCTCCATGTAATAGGCTTCATTTCTCATGGCATGATTAGAAGTTCAAGGAGAATGTTTTTAGTTTCTGGCCATTTTGAGGGTTTATTCGAACCCATATTTGCTGATGCTCTAGATACTGAACTAGTCGTTTTGCTTCTTTGATCAGCACAAGAGTTTTCAGCTGTGCTAACATAATTGCAAAAGGGCTTTATTATCATCAATTAGCCTTTTAAAATGCTAAACTTGGATTAGCGAACACAACGTGCCGTTGGAACACAGATGGCTGCCGCTAATGGGCCTCCGTACGCCTGTGTAGATATTCCATTGAAGATCAGCCGTTTCCAGCTGCAATAGTCATTTACAACATTAACAATGTCTACACCGTATTTCCGATCTATTCGATGTCATTTTAATGGACACAAATTTCCTTTCCTTTTAAAAACAAGGGCAATCCTAAGTGACCCCAAACCTTTGAACGATAGTGTGAATGTTCAGTAATTACATACATGGATGGTCGAAAAGTCAGACTAGTCATATGGAACATGTTTCAATTATCATTACAGTGTTGTTCCTAAAAACACGCTTTGCCTAATGAAATGTAGAAGAAATCAAACGCGGACAAGTTACCTGCCAGGCACGCAGTCCATTTCTTGTGTCAACATTTTGCAACGTCGGTCGCGCTTTTGAGGGCAGCGTCGCCTCGGTCGCGCGCACTTACATATTTGTTGATTTTAAAAACGCCCGGAACGTCCGGGACGAAGTTGTCATGTCGGCCAGTTTTTTCTCTCTCACAGTGCCATGAGTTCCTCATTACGGAAAACGCGTTTGCCCCTCTGCTTACCGACGAGGAATCATTTCTCAAGTGTAATGTCTTTAGAGTTGTACTAATTAGGTGTTGCGCTACCCTGTTCATTAATTGCCTATTTGTTTGAGGATCCGCAGAAAAAGAAATAGAGATTTTAATAAGCTCGGCTCTTCACGGGATAAAGCTACACCGTAAAGTGGATTTGTGTGCTGGTGCCACTACAAATTAGTTGAACAACGTAGCAGCCACCTCTGTCGGCATGCTAATAGCTTTCCTTGCTTATTTGTATTATTATGTACAGTAAATGGGTATGGGTAAGAACATGTCTCTTTAGACTGTATAATACACCTCTCATTTTCAAGGACCTGGGTGTGTTGTAAGACGTGAAAACAAGCAATAACCTTTGGCTACCAGAGGTAATAAATTGTGATAACCCCCAAAATGAATTCAAGATGGCATTAGCCAACTTCGAGAGTCATTACAGAAAATAACAGCGTAGAAAAAAGGCTTTTAGTATTTTTGTTTCAAATATGGCCTCCTACAAAGGATAACTGAGTTAAGCTCTTGGCTTGATCTTTTAACCCCCCCATTTGTGCTGAAAGATTATATATCAATTAATTTACCCAATTAAATGTGCTTCGGCTTTTTGGTTGTTGTTGATTTATGTTTCGTAGCTCAGGGAGAGTAACACATGCAGCAGCTAATGGGGATCTTAAATTGTAGAGAAAACTAAATGTTTGATTAAAATAGCCTGTATCCTACAGAACCACAACATCAACTTAGCTGGCAGTGGTTAATATATTTGTTTGTTGTCTTTTCAATACCAGTAAAAAGTTGGGGTGTACTATACTTGCATTAGAGCTGAAACCAGCATCATTTGTTCGGGGTTTTTGTGTGTGTAACTGTGAGACATTGGAACAAAAAGATGGATTCATGTCCGTTCATCATATGACACACTGATGTTTGACTGACACAATCGAAAGAATTCAATTTAAATGTTGCTTTGAATGATGCGTGTGTTAGCTGAATGATGTGTGTGTGTGTGTGTGTGTGTGTGTGTGTGTGTCTCTATGCATGTCCAGAGTTATGCACGCTTGTATGTGTCAGCGAGTCTTGTTTCTTTGGCGCGTCGAGTTGATCCGCTCTCCCGGGTGCAACTCAAATTGATTAAATTCGCCAGGTAAGATGAGGGGATGACTTAAGGCTCCAAGCAATTACTTGGCTGGAGCTTCCTGTGTAAAATATGGATTCGGTTCCTCGTTCCTGCCGTTGTGTGATAAATCAGACTCCTTTGGTCGGAATGTGATGGAGCATCGCAGGTTTTTGGCCAGGTAGGTATTCATTCACGACACGTGCGGTCAGGGGAAACAGCTGTTTTGGAGTGAAGGTGGCCAATAGCTCTAAACGGAGTTGACCCACAGCACCTGAGAATGGCAGCGAGACAAAAGGCAAACGTTTATTATACATCCGGCACTCAAATCGTGCACCTACGGTAAATCTGTGACGGGGGGATGCTTGAGCAGCCACGACGGGAGGCCGCTCTCAAGATGCAGGATCCTTTTGTGCTGCATTATTGGTCCGGTTATCTTTTTACTGTTATTTTTTAAGCCATATAATTACAAAAATTTAAAACATTGTAGCACAGGCAAATGTGAAAATTATTGCCTGTGCTACAATGTTTTATAGGGATTATGACACATACTATATCAGTCAATGAAAACAAATGATTGCATGCATATAGAACGCACCTGTATTGTATTATTGTTGTAATTTTATTGTAACGTAAATGTCAGGAACCCGGACCGAGTAATTCTCTGCATTTCTTTGTATATCCCCGTACATTTCATTTAATGTTATTTTAAATGTTTGTAATTCTATGGCATAAAAACATAGATCAATCTTCAAAACACAACACAATAATGATCTTGACAACAACCTTGATGGTGAAACATTGATAATATCTTTTGTCAACTAATGCCTTTTAAGTTCATTATCAGAAAGATTTTTTTTTAAATCTACAACAGTGTTGAGTAGTTTCTCTCATCCAGACAAACGACCAAACATGTCTGTCTTCTGGTCCTCCCTTGATCAGGTGCCTTCTGCAAAGTGTTGATTGACACCCTTGAGGGAACTCCCGGGATGCGCGTTGTATGGAGCACATTCAAGCCTCTGATCAAAGGGAAGATACTCTACACTCCTGACACACCTGCCACCAGAATAATGGTGAAAGAGGTGAGAAAAAGTAAAACATGAACTCATATTGTAAGCACATCATTCTGGACAGAATAAGAGAATGAAAGAAAGTAAAATATCTGGAAGGGTATGTGTAAATTCCAATAGAAGTCCGTAAAATAATAATATCCCGCTGCTTAGCAGGTTCCGCTGCCTTGACTGTCTGTCTGATTGCTCCACACGGGGTTCACATCAGTGGTCCTCTGCTCAGCAGACACCTCTCTATTCACTGTCTGATTGTTTCATACGGGGTTTACATCAGTGGTCTTCTGCTTAGTAACAGATGTGGGGGTCTTCTCGGAGACTTGACCTCCTTATGGAGTACGTTTCAAACATGTCCATGCGCTATGCCTGCAACACTGTGGACTCATCGTCTGCAACCATCATATCAAGTGTTACCAAGATGCATTTTTCCACAGTCGAGGTGGAGACGACTCGCTGCTCCAGAAGTGTTTTACTACGTAAACATTCCTTAAATGGACAAACCAGTAAAGAGACATAGTCTGACGTGCCTGTATAGACGCTTTGCATGATTAAAATATGTTCCATTGTGTCTAATTGCATACTTTCATTACAAATAATGCCAATTATAAATACATGAGGCGGTAATTAAATTCACTGGCAAATGATGATACAGGATATGAACCCAGAAAACATCAAAGAAAGTGTCCGTGTAGAGCAGAGGATCAGGGGAAATGGAGAATTTGTTTTTTTTCACGATGTTTCTCCTGACATTAGCATCATTCTGATAACCGAATAAACAAACCAAACAAGCGTCTAGGTGCCGTGGGAAATTGGACACGGAGAATATTGGGTGAGATAATGACTGGGTGGATCCATCAACATCACAGCGAGTCGCGCTGTCTTGACATTGGGGCCCGTCTTTTTACTTGGTTCAGCCGCATTGTTTACACTTCAGTGCTCGGGAGTAAATAAATAGTCACATCAGGGGTAAGAATCAGACGAGACCACCCGCTGAATAGGTGAAAATGCGAAGACGCAACGACTTCTCAAGGTTGTATTGGCTGCAAACTAAATTAGGCAGCACCGCGGGAACGCGTCGGAAAAGAGAAACACCGCTCTCCTGTTCTGATCGTCACAGTGTATCTCTTTTTTGCAGGCAAATAGCACATTCAACGCGTTGGCCATGTTGAAAGAGCTGGCGGGAGCTTGGGAGGTGGTCGGACCACGTGTTTGGAACTACTTTCAAAATGGCCGCCAAGTCAATGCACTGCGGGTAAGACTACTACTCCTTCAACAGATATGGATACCAGATGTAGCACATTTGTCAGTTGTTGGATAAGGCATGGTGAGTGACTTGTGTTGTATTACTGTCACCATTTGTTATTTCTCCTTTAGGGTATGTCTAATGATAATTTGAGATAATTAAAATACTAGTTGGTTTTATCCATCAAATTATTTATTAATCGGTGGCACTTATCATCCTAATATATTGTAAATTTGAAAATTATCCCCAAGATTGCAGCTGATGAAGATTTCCTACATCTAAAGCGCAAATCTCATAAAAGCCAAAAGCGGATTTAGTATGAAAACTTTTTCTCATAATGTGAAGTCGCCAGATCGAGTTTCGTAAAACGTTGTCTAACTTTGCTAGCAATCACAAAATTGTGATCTGTCTACAGCGATGTTTACGGTACGTCAAAGATTGCGAAGACGTTTTTATTCTAAATCGTTGTCTACTTTTGCAAGACCATGCATTTCCAAGCCACTGTGGTGTAATCTAGATGATTAAAATTATTATCCCTTGTTCTAATATTGACCATCTACGCTGCCGTGTCCGCGAAATGTCGATGATAATAAAATGGCAACAACTCAACTGTGTGACTGAGGTGAAATCTATTAATAATTGATCTTTAATGACAATGACCTCGGTTGTAATTACTTTTAATATATCAGGTAACATGCTGCATGTAATACAGCCTGCAATGCTGATGTTATCCATGAGCAAGAAATAAAATATTACCAGCCTTTAAGAAGACATCCTTCCCACACGCAAATATCTATATACACTTGTGCCAAAGTAGACCTTCTGTAGACTCGGATCAGACGGGATAGCCTTCGTCGGCCTCGCTCATTGATGGTTTGTGGTTGGTCTCACCTCGGACCGCTGCCGGCAGGTACTTACCGCTGCTGACTGGGAGCACCCCGCAAGCCTTGTCGTTTCAGAGATGGCACGATGTCTCCTGCCCATTTTTCCTACGTACAACAACAAGTCAACTACGAGATCTGACGTTTCGCTTACCATCTAGTCTAACTGGACCTCGACCCGAGCCCTTGTTCGTAGATGATCGTCGTCATTCGCTTCACCTGAACTCAGTATATAAAGTAATAACGGATAAGTGCTGGATAATTTTCAGGTGCGCAGTCAGGCAACGGGATTAGCTTGGAACGGAGAGGTGGAGAGCTCGCACACCTTCCCCCTCCCAGCGCCCCGTCTCCCTTTTCTCTTCCCTCCACGCTGACATTACTCCTGTGTCACCTGAAATGAGCTTATGGACAGGGAAGAGTGGACTGGAGAGCTGCATACAGCCAGGGTATTCATTACCCTAGCCCTAACCTTTACACAAATGGTCCCGGCAATTCTCCTTTGTCTTCATTTTCTTCCTCCAAGCAGCCTGCCCAGCTCCCCTCAGAACGGGTACCTCCGAGTGGCATGTAATCTTCTGCCGAGGTCTCTCAAGGTGTTTGCAACTTTCGGTATTGATGGCGGCAATTAGAGCCTGGTCGTTTTGTCAGGCAAGATACCCTAAATCTCAAATTTATTTAGAGACACCAGAAGTATAGATGCCAATTGGGTGGTTCTAAACAAGATGGTGACGATTTCGCGTTTCCAATCAGCACAAGGGCTGGACGCAGTTACTATAGATTAGTTTACAACAATACAGTCCTCTCAAATCTGAACTAAGTCCTGTCAAATATAAGTGGCAAGAGAGAATTAAACAGATCGATTGATATGTCACTAACTTTTCACAAATTTGATTGTATGAGCGATTGTATGACATTGATGATACGTGTTGCCCATGTCATCTACTGCTCCATTCCTAGATGTGTACCAAAAAAGGCAAATACATACAAAACCTTTTTTAAATGAATACTTTTCAAGCTAGCACTGTTCCGGTCTCGTTCTTTAAGAGAAAAGTAAGAGGTGTGCAAATTCACTTGGGTAAATGTTAGCGGAAGGATTCTACACCGTGCACCTTTAGTTATTATAACATGTGGGAATTAAGTAGCTAAGAAGCATACACTGTTGCATTACACGATGAGCCAATAACGTCTGACCTGCAGGTCTTAATGACAACGCCCAAATTGTTATGGCCAGACGACTGGTGGCCCCGCGAGGAGCGACAAACCACACACCGGCCACAGTGTGTTGGGCGTCCAAGGCTTATGGATACATCGGGCCAATGAAGAATGTCCTGTCTGGTCCAAACTGACAGACAGTGTTGTGTGTTTGGCAGTCACAGAAAATGTTACTTATGATACCGGGAGGAATGTGCCACAACGAACAGTACATGGCACCCTGCTGTGTCGGGGGCCCGTGCAGCTGCAGACCGGTCCGATTGTGTCCATCGTTGAATTGGCCAAACAGTTGGCACGCGAATGTCGGAACCGGACCTTTGAGTAATTGCAGCCAGTAATGTTTTTTTAATATCCCTGATCTATATAACAGAAACCTTCTACTTGGCCACAAAAAGACACTTACAATAAAGGGGTAGTTTTAGCCCCAATTGTAAAGGCAATGTCTCATGTTCCGACTTGGAAAAGACAGACCTTTTGATTGAGGAACATGATGAAGTGTTTAAGGTGTTGCCACGGCCACCAAATGTCCCAAATCGTAATCTGATTGAGCAGCTATGGGTTGTGCGGGATCTAGAACTGTGATCAATGGTGGATGACGTGCTTGGAGGAAAGCCATGGGTTCCTATTACGTACGTCACCAAGACACAGGTACAAGGTCTTGTGAGGGAAATAAGAGGAATTAACCAGATGGAGAAAAAACATATATATATATATATATATATACAGTATATGTCTGGGTATTACATCAATGTTAATGCTGGTTCTGAAAAAGTCTACAAGTTGAAATTAGTCATAGCGTTCGTTGAATGGATGAATGTGCTAATAAAGAAAAACATAACTGCGTGAAAAACGTCATTGCCCGGGGCAATTGTCCAAATGTGAGGTATAGAAAAAAATGTACGGTGGTATGTTTGCAGGGGAATCTGTTGGGAACAAGTGGAGACTCTCATCTCTTAGTGGTATCGTTCAACTTTCCAATGAAGAGGTGATCATACCAAACCTGTTTGTAAAAATATATATATTTGATTCTAGGTTGTTCCTATGTTGTTGTGGACATCTGGAGGCATACAGTACTTAGTGGTTGTTTTGTGATGTATACAGTGGATATGAGGATATATATATATCCTTAAATGAGTAGGTCTATCAAACTTGAAAAGTACATACATCATAATAATGCTTAGGACGTTTTACACTAAAAGACTAAAAACATATGATATAAATAATAGTATTTGCCCTAGAGAACACCATGTGTCTACATTTATAACAGTTTTATACTGTGAAGGAGCAGCCGATTATTATATTAAAAAAACAGTGACCACAGAGGGACACGTAACCATGGAATTACCATCAGCATCCAGTAATGCCGGGAAAAACTCAAAAGGCTGATTTTCTCTGTGGACGTATTTCCACAATACCTGGGAGGCCAGGAACAAACATGTATTTTGGTTTGTTTTATGTCAAGTAATGTCATTTGACATATGGATGCTCGGGTTAAGCGGCATAATGTGCAACTATCAGACTCAAATGCCACTAATCATTAGGTCATGTGGTATATTTGAACATAGCTGGCATGTTTTGCCCGGATTCCGGCATCATGTATAAGTCCCCTCTTACAAACATTCTTAACTATGATTTTTTTTTTCTCTGCTACAGACGTACCCCAAGAAACAATATGAATAATTTTATTGTTATTGGCACAAAAATGGTTGAACGGAGAAGGTCAAGCCAAGCATAGCAACGCCGTCACTTGACCCTTTGACCCCGCGTCGAATGGAATATGTTTCCTGAAGTGTTGACTTAGAAATGTTACTTACACACAAGTCAAAATATTTTAAAGCCCAGGGATTTAAAAGGGAAAACGTTGTATGTGTGTGTGTGTTTGTGTGTGTCTTCAGCCTTTTCTGACGGCAAATTATGCACATGAATTATCAGTAGAGCATGTTCCATTCCTATAGTTATACAACACAACACTATGCTATTACCATGTTATTACACAGACGCAATTTCATGCTTGCAGGCATACTGCACCTACCTCACAGGAAACACTGAATGGAGCAGTTGCAAACAGATGGAAATGTGCATCCCAAATCACACTCATTCCCTTCTTTTGATCCGGGGCCCACAGGGATCTGGTCAAATGTAGTGCAGCATATAGGGGCTAGGCTGCGGTTGGGTGTATGTTTTAACCGAACCTGCACCGTGGCACATGCGGTGTCAGCGTGGGAAGCTGTTACGTAAGGCGACCGCTGTTCCGTACTGCGGGGACGGGCTGCGGTCCATTCTTTCGACGGCGCACGCAGGGAGGCTGTATCAGTGAAGCCATTTGCATTTAGATGATCATATCTCTTCATTAACTCCCCGCACGCAGAGCACAGTCGCGGATCACACTGCGAGTCTGGAGAGCGAGCCGATGGTTAAGAGTTAATACCCACCTGGTGATTATCACACTGGGATTACTAGTGTGTGTGTGTGGGTGGGTGCTGGGGGGGCGGACAGAGACAGAACATGTTTGTCGATGTGTGGGTGACATAGTGAATACATGCGTGTATTTGGGATATGTGTACACATTTGCGTGTGTCTGTGTGTTAATGCGAGCATGCGTGTGTGTGTGTGTTACTGAATGTGTGTGTGTTACTGTGTGTGTTATTGTGTGTGTGCGTGTTACTGTGTGTGTTATTGTGTGTGTGTGTGCGTGTTACTGTGTGTGTTATTGTGTGTGTGTGTTTTATTGTGTACGTGCGTGTTACTGTGTGTGTTACTGTGTGTGTTACTGTGTGTGTTATTGTTTGTGTTACTGTGTGTGTTACTGTGTGTGTCACTGTGTGTGTTATTGTGTGTGTTACTCTGTGTGTTATTGTGTGTGTTACTGTGTGTGTTATTGTTTGTGTTACTGTGTGTGTTACTGTGTGTGTCACTGTGTGTGTTATTGTGTGTGTTACTCTGTGTGTTATTGTTTGTGTTACTGTGTGTGTTACTGTGTGTGTCACTGTGTGTGTTATTGTGTGTGTTACTCTGTGTGTTATTGTTTGTGTTACTGTGTGTGT
Organism: Dallia pectoralis; assembly: GCA_029465975.1. Lineage (NCBI taxonomy): Eukaryota > Metazoa > Chordata > Actinopteri > Esociformes > Umbridae > Dallia > Dallia pectoralis. The sequence continues at coordinate 17,773,255 of CM055735.1, forward strand.
TACTGTGTGTGTCCGTGTTACTGTGGGTGTGTTATTGTTTGTGTTACTGTGTGTGTTACTGTGTGTGTTATTGTGCGTGTTACTGTGTGTGTTATTGTGTGTGTGTGTGTGTTACTGTGTGTGTTACTGTGTGTGTCACTGTGTGTGTTATTGTGTGTGTTACTCTGTGTGTTATTGTTTGTGTTACTGTGTGTGTTACTGTGTGTGTCACTGTGTGTGTTATTGTGTGTGTTACTCTGTGTGTTATTGTTTGTGTTACTGTGTGTGTTACTGTGTGTGTCACTGTGTGTGTTATTGTGTGTGTTACTCTGTGTGTTATTGTTTGTGTTACTGTGTGTGTTACTGTGTGTGTCCGTGTTACTGTGGGTGTGTTATTGTTTGTGTTACTGTGTGTGTTACTGTGTGTGTTATTGTGCGTGTTACTGTGTGTGTTATTGTGTGTGTGTGTGTGTTACTGTGTGTGTTATTGTGTGTGTTACTCTGTGTGTTATTGTTTGTGTTACTGTGTGTGTTATTGTGTGTGTGTGTGTGTGTTACTGTGTGTGTTATTGTGTGTTTGCGTGTTACTGTGTGTCCATGTGCGCAGGTCACTGCGTGTCTGAGAGCCTGTGTGTCCCTTACACCTGTCACGGGCACATCCATGTAAAATGAGGCCGTCAATTCCCAGGCCTGAAGTACAACAGTGCCATCTAGCTTAACGGTGAAGCATAATTAATTATCCGACAGAGAACCGAGTCATGCAAGTGCAGGTGGGAGGTCTGGGATCTGCCATGCTGCACGTCTCCAATTAGCCTCCGCCGCATTCATTTCTCCCGCCATTGATTGTTTTATAATCTGATGAGTGTAAATTACCCACACACGCACGGGCCTCTCATCTTCTGCTTTTCCAATCAGGCCTCGCTCAGTAGCCCCGCGTTCGCGGCGGCGCTCGACCGGCAGCTCCGAGGCACAAATTGGACGCCTGATCTGCTCGCCAACTTCCTGTACAGCGGGCCCCCGGAGGACCGCCCCCCGGGCATGCCGACGAATGACTGGCGTGACATGTTCCGGACCATCAGCCAGATCCTGGACCTCCTGAAAAAGTTCATCGGGGTTAGTTCATTCTTCAAAACAGAGTGATGTTATATTTTCCCCCTTGTGCAAATACGCAGACAGTTTACTTTTAATTATAACATTAGCTTGAAAACCCTATATGACAGTTTATAATTTAGTAAGTTATGCTGCAACATGTCTGGCCATACAGTATAAAAACAGACTCCGAGCAGAAACTGCCCAAGAATCCTCTAATGTCCTGCATACAAGGACAGAAATGAATGTGACATTCTGCATTTGGCCATTCTGTTGACTGATACGCACTATCCTAACTGTGAACATGTTATAGTATAACATTGGACTTCCACCACTGACAGGAAGTACATAACAGGTCCAAGCAGCAGAGATATGTGTGGACAGCTGTCAAGGCATACTCAATCCCAGGACAGCTAGCTCGTTACAGTCCACAGAAAACAATGATGTCTAATAGTGAGTGCCAGCCAGCCAGCTACCATGCGTATATCTCAAACACATTTTTTAGATCTATATTCTGAGGTGTGGAGCTGAGCAGTATGGACAAAAAGACACACGTTGCGATACGTTGCCTGAATTCATATGACACGGAAAAATGCTACCTGTTGGGCCGTTGAATAGCGCTGGAGTAATGCCCCCGCCTCATTGGCTGATTAGCGCCGGGGTCCCGTTGAGAGCAATACGATTGGTAAGGACCGTTCAGGTTCGGGCGGAGTTAGCAATCAAATAGGGTCGCCATGCCTAGTTGCGCTTTAGTGACTCCTTGTGGCAGCGGGATCATCTGGACTAAATCGTCTCTTTTGTACATGAAACCTCTCAACTTGTCCAGCTGATCTCGTTTTAAATGACATTTTGCTTTTCTGTGTACCCTCTACAACAGTGCATGGACCTGGACAAGTTTCAGGCTGTTGACAACGAGGGACACCTTGTGACTCGGGCCTTGGAGCTCCTCGACAACAACACTTACTGGGCCGGAATCGTCTTCCTCGATCTCAACGCGGCCGCCAGCCAACCACCTCCGTATGTTAAGTATAAGATCCGCATGGACATCGATGAGGCAGAGCGGACGGATAAGATCAGAGACAGGTACGTCCATTACACAACTTCTGCACATTTTTTTGTGGTTGAGCTGTCGACGAAAACGCTGGAAAAGGTCTGTTCATTCGTTATGGGCTTTTCTTAATTTGATTTTAAAGGCATATTTGGGTTTGTAGCATTTTCCTGAAATATTTTGCGGAGGCCTTGAAATAGATCTGCAAACAACAATTGTTCCGCATCCGCAAATGGACTAGCCAAACTAGTTGTGGTACATTAAGGTCTATATGCTAAAAAACGAAATTACCCTTCAAAGGCCAAAGTGATTCTAGATCATATTCTATTACAGGTCTTGGTTCTGAGCACATCTTGGGATTTTTCCCCATCAACTGACATATTAACCAGACCGAAGCAAAACAGTCTTTTTCGTGTGCAATTTATTTTCAATCACACGAACGGTGTACTGGAACATGTAGCGCCGACGAGCCGATGAAGTCAGATCCATTTCGACCGATTTCAACCTTGCCTTTGTCCCGTAGAACCTAATCATTATGTGACGTGTGTTCTTTCAATTTGAAGAGGGTGGACCCCTGGGGCCCGCGACAACTCCTTCAGCGACGCACGTTATGTATGGGGCGGCTTCGCCTATCTGCAGGACATGATGGACCACGGGATAATCCGGGTCCACACCAACAGATCCAAGCCCCTAGGCGTGTTTGCCCAGCAAATGCCATATCCCTGCTACGTGGATGACGTGTGAGTACAAACGCTTTTAGCCATCCGGGCTCGTGATTATACAGGGAACAAAGTATTACCCCAATAAAAATCTACTCACTCTGGGACTTGTCACTCATCGCCACCGCAGGCTTGAGTAGTGGGCCCGTCGGTCACTTGGCCTAAAAAACTCTGTCTCTACGGAACGTCGTCCGTAGCTGTCTGTTGTTTTGTCTTCTATTGCTGGCCGCCGCTTTTTGGCGAGGTTATAGCGAGTGTTTTATTATAATTCGAACTGAAATGTTTGACGGCCGTCATGAGTTTTTACTTATAAATTGCGAAACAGCTGAAGGAAAACACGAACGTATTGCAAGACGGAGATACAACAAGACGGAGACGAAAAAGTCTAATCCATTGATTTGGTGCGACCACAGGCAGACAGAGTCCCGTGAATTATAGACCTGAATGCTTGATGCGTGTTTAAATTATTCAGGCCACATTCTTAATATCCCTCCCTTTCATTTAACGGCACAGGAACGCACCCAATTCCCTTCTTGAAGCTGCAGACAGAGTCAATCACATGTCAGGATTGATAGGGACCATTGTAATTCTGTGTGAATCGGGTGTTCATCAGCGTTATTGTTCTAAATCACAATAGATAAGCCGTGTTTCGCCTAGGGAGAGGGAGAATGCTCTATAGCTCTCAATCTGAGGCCGCTAAAATTTCCTCCGAGGACAATTACCCCCTTTATGGCTTTATTGTTTCCATTAATATACTGAGAGCTCGTGTGATGTCATCGGTGGAAAGATCATTACATCACGGTCATCAAATCAGCAATCAGTTGTTTTTAAGCAGATTACTCACCCAGAGACACATAAAGCCCTCACATATTTAAATACAAATAAATCACCTGATCTTGATAATTTAGATCCATTCTTTTTAAAGCTAGCTGCTGATTTTATTGCAACAACATTCTTATGTTTTAATCTTTTGTAAAGATTGAATTAAATTCCATTCATTTGGAAATTGGGATTTTAAAACCCTATTCAATTTTTAGAATCACTTGTGAGCAAGCAACTGAAAGTAAAATGATCTTATTAGTTTATCAATCTGGTTTTAGAAAGAAAAACAAAAGACAATTATAGCAGGTCTCAAAGAAATAAATACCTTTTGTCACTCTAGACTCCACTGTGCACCCCCTTATTAGTGATCTATCAAAAGCTTTTAATATGGTGGATCATGAAAAGATGAAGCATAGATTTTTGGATATAGAATTATCAGTAGAATCAGTTTTAGGTTTACAAACCTTTTCTCCAACAGATGACAATGTGTGCAGGTATAAGATCTCACCTCTAAGCTTGTGGAATTTTTTCAGGGTGTTCCTCAGGGATCCGTTCTGGGACCACTACTCTTTAAAAAATACTTAAATAACATAACGGCAAAGATGCAGACGATAATTAATAGTGTTCAACAAAGATTTCATCTACGGAAAATTGTCTGAAATATTAATTAAACAATCTAAAAGATTAAACAATGTTCTTTTCAATCTCAGAATACTATATATATTTTACGCCATGGTACTATAATTCAGTAACTGTACACAAATGTATTGGTATTTTATTGTTGACACTCTCTTCTTTAAGTCACATTCTACACTTCATAAAAAAAAGGTTCAATTTGGGCTGCTATTTTAGAATCAAGTGTTGTTGTTTTTGGAGGCTATACGGAAACTTGTACTTGCAACTTTTATCTCTACTTTTAGATTAGGAGAATGTAATTTACAGTCCTTCCATTCCATGGACACTGTTTACTGTGGTGTTTTTCAGTTCTTACTAATTATACAATAGAGAGGCAGGCCCACATTGTCCACGCGTAGACTCTCTCGTTCTTATTTTTAACTTACTAGCTGTTCTTGAGTTGACATTATCCTACCTACAATTAGCAGCTATTTGACAGTGACATGCCCAGTGGTGAAAATCAACATTTACATCAACAAATAGCATTTTTTTTTCATGTTCAATGTTTGTACATTGCTAGTCATATATTTTGGATAAACTTACCCATTAACAGTTATAAATCTATTAGAATATCCTAAACTCAGATGAGAGGTGATAATGAAATTTGTTAATATTAAAGATATTTGTCCAGATGGAACAATGCAGTGTCCCAGTCACCCTTGTTGTGTACATCTCTATGGCAGATATTGCAGGCAATTCATGAACAACTCAACAAAAATTCACAAACAACTCAACAACAATTCGGGAACAACTCAGCTGGCTTTGTCCTGACATCATTGTGGTTCAGGGAGACACATAACGTATGTCCATTGTGCTTTTCTTCACACATCAATTAAAACAACGATTTATTCGCCCGCTGTTTCGACACAACAGAAAGCATCTAGTCCGTGTTCATTATGTTCCAGCGAACGTTGTAAACAAGTTTAAATAGGAAAATCAAAGTGCTCAGTTCCTAATGCCGCCCTCCTGCCTGGGTTCTCTGTGAAACAAAGGATTAATAATCAGCGAAGATGAATGGGGACCATAAACCACCGCTATTTGCCTGCTCCCTACGCCATTTACTCTTTGCCTGCCTTGCCATTTGGGCATGTTCGTAAATTATTAACACTTGAAAACTGTTATTTCATTCATAAATAATTGAGAGCGGGATTGCCAAGAGAAAGAAGATGCACTAAGATGCGGAGAAGCGTGAGAGAAAGGGGTAATTATTAAGATCTGAAAATGTGTTGGCGCCTCCGAAACCCCAAAGTGGGAGGAAGACCATTGTGCATTCACACGTTCCCGTTTTGAATCCGCCGTAACCATTTTTCAGTTCAGAAAATACAAAAAAGCCTTATCTGACTTTAAAATGTAATCAAAAAAGCCTTGAATTCTCGTATTTTTTCACACAACGTATTAACAATTGATAATATGTTTGCTTCACCTGGACAGAGCGGAGCCAAGAAAACAAATGGATTAACGATATAAATGACATAGTCTAAGGATAAAATGAAAAATAATCAGTTGCTCACAGCTTCATGCAAAGTGCTATGGAATATGTATTTTGTTTTTTTCTTGTTTGAATATATTGTAACCCCACCCCCTCCCTTTACCTGCATATTTTAGTACCATCCCATTACAAATGTGCTGTTTAGAAAACATTATATTTATTTGATTATACATGTACAGTTTAATTTTTTCAGGCATTTCTGAAAATGCCTGCTAGCGTTCTACAACATAAAACTGCTAAAGATCTATCTCAAGCCCTGTATTATGGTTGCATAGTACAATTAAGGGGAAATACTTCTGAATACGTTCAAGGCTACTGTTGCTAGACAAAGATATAAACAAAAAATAACATTATTAGATTTTCTGACTGAGCTTACAGTTAGCTGAACCACAGGAGGTCGTACTAATAATAATTTTATTTATAATGCACTTTATATCAACCACAGGTTATATATAGTTGTATATAGTTATTTGCAATGTTAAATATTAAGATAGGAAAAAATACAATAATTGAAAACTTTTTGCCCTGCTGTGGTCCAATCCGTTGTGACAAAAACCATACATATGGCTTAAAATTTTACAATATAACCTGCTTTCGGGTTAAGCCAAAAATAATAAATAATCAAATACATTTTACTAGACACAGTCCTTTGGCTTGATTTGTAAGAATCACCACACTTAAATAAATTGTAGTTCAGTTTAAAAATGATCTACAATGCACCAAATATACGTACCAAGCACAGGACAAATGTGACATAATTTAACCGTTCTATAGGTATTCTCTGCTTCTCATCACTTGATTTACTAGGAATCCAAGTTTCACGAACCTTCCTAATTTAGGTCATGGCTGCGGTGTAACTCAAGCGCTGTAACATGCACCCGGTAGGACTTATATTACTTAAGCACCCTCGGATCGATCAGCGATGTATTATTCAGGAGCATCTGGTGGCAAGGTTGTCAATGTCAAACATGGTGTGCATGACTGATCTACTCCAGAGTGACTAGTCCCCGATGAGTCAATGAAGAGTTAACTGTTACCGGCTGCCTGCCATGAAAGGAAAAATCCGGAATTTGTTCGTTTTTTGAATGTCTGGCTAATGACAGCTGGTAACTGTTAAGAGTGTGACACATATATTTGCATTGTGAGCTTTGTACTTCAGTCTTAAGCAATCGCAACCTAAAAATATAACCTAAAAATATAACCTAAAGTATAAATTTTGCGATGTAATAATGAACATACTTTTAGACGGTCATTACTTTTGGAGCATATGGACGGGCAGTCCTTGAACCATGGCTCAAGTGGTAACATTTCTCCAACCTCAGCTGTTTGCCAAAAAGGTGTGTGGGAAGAAGATTGACCTGTGTTGTTGCCAGGGAAAGTTCACCCAAATTACCAAATGATATATGGGGTTTCTGACCCTGCGACCTATGGATGAGGTGTGACAGCAAATCCCTGACTGCGTGTGTTTTTTTTTGTCTATGTTTTCAACCACTCACATTTTAGCATTTGTTGCACAACTCCTGTCCATGTCCTTGTACTGGTTTTCATAGAAAGAGTCATGCCATCATGTCCAAATGATAAAAATTCTTAAAAAATGATGCACGAAACATGCTAATATGAGCATTATCACTTCACTGGGATTTATGCAATTTGCAAATACCTTCACCATTGTCCATGAACTGTGACTTTGGTGGAGAATTAATATTATTATAAATAAAAAAATTAAAAATCATTCTCAATACATGTTCTTAAAACTGGTAAACAGCTCTGGTCCAGACTCATTTTAAATGTACGTTTGTTTTTCGGTCCATCCCTGTGACACTCACTCATTGTAGTGTGCTGTACCTAGAAACTGGGCTCAAACGAATCCCTTCCTGTGGCTTACAAAGCTCCCAGTGAAAGTGATACATCCTACAAGAAAACCTGATGTGACCTCAGACCCAGGTCTCTACCATTCAAGTTCTCACATTACTCTGTTTTCCCCCATTCACATTGGGCACAAGGTCTGCCAATACGTAGAGAGGTAGGGGACTGGGTAAGCCCCAAGTCTCCACTGTGTCATGAATTGGTACGACGCTGCACAGTTGTCACTTTATTTCCTTTAGCGCTGGGCACAACTCAAAACGTTGCTGTTGCTATGGCACAGAGACTTTAAAGGTTTCTCTCTGGTGAGCCAGCACTCATGGCTCCAGACTCACAACTGCCCTTTGTACAGAGATTCAAAGAAAAACATTTGAACAGCAGAGAGAATGAAAAAAATCTGTTTGCTCCTGTCGCTCTCCCTAAAATCTCCACGGTCAGAGGTGAATTTCCGATTAAGTGAAGTTTGGGCCCGCTTTCTTTTTTTTAAAATCGGAGAGTGTTAAACGCCGCCTAAATCACTCGCCCAATAGTTATCTGAGAAATGTGCCCTGATGTAAATGGGCTTTGATGAATTCTTCGTGTTCAATGACTTGAAAGTAGGACATCATCCTGCTTATAGTCCGGTCCTTTCGTTCGTTCTGCCTTCCCGAGATAAACGAGTGGCTCGCTGACAGCAATAAGGACCCCGTTACCGGTCAGTGAGCATAATTAATATGTGGAATCTACACTTTATCAAACGCTCGGTCCACTGCATTTTGTAGCGTGGCGTTTTGGCGGTCATGTATTTAATATTGTCCCGTTGCATCGTCACATCCTCAAATGGTTCGTAATCAAATACGTGACGGTCAGTTTTAAGTGGTTAAATGAAATAGATGCATATGGTTTATACACTGAGCCATAACAGTGTGTCCGATATGTTGTAACATGTTTCTCAAACAAACCCCGAACAACGTGTGCAGTGTGGCACAGCGCATTATTCTGCTAAAGAGGCCACTGACGTCAGGGAATATCATTGCCATGAAGGGGTGTACCTGGTCTGCAACGATGTTTAGGTCGGTGTAACATGTCAAATTGACGTCCACATGAATGCCCGGACCCAGGGTTTCTCAGCAGAACATTGCCCAGAGCCTTATCAGACCGGTTGACCTTCATTAACTCCTCCAAGGTCCAGTTCCTACGCTCACGTGCCCATTGTGGGCGCTGTTGACAATAGACGGGGGGTCACCATGGGCAGTCTGACCGGTCTGCAGCTACGCTGCCCGTAACACATTCCTCCTGTAACCATCATTATAATCCATAGCTATTATTTATATTTCTAACCACTAAATGGAGTCATGTACCGGTATGAAAGTGAAGCTCAGTGTACGTTAATGTCAACATCTGCAACCAGCTGCAGCAGATATGCCACCAGTTTAGACCAAACTAGGGGTAGAACTCTGTCATCACTTCAAAACCTGAAAAATAACACTTCTAAAAGTCCTGTGACGAAAACAGCCAATACATTCAAATCTGTGTTGAGTAGCCACGTTATGGTCCTACAAGAATCTATAAGTCATGATGAATTTGAGAAATATCCAGATATCTTTCAATGATTTGATGATATGCCAGTTCCATCTATATCCACACAGTCTGGATTCCATTGACCTCCACACAGCGTCTATTTTACTGGAGAACCTACAGGTTAACGGATAACGGCAGCCTGCTATTGTTCGCTGATATTTTTCCATGCTAGAGAACAATTTTACGTACATTTGAATCATCATAACCGCTATCGTTTAGCTGATTCATGGGATCGAGCAGATTGGTGGATACACTTCTTTGCAGTCCGCTCCCATTGGTCAACCCGCACACTCAGACGACAGCCGACTCACGTAGGGATGCACGTTATGTTCAGTTTTTGTTTCTATGGGCTAGCTAGCCAACCAAGCTACTGTGCAGATATATTCTTCAATTTATTATTTTACCATATTTTATCATAGGACAAGCAAACCATGTTTGACCAGGAGCCTCCCTACCTCCTATCACGTCCTGAGGAGATTAATGTCCATTCTAGTATCCTAATTGGCCGATTTTACGCTTAATCCATTAAAAATAGAGCTGTTTGCAGTAGGTATGCATTGATTCGAAGGCAAGATTGATTCGTTTCTATCTTAGCGGTGTAACGCGTCTTGTTCGGGGCATCTCGGCAAAATCTGTTTGCCAGAGCTCCGTCTTTACATAAGGTGTCGGGGGCTACACAGCAGATTATTCATAAATAATACATTAGCTCCCATCTGGATTCATTGCACTCTTCAGTCAAAGCCCGGGCCTGTCGATATCCCCGGCGTTGCCATTTCCTGACCCCCGTTTGATTGACTCCTTCCCTCCTGCGCCCGCCAGCTTCCTCCAGAGTATTGGAACAATGCTTCCCATGTTCCTGATCCTGGCCTTCATGTACACCGTCTGCATGACCATCAAAGGCCTGGTTCTGGAGAAGGAGCTGAGGCTAAAGGAGGTCCAGAAGGCCGTCGGAGTTCAGAACGGCGCCATTTGGTTCGCCTGGTTCACAGAGAACTTTGTCCTGCTCTTGCTGCCGTGCACGCTCATGAGTGTCATGCTCAAGGTCAGTACTGGGAAAGATTGACAGTGTGGTGCCCGGGGTGACAAATGACAAAGCACAATTACCCGAATGTATGTTTCTTTGGTTTATTAAGACATGTTGTGAATTGCGGGGGTTACAGCATGAAGGTGGAGCACGGGATTTGACCCCTGGAGCGTTTATTCGCTAAAACACAGCCTCTACGCTAACAAAGCATAATTTCACCTGGTTACTTAACTAAACTCACATATTTTGCATACTCTCGATATATTTTAGCAGCTTTTGTTTATTTGAACTCTCTTTGAGCAGGCATATTGCAGTGTATTCTAAAGGTTTGGTTAGCGTGCACAGTAACATGCACGCAGGCGACTTTGCATTTGGGAGAAGCTTAGTCTACAGAGTCTACAAATCACCGGTTCGGTGGCCTAACAGGAGCATTCAAAGCACTATATTGATTACAGAGTAATATTAATTTGCCAAAACAGAAGATATGATTTTCGCAAAGCAAAGAATGGAAACGAATCAGAGAACGACATTTTGTGACACAGCGTCTTATTCGTACTAGATTTGAGGTTGTGCATTGTCCTCTGTTACCCTTGACCCTGCTAATTTCGGGATTCAGACCAATCGGAAACCAATCTGGCGTGACTTCTGATCATCTCAAATTCTGTGATACCATGCTAATTCGTGGTACTAAAATCGCTATATCCTTTCTTCACAATCAGGCCTGTTCTATCTTGGCTCCGTGTTTCTTGTGATTGCGTCACTGTTTGCCCGCACACCCGTGTTCGAGCGTGTACTGTACGAATGATGTTATCGACCGATCTGACGCGAAAGCCGTCTGCGGGGACACTCGGGAGAGTTACACGTGTTCCAGGCAAAAGCCCGTATTGCGTCCTTCAAAACGGGATACGAGACAAATCTTTGAAGATGATGTCAGTCCCCGAGACTGTGTTCGACTCGAGCAGCCATATCTAAACATTTCAGTCTGAAACCGGGAGGTCGGTTAGACTCGATACGGCCTCTGACTCTCTATATCTGAAGATATTAGGATGGGGATATAGTGCTGAATCTGGTAATGGTTCTGTCAGCTGTCAGACTCACCCTCACGATAACTTGCAGGCTGCCACATACAAACGTGTTGTGTACACTGCTTTAAGGTTGCCATGACTACACGAGATCAATCGGAGATCTATTCAAAGCATACATTGTACTATTTTCACGCACTTTACAACGCCTGAGTTTTTGTTTCTCGTTGTTGGTGATGTTGTCGTTGTGGAAACACACCATGGACTGTAATATATTGTGATGCGAGACATGAGCAGTTGCTCGGTGGCTCAAACACGCATCACTCTTCCGTGTCATCGATCCGGCAGCGAGTAATTAAATTGCCTATCTGTTCAATTGATCCTCCGTCCGCGGACTAATGTGCGTCTAAGCTAAATTATAGAACAATTATCACAATAAGCCGGCCATTTTGTTTGCTCATATCATTACCAGTCAAAAATACGGGTGGTTCTTATCTCCCCCCGGAACTAGGATTCACAAATTCTGCCCAGTTAAATGAAAATAGAAACGATGACTTAATTTGGATCGGCTAATCATTTGTTTTGCGGTTTAATTGAAAACTTTCACTCGCATAAAAGAGATATTTGAACAGCTGGGCAAAATGTAATTTCACCATGACCCTAATGTGTTTGCCAGCCATCAGCAATTTGTAAACATTAATAACAATAAATTGAGTTAGTTGGGTGCCTTGGAGGAACAACTAGACGCGATTGTGTATTCAAATCATAGAGTCCTAATCTAAATGGTAATTTCGTGGCAATTTGCAGCACGTTAGTATAACAGCGAATCAGACTGCAATTATTCCACCGGCCTGTCTGGATAAGGTGTGACGACGACCAGGTCTGACATGCACACCTGAGTCCCGTTGTTCTTTTCCCCGTGCCGTTACGCAAGGGATGTCCAAACATTAATTTCCCTATTATCTGGGTTTATTGGAGTTTATTCATATTGTTAGACTAAACAATGTGGCCCTTTTCTGCTTCCCACTCACAAGAAATGACAACAAGATGATCTTTTTTTAGAGGGTGAAATGAAAAGATCGATTTGGTTGTTACCAGACCATTTTTCCTGATGTCATGTGATGATTAACAAGATGCGCCGGTCGTTTGCCTTAATATCGCCTCATAATGTCCTGTCTTCCTTTCATTGAGAGCATTAGTTTCTTAACGAGGGCCCTTACTGAAACCTGAGGTAGTAGATAAATAACACACAAATTGGAATTTGACCACGCCCATAGCGCCGTAGAACCAACGAATTAGCACAAGGGTGTGTGACTGGGTTATGTTCCCCCTCCCCCTCGCCCGGCCCGCCTCCTTCCGGCCCCTACCCGTTAGGTTCCTCCGCTCGCTGTCGCGCTCCCTGCCGCTGTACATGACTCTGGCGTGGATCTACTCGGTGGCCATGATCGTGAAGGGCATTGTCGCGGAAAAGGAGGCGCGGCTAAAGGAGACGGTCAGGATGGTGGGTCTGAGGAGCTCCGCCTACTGGCTGAGCTGGGCGGTGTCCAGTGTGGTCCCGCTGGCCATCAGCGCTCTCCTCCTGACGCTAATCCTCAAGGTGATTCTACTCTGATTCAGGTGCACCCGTCTCGACTTCTTGGAGCGCCACGCGCATCGGGGGTCAGTGTCAGCAATTAGGACCGTATTGGATGTTTTTTTAATTGGGACATATATACATATCACATAGCATATAATAGGCCTTTAATAAGCGTTCAATACGACGTTATACGAGGCAGCATATTTGGTCGAGCTTTCGTCATTTTACATTTTGCCGAAAGGTCGCAACACTGGTCATATCAGAACAGTAGTCTGCCATTACTCCTAATGACCGGATTCAGCGATTTGGGTTTGTTACATAGAGATTGGGTTTTTAAGAATAGAGTGTTTCCGAAGACGTGAGTTGCCCCCGTTGCGCGGAACTCCAAGAGTGGGGAAGGGTCTCCTTGTCATGCAAATTCGCAGAGTGACGGGATTATATAGCTGTACAGTTAACTAGCGCATAAAGGACCCGCCTCCAAAAGTAACCAAGATGGCCGCGCCACCATCCACCATTTTGATACGATTATTTTAACACCTGCTGTGTCACTCTGCTTACTGCATGTCAAATCATTAACGACAAATCGTTTTAATCGAAAGCTTTAATATAATTGCTGCTTTGTGCTCTCCTGACAAATCACCAGTGAATCATCACAATCACTCACAAACCCTCGGCTTTTGTCTGTGAAGCTTTTTTATTGTAAGATAACCTTCAATTGGCTGTTAGATATAGGAAATAGTTACGGCTCTATTGTCGTCTGGCAATCAATACTCCCAAAGTGCTAACTTGGGTAGGTTCACAACTTCCACTGGCACTGCGGAGTTAGCACTTTGGGAGTATTGTACAGCCCAACATAGCAGGGCCTAATTCTTGTCCTCCTGTAGCAAGTTAAATCAAGAAGTTGTTAGATCAAGTACTGTTTTCTTAAAACTAATACACAATATTTTAGGATACACAACCCGTGACTAAATTGTGTATCATACAATATTGTGTATTGGTTTTAAGAAAACAGTACTTGATCTAACAACTTCTTGATTTAACTTGCTGCAGGAAATAGGCCCTGCTATGTTTGGCTGTACATTTGGTTATATAATATATGGTTAAATCTGAGAGACTCATAGAGCTGCGGTCAAGCTGCAACAGATTAACTTTCACCTGTCAAACGTCACATACACATCTGTGGTTATTCACTGAATATAAGCACAGTGAACACCTATTTAAAAACGACCACTGTGTTGTTCATTGTGTGTCCTTGTCTCCTCCGTTATACCCTTCTTTGCGTCCTTCTCCCTGGTGCAGTACGGCAAAGTTCTGCAGTACAGCGACCCTTCGGTGATCTTCGTCTTCCTGCTGGTCTTCTGCGTGGCCACCATCATGGAGTGTTTCTTCATCAGCGTCTTCTTCTCCAAGGCCAACCTGGCGGCCGCCTGTGGGGGCCTCATCTACTTCCTTCTCTACCTGCCGCATCTCCTCTGTTACGCCTGGAAAGACGTCATGAGTTTCCAGACTAAAATCGTTGCGGTGAGTTGACGTCTTTGACCACTGTCGCGCCTGCCAACGATTGTTGATTGTTGACACGTTGATTCGAGTTTGGATTTTTTTTTAAATATTCTCTCTAACATTCTCACTCACTCACTCACGTTTGTAGTTTTGTCCGCCATCTTACTTGATCAAATTGTGTATCAATCTCTCCCACCTATTTCACACTCAGTTCATGGGTTTCTGCATGTTTCACATTGTCCTTAGCACTCCCGGAACGCCTGAATGTGGACACGTGGGTTTCAGTTGGACGACTTAAACTTCTGCTCTTCTAATAACATGGAGTTGTGTTGTTTTATTTCCTATGTGGCACCGTTATTGAGCTTTCGAGATTAAAACGTTGAAATTACTTCTTCAAACACTCTCGACCAGACGTACGAACACTCGGTCATATAACTTGCGACTTTATGACGCACATACCTCAGAAAGCGGATGAATGGAAACAAATAAACCCATTGGGTCATTTTTTAAAGATTTTGTCCTTTGGAATGAAAAGATAAATAGCGTTCAACTGCTCTGGTTTCGTTGCATTAGTTCTGAGTGACCTTTCTGTCGGTGTCTGATCATTTATCGTGGAGCTGTACGTTCTGCAGACACAAAGCGTTTCTTAATCTTCATTGCTATGGTTCCTGGACACGTCTTGAGAGACTTTAAAGTAGAACCATGTTTCCTTGTTTATTGTAATTGAAATATCTAGCATTGGCCTGAGAAGATATCTCACGTTGTCACCTGACAATGCCCGGTGTGTTGATTTGTTTTATTTCTTCTCACCGTTGTACAACCGACTTCTTCATGTAACGCCAATTTTATCCGTGACACAGCATGTCCACTCCTACCTGATAAGCAGCTGCACTTTGCAGTTAGATATTTAATGTGTCGTCGTTTTGTCCAAACTGTGGGTCTCGTGCACTAGCACTAGAAGACTACCTGGCATCACAGAGTCATTTCATTCAGGGCGCACTTCCTCTGTCAGGATGCCTTTGTGGAGTTGTGGCATTGGGCATTGAGATTTCCTATCTCCACTCCTCGGATTTAGACAGATGGGCTACTTTGGTTTGCATGAACAATGTTCTTGCGACCACATCTAGTCCATCATCCCCGTGGGTTATTTATTAGACAAGCAAAGATGTTTATTTCATTGCTCCCGATTGCAGAAGAACGTTTACCCTTTTCGGAAACACACACACACACAAACCCCTCAAAAAACGTATTTATTGAATTTTAATCTTTGTGGGAACCAAAATAAGTTTTCCCATTATTTTCCTCGTCATTTAACGCAGGTGTGAGTTAAATACGAGAAAACTGTGTACAACAAGCTGGATTAGAAGTCATATGGGACTGCCTTTGTACAGTGTTTTGACTGTGTCAACACTCTAAACTTAAAATAACGATTTATTTCCGTTGCTGATTCCCAAAATGTATACACACACACATAAACACATTTACGTGCAACACTTGCCAATGGTTGCCTTTGATGTCATATTCATACAAAGCATTTGAATAATGAAAGATAATTTACATTTATATTAATGACACTGTTTTGATTCAAGGACTTTGCCTAAGCAGAGAAATTGGCTGTGTGTGAGATGTCACAGGGACAGCGATAAGACGAAAAGAAAACAAAATCCAATTATCTCTCCAGCATCAAGTTTTTTTCTCTTCTTCTCTCTGACACGTCTTTCGCCAAACTCGAATCCTCTGCCTTTTTTCTCAGGTGGAAATGCGTTATTTCTTATTTTCCCTGCCCGGGTGTTTTTTTTTTAGGTTCTGTGTGTTGACGTGTCTCCATAACGGGTGGTCTGTTTGTATTTGAGTTCGATGCGTCTGCCCTTCTCAAAGTCAGTCCTGCTGCCCTGTCGCTCTGTCAGCCTGTCACTCAAAGGTCAGGGAGGGGTCATTCAACGCCCCGCTGTCACCCCTGGTCCGGTGATTGGCTGCTGATTGTCTGGCAGTCGAACGTGTTCGTGCACGGACTCTGGTTGGGCGGGGGGGGGGGGTTTGGGGTTTGAACGGGTGCCAGTGGCTGTGCCCGAAGAGGTCAGATGTCGGGCGCCGCGGCGGGGGTCATATCTGCCCCTATTGACATCCAGTCGGATCATCATTGCGGTGATTTTGAGAAGAACAGGGCGAAAAAAAAAGACCATCCGTCATAATGTGTTTTAGTTGTGCAGTTGTAAATCATGTGTTGGTCTGTGAGGCTTTATTGTGCGTTCTGGGCATGTGCCCGGGCTTAACTGCTCGGGGTAAATGAAGCATGCCCAAACAGCTGGCAGCCAACATGGTAGATGAGAATGATTGGCTGTACCAGAGGATGTGTCACGGGCAAAGAATAATTTGCCATTTCCCTAGCAATTTGCTACGGTATCAAAACAATCTACCGGCCTTTGTTTGTACCAGGCGATTTCGTTGCTCATATTCAGACATTTGACAACCTGTAGAAGTCTTGACCTGGACACATCTAGGCCCCCGGGGACCCCTTGTTTGCTTCAGTTCTTTCTGGTGAAACTAGAGTCCACATTCCAATGGGGTAGGGGACAGAAAGAAGTGATTAGAAACAGGGTGGAATTTATCTGCAAAAAATTATAATATTATAGTTACCTTATTCCCAAACCTAGATCCAGCACTGATCCTTGACCAAGAGTGGATTTAAACATCACCACACACTATTGTACAGTGGATATAAAAAGTCTACACACCCCTGTTAAAATGCAAGTTTTTGTGTTGTGAAAAAATTAGACATAGATAAATCATGTCAGAACTTTTTCCATCTTTAATGTGACCTATAACGTGAGCAATTCAACTGAAAAAAAAACAGAAATCTGTGAGGGGGGGGGAATAAAAAAGACATACCTGGTTACAACAACCTGATTGCATGGGGTGTTTAGACTATTTATATCCACTGTATATCATTGTAGTAGTTTTGCATATTTGGTCGCACATCTGTTATCCGCCCTGCGCCACGCTCATGTTCGAGATGCCGACGTGGATCAGACGGGTTCTCTAAACGCACCCCGGGAACAGCGACATTAAAACTGCGTCGTTTCCCAGAGTTTGCTGTCCTGCGTGGCCTTCGGCTACGGCTGCGAGAACTTTGCCAAGTACGAGGAGCAAGGCGTCGGCATCCAGTGGAGCAATATTACCCAGAGCCCCGAAGAAGACCGCTACAGCTTCCTGGTGGCCATGGTGATGATGCTGATCGACTCCATCGCCTACTGGCTGCTCACGTGGTACATCGAGAACGTCTTTCCAGGTAACCCATGACACGCAGAGCGGTCGGGCAGAACGTTTCCCCCTGGGTAGGCACACTCCAGATGATGTATGTGACGGTGTCTTATTTATTTGGACAGGGCAGTTTCTAGTGTGAACACCTGTATTGCTGTAGCGCTTTTATTTTGCATGGGGAAACTTAGACAACTTCATAGGGACGCCACACTGTGGAATCCACACAATCCACGGAGCTCCTGTGTCATGTTTTGCAATTTTCACTTGCCAGACATCTTAATTAAGCCATATTCCGGTCAATGGCCAGATAATACGTAATATCCCAACAGATCGCTATAATATATTCATCACATTGTCTCCAATTAATATAAGTAGTGAGTTTGTGCCAGTTGAGGAAGATTGAAACGTGCACCATCTCTCATGCCAAGCTGTTCTTAAAAGATGAATAATTCTCGTCCCCGCTTGATGACAGGCCAGTACGGAGTACCAAAGCCGTGGTACTTCCTTTTCACGACCTCCTATTGGTGCAGCAATCCTCCGGCTGCACCTGGAGCCCCGAGTCAAATCGACGACCTAATGGAATACAATGGTATAGTAGCCAGTGGTGACACACGTACACACACACAATAAACACGCACACACACTAAACACACACGCACTAAACACGCACACACACATACACAGACTAAACACAGACTAAACACACACACACACACTAAACACACACGCACAAAACACACACACAGACACAAGCATTATAGAACAGTGATTTATTAGTGTGGTTTTACCCAAGTCATTATAATCACAGATGGAACGCAACCTTAATGAGTCTTAATAATTAGAAGTACACTGATAGTTATCACCTTGATTACGTGTTGATTATGTGTTGGAGAATAACGGCAAAAAAAGAGGATGTTGGATTAAAAACCAAGTTGTGCAGAGTGTTAATAACTGCTAGCTAACATTAAGGACAAAGGAGGTGCGGCAGGCAGCATTTTATTGTGACCCGTTCTGGTTTTTATTTTGGGTTTAACTTTCTGCCTTTTACTTTCTGGCAACCAAATAAATGGGTAATCTCCAGATAAAGGGACGTTTGACACACGGTTTGGCTCACCAAGTTCAAACTGTCTGGTTCTGAGGCGGTACAACAACATAATAATATACAATAGTGTCTCAGACCACCGCTTGCATTTAGTTATAGTTTAGAAATAGTTATTCAGACCACCGCTTGCGTTTAGAAATAGTTATTCAGACCACCGCTTGCGTTTAGAAATAGTTATTCAGCACTGGATAGACGTGTAAAATATATAGTGCACTTCGATGTATACATCTTTGTTTGTTTGTATCTAATTCTAAAGATTATTTGGAAAAGCCTCCACTCAATATGAAAGTCGGGATCTCCATCAGGAACCTCGTGAAGATATATAAGACGGGGAAAAAGCTGGCTGTGGACGGGCTCAGTGTGGATTTCTATGAGAATAACATCACCTCTTTCCTGGGTCACAATGGAGCAGGAAAAACAACCACCATGTAAGTAAATGTGTTTCATGTGTTTTATGAGATCAGCAGCTGTCACAAAGTGCTTGTGTAGAGTCTGAGGCTAAAACTACAAAGATCAAGCGATAAGATATTGCTGTACAGTATAGTAGGTAGAAACTCCCATACGAAAGGTAGACACATGACAAGAAACTAGGATGGGGACCAGACTCGGATGGATGGCCAGTCCTCTATGATGGGTGGAGGTTCTAAGAATAGGCGGACGACACACAATAAATTATTGAATCATTCCCAAGATCCGACAGAATATCAGAATAACAGACAGAACCGGGCTGACCCTGAACCCCTACATGACATTTGCAGACAGCATCCCATACAGACATATCCGCTGACAGGAGCCAATCAGGCAGGGAATACATTCACCAAGCATACCTCCAGACCACCAAAGGGACATCACCGACCCCCCCTTAACAACGCATGAGCCCCGGCGGGGTAAAACCGGACGAAAAGATCTCATTAGTGACTTATTTGACACTAGTCGAGTAGGGTGAGCAGCCTGACGTGACGCGAGGCACCTTCTGATGGAGCAGTATTGGGGAGCACCGGCAGGTCTGTGACTCAGGCGTCATAATAGGGTACCTGCTACCCACGCGTACGTGCGTGACGCCCACTCGAGCCGTGCCACCGACAATTCTGTCAATTCTGTCCCAGAATGCTCGGCACACGTCAGCTGTAACGGCCAGGGTGAACGGGGGACCAACAGAAGGACAGCTCTCGGTGATAACGCCACCCGGGGCTTTTTTCAGGACCTGAGCACTGCTCGCGCACAAAGAGCACCGTGTTTATCGGTTCACACGCTGCATATTGGACTCACAGACTCGGTCGCGTTTAATGCGGAACGGAGTTAGCACGGAAGTCACATCTCAGGTTGATATAGTCAATCAGCTGGAGTCCTGGGATAATTGGATACCGATGCTATGCTAAAGACGGAAACAAATTAAGACCGTCATCTGGGCTAGGGTGTGAAAAATGTATATGGGAGCGGGAGATAGCAATGAAGAAAGAACGTAGAACGGTTGGAGACTATGAGAGAGGGACAGAGAGTAGACCGGGAACCTGTGTAAAAGAGATTGAGAGGAACACAATAAGACTGAGATGGAGATTGTTTGTAGATAAAGGAAAGAAAGAGAGTTGAGATGAAGATAGAAACAGGAGTAAAGACGGGTTAAGAGAAGACAGAGGAACAAGGACGCAAGAGAAGACAGGAAAAGAAAAGTATAGAAAGACTGCAGTGTGAGAAGAGACGGAGTGAAGAGATAAAGTAGGTAGAGAGAGGAGGGAGAGATGATAATAAAGAAGACAGACATTTTCAGCTGAGAAAGTGGAACCGATTCTGGTTTAGAAGTGCAAGAGCAAAGCAGGGCCTGACGGATAGTTTGTCCACTAATCGACAGGCTTCTGGATCGGAGCCCTGAGCCATCAAATTGAGCTGTCGCTCTGCCCTTGAGCAAGGCACTTATCCCTGATTGCTTCATGGTCACCATCAATAATGATTGATCTTTGGTTCTGACCCCAGTATCCAAGGGTGTCTCAGTAACGCCTACACACTTGTACAACACACGTGCTAAACACAATAAAAATAGCATGACATAAATGTATTTTGACCATTGAAAGCGTAATGGGTAACAGCAATAAGTGTGTGCTGAGGCAAAATCGTAAACCAGGTAAGGTACATTTGGTGTTCTTATGACATACTTTATCTTTCAGAAACGTTCTAATTTCAGTTGGAACATTTGAAAGGATAATATGAACTAATAACAACTGAAAGAAAGTGGGATACACGATTATTGCTTGTTTTCATACCCTGTTTATAGTGAATTAACTTTTTGAGGATTCTACCCAACGGCAGAATTGTATTTAGTGTTTAGATTGGACATCCCATTAGTATGATCGAATACTTAAAAAAAACGTTTTTTAATTAATTTATTTGAATGTATTTGATGAACGTGCATTCTAAGTGCCAGATTTTCTTTAAAATAACATGTAAAAAAGGATTAACTGACATACAAACTGACACATTTTCAAGCACTTTTTCCTTTGTTATCTTCTAGGTCGATCCTGACAGGACTCTTTGCTCCAACATCAGGCACGGCTCTGATAAACGGATATGATATCCGCACGGACATGGACACTATTAGGAAGCACCTGGGAATGTGCCCTCAGCATAACGTCTTATTTAATGAGTAGGTTGCATTTCACAGCGGCGGCCATGTTTTCTGCTCCTGAATGATTCTGTATGCTTCTTTTGACTTCTTTAGGGACTTTTTGTTAAGGTCTGATAAGATAATGACCAAGAATACTAAGTAGTATTATGATAAAGACATCTTGCCTTGGCGTAACGATGACCGCCTTGTTGAAACCTCTGACATCTTCTCAACAGGGATATCGAATCGGGCAATTCTTACAAACATCTCATATTGTTAAATTTTGCCCGGTGGAGACCCACATATTCCAAATTCAATTTCTATGGTAACATGCGTGTCAAATTATTGCAATAATCTCATCCATCCTCCTTGTACCGTGTTAAAAAAGAAACTAAGCTGTATTCATTTCATCCACTTTCCCTCCAAAAGTGTCATTAGCATCCACGGTGCAGACTCACAGGCTGCCGTTCTCGGCTATGCCCCCCACGTAACCGAGTTTCCTTTCATATTCCCGTCCGCTGAGCGATCGCCAGTGACACGGACGCCTCGCGCCTCTTACATCATGATTACGACTGAGTACCGGGCGAATTATGCCCATTCATATTTATTCCCGACAGAGCCGAAGTGTCTATATTTAAACTGGGCCTCTCAATATTCATGCGCACGGGAGGTAGACGCTGAGATGAACGTGCGGATATGCCCGCCGGCGTTCCCGCAGTCTAAAACGATTCCGCGGACGCTTGTGACATCGTGCTATGAATGGAGTCGACCGGAGTTGAACCGGACGGTCGCAGAGTTTCGTGGATCAAATTAATGTGACAGGTTACGAGTGGATAAGGAGGGCGCTTGTTCTGAGCTAATAAGCCATCAGTGAATCACGAAGGCCCGGCTGTAATTGGGTCATTAAAATGTGGTTAGCGTGGCGCGAAGTACAGTGAAACAACAGATATATATATATATATATATATATGTAATCAAACGTTTTTGTTATTCGAATTTCACGAAACGCCAAATATGTTGAATCGGCTTTTTGAGCATCGCGTCTAGCTGTTGTGTTTGCAAACGTTGTGTGTTAATCCACGAACGTGTGTTAAATATTATCATCTTCCCGGTTGTTAGCCTCACAGTGGAGGAACACATCTACTTCTACGCCAGATTAAAGGGGAGGAGTCGTGATGAGGTGAAGACAGAGATGGAACAAATGATCAAGGATGTCGGCCTGCCGCACAAACGCAAAGAGCTCGCCAAGAAC
This sequence comes from Dallia pectoralis, assembly GCA_029465975.1. NCBI lineage: Eukaryota > Metazoa > Chordata > Actinopteri > Esociformes > Umbridae > Dallia > Dallia pectoralis. Next base: position 17,795,835 of record CM055735.1, read on the forward strand.
CTGTCAGGTATGTGTGTGTGTGTGTGTGCGATCGTGTGTGCCTGCTGGTGCACGTTGGTTTGCACATACGCGAGCACGGGCAAATCTTTGTCCTTGGGATGTACCTATATCAAGGTCTACAATCAAAATCACCAGCTCTCACTTGTCAATTTGTGCGTCGGTTCGCGCTCATGCCGACGTCAGGGAAATGTGTCTTTAAAACACACAAACAACAAAATGTATTGATACGCCTGCTAAATTTGTCCCAGTCACGGGTTCCATGTGAACACAATAACTGAAACCTGGCTATATACTGACTCCCGTACAGTGACATGTCCACGACGTTTCCACAACACAGGACACAGACACAACAGCTCTCAGTGTCCCGGTCTCTGCGTCCTGCACAACTCAGGGTCATCCGTCAATGTCACGACACACAACGGACAAATACACACGTTAACCCTCCTACATACGCACACGCGCGTGCGCTCTCAAATCCCAACGTACTGAATGGATTTCTCCTCGGGTACAGTTAAGTTGCACGGGGTCTTTGTCTCCTCCGGGTCTCTCTCACACTCTCAAGTCTTCCACGTCGTCTCCGCCGGCAAAGTCATTATGAGAAAACGTGATCGCCTCTCTTCGTCATTTCCGCATGTGCTCGGTCACGGTATGAGGCTCATGTCCAGGCAGGAAAGGTGCCATTTTCACACCGGCAATAACAGTACAGTGATCAATAGTGGATATATGACACTCATCCGATTCAAGTGCTCTTTGTTCTGTTACAAAATGTCCATTGGATATCCATTAGCTGACTGGCTTCTCCATGACAGTGTTTTCCTATCCTCGCTGTGAAACACCCCAGGTGGTTTGGATTTCAACCAAATGCTTAATGAAAGTAATACTGACAAACTGTTAGCGATGCCGCGGCCCGGCACGCCTGCCGAGGAGGAAGAATGTAGGAATTGATCAGAACGAACACCAGATATGCTTTTGAAATGTCAGAATTGATTAGGCCAATTCTTTGAGGGTCACTGTAAATGCTAGTTTTAATTTCGGCCTGTGAAATCCTTCCCGGTATTGATCGCTAAAGGCATTAGAGCCGAGGCTAAACGCCCGGTCCTCAGATTAGCCTTTTATTTAAGGGGAAGAAAAACTCATCTGTAGACAAACCTGTGGCCCACCGGTGTAGATATTAAATAAATGGATCCGTGTAAATAACGTGGCTGAAAGTTCACATACCGTTTCAGAGCAAGCTGCTCAAACGCACCCAATCGCTTTCGTTTTTTTCGCACCGCGATTCAGAGATGTGTTTCCCTTAAGTAAGAAAGTTTTCGGAGAGTGACCAAAGCGTGATCGGTGTTCTCTCTCTCAGGGGGCATGCAGAGGAAACTGTCGGTCGCCATCGCGTTCGTGGGAGGATCCAGCATCGTCATCCTGGATGAGCCCACGGCTGGGGTGGATCCGTACGCCCGCAGGGGGATTTGGGAACTGCTGTTGAAGTACAAACAAGGTACGGTATTTGCAGAGCACGTAACACTTGTACCCCTCTGTCACGCTCCAAAAGTCTGGACCGCCGCTGCTGTCGGAGTGTCCCGGTGATGTATTTATTCTGGGAACAGACACGCCATCTATGAGCACATTTGTCAGGTGTGGACGAAAGTAACCCGGTTAACAATAACGCCTAGGGTTGAAACATCTAGAATAACAAGATTGCGTACGTAAAGGAAGAACTTGAAGATGGCGTCGTTTGGATTAAGTCTTTGCTAGTTGACGAACTCTGTAGTTTAATAATCACTATTTTTTTTTCGCAGACCCTTTTCTCTGCCAAAATGACACGGCTGTGTTTCTGGCCTACTGTATGCCGATAACGTTGATTAGAAAACAGAGATAACGAGGCGCATCCGAGACACAAACAATTTGACAAGACACTTAACGAGGACGCTTCTTATTTGTTTAATCGCTTGTCACTTTCTAGCCTGCTCTGTCGTCCGTTCGGCCCGGGTTGCCGATGACAGAGAGGCAAAATGCGGACATTATAATAACATATTTCAAACAGATGTCTAAATGTTTAATGTGCATTTCGCCCTCGCTAAGTCATTAGCCCGTTTTTTTCTAATCAAGTCCCATTCAGAGCTTGAGATAATTCTTGTTTAATGAGAACGTCCACATCCATACCAGTTGAGTGAGTCTTACTGTATCAGGTCTTATTGGCACCAAAATGTTAATAATGCTGCTAAAGTTGATTACTTGCCGGAATTAAATTAAATGGCTATTTGTTTCAAACTGAAACCGAGGCCATATTGAATTTTTATCTGTCTTGGCTAATTGGTTTTCCGTTTCACAAGGTGTTCAGAGGAATGGCCACGTTTTAGGTGTTCGCGCTGCTACTATTTGTGCTGTTGTGAATAGTTTTGGCTAAAATTGATTATATCAGTAAACAATGTATTTTGGCGTCTCAATAGAAAAGTGAAAAAGTTTGATTTATGTACCTGGGCAATACTAAGTTTTATGCAGGTTTTGCTTCGTAATATATGACGATCCATTTATATATTTGCTAAGCATGTGTCTTACTGTAATCTACAATAGCAAGTAACTTACTATTTTACAAGCTTACTATTTTGAAGCTTTTAAGTACCTTCACTGGTAACATGTATTTAGTGTTGATAGCTAGTCAATTATATTTCTGCATATAAAGACAGGATCAGTTCAATTGACTGTCCTGCCAAATGTCTTCTTCTTTCTGTAGACATCTGGGTCCACAGAGTACATAGCTGGTTCCACTCTTGTTCGTCTTCAAGCTCTTTTACTTTATCTACGCTGTTAGTCCTTCTATACATTAAAGTCAGGTCCAACGTTGTTCTACAGAATAAAGTCAGGTCCAATGTTATTGGATGAACAGATCAAGGATGAACAGATCAGAAATAATCCTGTGTCGCTCACAAGCAACACAGGATTAGTTACTATGTAAAAAGATACATTGAGGAAAATAGGAAATCCAAGGACTTTTTGTCAAGTTCAAATATTTTCCATTCACAAACTAAAAGCTCAACACACTTTACACAGACTAATTGAATTTAAATGTCCCACTGAGGGAACCATTCCTGTTAATTGTTTTTCACTATTATATTATGATTATTATCATTAGACATTGTTGACATACTTGTACCCCCAATTCTCATTGAAATAACACGTTAACAGCCGATGCAAAATACAACGGTGTCATTTATTTCAGCATTTTCCTCTGTGAGAGTTTGTGGGACTGAGGATGTTACATTCCGATTGGCCAATTCCTTTATTGAACTGAGCCTTCAGCGTTGTCGTCATGGAAATAGATCATTTTGACCGCTCTCGTTATTTATAACTCGTTTAACGCGATCTGTTGTTTTTGAGAGACATCGCGTATTATCACGTATATTAATAATAGAAAATAGAAAATATACAAATATAAAATATTATGCCTCATTAGAAAGTTTGAAATCAATGTAGCCCAGTTTTTGCACGGCTATTCATTCACTGCCGTCCTTCTTGCCATGCATGTGTACAGTGATTTAATGCTTTTCAATTAAACTTGTGAGCCGACAGCCGCTGACATTCTCCTACATGCAGAAGTGTTAACATGTGTCCAATGAGTAGGTAGGAGGAAGGGGGCTTAGTGTGATGCGTGGGAGTTTATAAAGTTCACTTCAAGATTATATCAAACACCATTTACTTATATTAAAACACTCATGCACACTGCGAATCTGGTTAAAACGGCTTTATCAAATTACCATAATTTAGGTGGAGATATATACACAACCATTCAAAAGTTTGGGTTCACTTAGAGAGTTTTGTGTTGGAAAGATTTGTTTTCCAAACGCAAGCACATTTTTGGTACATTTTAGCCGCATCACATTGATCAGGAATGCAGTGCAGACATTGTTAAGGTTGTGACTGATTTCAATAGCTGGATAAAGCTTTTTATGAAAGGAGTTTCTACATAGGCGTACAGAATAGGCGTACATTTTTTGATTACAACAAAAAACTATGATAAAAGTATTTGGTGGAAATGCTTGGAGAAATATATATAAAATAGAAATGCATCTTTTTTTGTTGTGATTATTGTACCTATCAAAGTACTGATATAACAGAGATAACATATTTTTAAAGAGCACCACAAAATAAGGTTTGAGGCCCAAACACACAACATCTTTATACTTCATCAAGCAGGTCTTTTACTTGACTACATGAGGTTTAACCTGTAGTCACAATTAGGTGTTGAGTCATAATTAGGGTCTAATCTTTCACCTACTAGTGATTACTTCAGCCTTATTATGCACATAGTTTATTTTGTGTCAATAAACAATATTTTGCAGCCGTTAAAGTGCGTTAAAGTCAACACAGCTTTCATTGGTTTAGCCCTACAGGGAAAAAAAGATTTTGGATTTCTAATTTTCACAGTCCTATTCCGCCTGTTGACAGCACACAGTACATACTGTCGGGAAAATAGTTCGTTACACATCTTGCTAAGCTACCTTCAATGAGAGAGAATCTTTCTTGAATTTTGTGGTTGCATCAAAAAACGGTTTCTGGCAAACGTGTGGTGTTCCTGTCCCAGTTCGCTGTTCACAAATTCAGATTGTAAGCGTGATCACGCAGGCTTTCTATGCTCAGAGAGGTTCGCCGAGATCCTGCAGTTAGCAGTGTTAAAGTGTAAAAAAACTGCACTGACAACTGCATACAGCAGTTCATTCCTCAAGTAAAACAATGTGTCATTTAGGACGAGCTATCCAAATTGACATTAGCAAATAAGGTGAACTATTTTACTAGTGGAAAGAATATGCCAGCACATGTCATGACGCTTGAACTCTGTATTTGCATCCGTTGAACAGCAGTTACTTGCATGGTGATTTGATTAAAGACAGCATATTGCAGTTAAACTACAAACATGTACTGCACTAAAAACAACATCCGAAATTACTGCGGTATGCCTTCATAGCCAATTCGGTTTAACTGCAAATTTATTTGGATTCAGTCGTATTGAGCGGCTGGTTTTTTATGTTGCTTTTAGGGCGATTTGACTTCGGCGAGATCCTCAGTGTGCATCTAGGCCATGGTTGGGTGGGTTTAAAACAGCTTACCATAGCCCAGCACAGCATTAACTCTGCGACAGAGACACATTTCGAAGCTTGGTGTGTGTGAGTGCGAACGAGGAATGTCTGGTAGGAAAGAAACTGTTGGGCTAATATTGGGCTAATGACCTCTGTGTGCGGGTGTGCGTGCGTGTGTGCGTGCGTTCGTGTGTGCGTGTGCGTGTCCTTATCCAGTAGATAATGCGACCTGTGGGAATACAAATGTAACTAGCTCGGTTGCAAAAAAACGCCACGGTCAGCCAATGAGCGAAATGTTAAACAATTCTGTCAGTCAGCTAATCAGAAGTCTCCGAATAAACCTCTGGCTGTTAGTGCCAGAGCTGCTTGGAATGAATTGTTCTAGTGGGGGTTTGGATAATCGCCGATACTCAACATGAACACCCTAGGATGGCATGTTGCATTACACTTACATGCATGATAAATATCGTAGAGTCCGATGGTTCGTTATTCTCCTCCACGTTGTTGTACCCAGGTTGCGTTCCGGGATTACTCCCGACAGGTTTTACGCAGCAGCATCATTAAAACATCCTTCAAACCCTCGAATCGAGGCAACGTAAAGCACCCGTTTAAATGTTCTACTTCCTCAATTTCCCGAGTAGGCATTTAAGAGAACGGGGGATTCGGAATCTGTTTTGAAACGTGTCACAATTAACAATAACCATAGAATACATATCACCAGCCGCTGAGGCCTGGATGCTGAGAGCTAACGACATCCAGATATATGTCCACGCTGTGACTTCATCACAGATCCCAAGCCTGCTCTCTGATTGACTGGATATGTGCTAATTAGCATGTGATAGCACAGAGTGGAAGATAGAAGACGCCCCTCCCCCCGTGTGAAAAGGCACCGTTCCGATGTTCTGTTAGCTCTACGGGGATTTTGTTCCATTCAAAAATAACTTTGTATCAAATTATATTCAACAGGGGATGTTTGTGTTTTTCTTTTGGTAACATTGTATTCGAGCAAGGATTCGTCGTTTGTTCTAGATTACCCTGGTTAATGCTTTAGAGACATCTTGAGCAATGGGCTGTTAACACAAAGGTGTTGGCAGAAAGGAAATGACGACAACGTAACATGTAACCCAAAACCCAACAGTACATTCAGTTTTAAACTTACCCCGGGGACAGTAAAAAGCACATCCTCGTGGTGGACAGCCAACAAAAGATAATGCAGCTTTGACCGACTTTTTTTAAGGGCATGACTGCACAAACACACTTGTTTTTCTATTCTTGTGGGACTCGATACTTAGAAATACATTACTCCACAGCCTTCAATCCTACCTGAACCTCAAAACCCAACCTCCCTGCCTAAACTGAACTCGCCCAAATCCAAAAGTAATGTAAATTCTAACACAATGTCCAATTTCAAGTTTCTCCTAACCATAAGTCTAGCAATAAGATGGAAATCACACTTTCTCTAGTGGGGACCAGGCAAACAACGAGACAATTGTCCAGTTTTACACGTACACCCAGATCCAACAGACACACACGCCCACAGCGTACCTGAGTAACCAGCTCATCTTTCAGACATGTCTTTCTAGGAAACGACTTAAAATTGGGCCATTTTGAAACTATACATTTTCTTTTTCTCCGTCCTTCTCCGACAGGTCGCACAATCATCCTCTCCACGCACCATATGGACGAGGCGGACATCTTGGGAGACCGCATTGCTATTATCTCCCATGGCAAGATGTGTTGTTACGGCTCCTCCTTGTTTTTGAAGAAGTACTTTGGCAGCGGCTACTACCTCACCCTAGTCAAGGCCGGAGATTATCAAATGGCCAACCAGCGCAGTGGAATCCATCAGGGCCAAGTGAACGATAAAAAGGTAAACGTTGACACTGATCTCGGGCCAGCGAAGAGAGTTTTACTACTAACAGTTGGAAATAGAAAACTGATTCTTGTTCCGTACATTGGGGAAACCTCACCCTGGAGCAGGGCATGTAATGTAAGTGTGAACACTGCACTGTACTTGCTCCAGTTTCCTATGATCTCTGTTCTGGGCTTGGGGATGACCACATTCGTTGTATTGATAAATTATCCATAGCATTCTTTCACCGGGAGATGAACGTATTCCCATGGAAACATACAGTTCCTGTGCATTTTTGCTCGTGCCAATTTAAAAAGTGCCGTCGAATCGCAGAACAACCTGAAACCCGACCTATAATTCACGGACAATGGGGCAAAAGCTTTTACGTCCGTCGTGGAGCTTATAAGACACGGGCCACAATCTTCACGGCTCCGCTGCCTCACCGGAGGAGATCGTCTTCATTTCCCTCACCTGTAATGATCGGAGTTTAATCTCCCCCAATGAGAATGTACAGCCACCTCGGTATCGGCTAATACACGCCGTTATGGGCTGGGGGAGAGATATTCCTGATTTAGCTCTAAGCGGCGCCGTGCATACTTAGTGTTAACAAACAGCAGCAAATTAACGAGATGCGCCAGTGTCACCAGGGCCACAGCAATTATCATTAGTCTACGGGCCCTCGGTGGAGAGCGGCGTTATTTGTAAAAAGAATAGCTAGTAAAATGAGCAAACAAACAAACACGTTCTCGCACGAGAGATCTCAGCCTTCACGGAAAAAGACTTGCTAATTTAGCTTGGTGACGGTGCAGAGGAATGCTAGGCCTGTCCTGTGTAGCAGAGAGATGCTAGGCCTGTCCTGGGTAGCAGAGAGATGCTAGGCCTGTCCTGGGTAGCAGAGAGATGCTAGGCCTGTCCTGGGTAGCAGAGAGATGCTAGGCCTGTCCTGGGTAGCAGAGAGATGCTAGGCCTGTCCTGTGTAGCAGAGAGATGCTAGGCCTGTCCTGGGTAGCAGAGAGATGCTAGGCCTGTCCTGTGTAGCAGAGAGATGCTAGGCCTGTCCTGTGTAGCAGAGAGATGCTAGGGCTGTCCTGGGTAGCAGAGAGATGCTAGGCCTGTCCTGTGTAGCAGAGAGGTGCTAGGCCTGTCCTGGGTAGCAGAGAGATGCTAGGGCTGTCCTGGGCTGCAGAGAGATGCTAGGCCTGTCCTGGGCTGCGTAGCAGAGAGATGCTAGGCCTGTGCTGTGTAGCAGAGAGATGCTAGGCCTGTCCTGTGTAGCAGAGAAATGCTAAGCCTGTCCTGGGCTGTGAAGCGGAGAAATGCAGTCCTAAGCTGGTTCTTCTAGCGCCGCCTCATTCTGACAATTAACATGTAAGCATGACATCAGGAGAGCCACAGTACTAGCATGATTTATTTTAATCTCAGCAGTCTCTGATACAGAGGAGTCTGTGCTAACATGTGTGTGCTGTGCCAACATGTGTGTGCTGTGCCAACATGTGTGCGCTGTGCTAACATGTGTGCGCTGTGCTAACATGTGTGCGCTGTGCTAACATGTGTGCGCTGTGCTAACATGTGTGCGCTGTGCTAACATGTGTGCGATGTGCTAACATGTGCTAACATGTGTGTGCTGTGCTAACATGTGCGCTGTGCTAGCTGTGCTAACATGTGTACGCTGTGCTAACATGTGCACGCTGTGCTAACATGTGCGTGCTGTGCTAACATGTGCGCTGTGCTAACATGTGTGCGCTATGCTAACATGTGTGCGATGTGCTAACATGTGCGCTGTGCTAACATGTGCGCTGTGCTAACATGTGCGCGCTGTGCTAACATGTGCGCGCTGTGCTAACATGTGCGCTGTGCTAACATGTGCGCTGTGCTAACATGTGTGTGCTGTGCTAACATCTGCGCTGTGCTAACATGACGGCTACTCCAGTTTCCTCATTCCTATTTCAAGGTGTACAGTACGGACAGGATCTGTTTGTAAGGCTCAGCTCTATTTAGAACGGATCGAGTCGCACCACAGTGGGTTTTTCAGAAGAGGATTGTGAAAATGAGCTCTGCCGAGATGATGAAGTTCTTTCTGTCCAATAGATGACCGACGACTCAAGAACGGACTGTGTGGATGAAGGCGTCGCAAGTCTGACCTGGAGCAACTCTGACCCAACAGGTAGGACCGACCATCGAGATGAATCTAATGTTCAAGGAAACCCTTAAATGGTTACTGAAAACGTGTCCGTGTTTCGCCCTGGAGTCGAATTCACAAGTGCCATATTTTTAACCCTAACGGTCAAAGGAAATAACGACTGATATTGATATGGTGTCCTGTGCACATTTTGTGATACTCACAACACACTAGCCCACATGAGCTATTAGAACAAAGGAATATAGGGTGGGCTCAGAGTTGATTGGCTGCTCAATTACGGGTGACATTGACATCTGTAACTACCATTGCGTACTCCCCCTAACTGATGTGATGCTGACTGGGGGGGGGGGGATTTCCAACCAAAGTCAGTCCTAACAAAGAATCCTAATCAGTGTTTGGGCAACCTTGGTCCTTCAAATCCGAAGAAAAGCAATCATAACAGAGTTGTCTTGTTATTCAGGGTGGCGGGCTCCATTGTCTGTATTAGGAGGAGGGGGAAGGCTCTGGATTTGGATTGATGATGAGTGTGTGTGTGTGTGTGTGTGTGTGTGTGTGTGTGTGTGTGTGTGTGTGTGTGTGTGTGTGTGTGTGTGTGTGTGTGTGTGTGTGTGTGTGTGTGTGTGTGTGTGTGTGTGTGTGTGTGTGTGTGTGTGTGTGTGGGTGTGTGTGTGTGTGTGTGTACAACATCGACTACTATCCAAACCATTGTAAAAGACTGCAGAATAGCCGTTGTGTCCCATGGATAACAGCTGTACTGGGGTGTCTTAATACAATGATCAACCAGTAAGCCTTAACACAGGAACTATACAGTCTCATATGCAGTACCTCAACCAACCAGTGTTCAGGGGTTCGAACCAACCTGATTATTAAGCAATAGTGTTTCCTCTATTTGTCACCACGTTTCCACTTGAAAACACCCTGTATTGCTCCTTAACGAGAGAGCAAACCATTGCAGGACGTTTTTTAATAATTTCTAGACACACAACGCTGTAGTTCAGCCAAATGTGTAAAGCAGGTGGAGAGGATCAACTTGCAGAACTCCAAAGAGCCGTGGCCTTGCTTGGTTAAGCAGCTGGAGTTCTCCATGATAGCCTATGGGATCAATAGAGTGCTGTTGTTCTTTAATAATACACATATTTGTGCACGCTGCTATAGAATGGTGTTGTGTAGGAAAGTGTAAAGTAGAATATAGAGTTATATAGAGGAATTATAAAGTAGAATATGGAGTTATATAGAGGAATGATAAAGTAGAATATGGAGTTATATAGAGGAATTATAAAGTAGAATATAGAGTTATCTAGAGGAATTATAAAGTAGAATATAGAGTTATCTAGAGGAATTATAAAGTAGAATATAGAGTTATATAGAGGAATGATAAAGTAGAATATAGAGTTATCTAGAGGAATGATAAAGTAGAATATAGAGTTATATAGAGGAATTATAAAGTAGAATATAGAGTTATATAGAGGAATGATAAAGTAGAATATAGAGTTATCTAGAGGAATGATAAAGTAGAATATAGAGTTATATAGAGGAATGATAAAGTAGAATATAGAGTTATATAGAGGAATTATAAAGTAGAATATAGAGTTATATAGAGGAATTATAAAGTATAATATAGAGTTATCTAGAGGAATGATAAAGTAGAATATAGAGTTATATAGAGGAATTATAAAGTAGAATATAGAGTTATATAGAGGAATTATAAAGTATAATATAGAGTTATCTAGAGGAATGATAAAGTAGAATATGGAGTTATATAGAGGAATTATAAAGTAGAATATAGAGTTATATAGAGGAATGATAAAGTAGAATATAGAGTTATATAGAGGAATTATAAAGTAGAATATAGAGTTATATAGAGGAATTATAAAGTAGAATATGGAGTTATATAGAGGAATGATAAAGTAGAATATAGAGTTATATAGAGGAATGATAAAGTAGAATATAGAGTTATATAGAGGAATGATAAAGTAGAATATAGAGTTATATAGAGGAATGATAAAGTAGAATATAGAGTTATCTAGAGGAATGATAAAGTAGAATATAGAGTTATATAGAGGAATTATAAAGTAGAATATAGAGTTATATAGAGGAATGATAAAGTAGAATATAGAGTTATATAGAGGAATGATAAAGTAGAATATAGAGTTATATAGAGGAATGATAAAGTAGAATATAGAGTTATATAGAGGAATTATAAAGTAGAATATAGAGTTATATAGAGGAATGATAAAGTAGAATATAGAGTTATATAGAGGAATGATAAAGTAGAATATAGAGTTATATAGAGGAATGATAAAGTAGAATATAGAGTTATCTAGAGGAATGATAAAGTAGAATATAGAGTTATATAGAATATAAAGTAGAATATAGAGTTATATAGAGTTATATAGAGGAATGATAAAGTAGAATATAGAGTTATCTAGAGGAATGATAAAGTAGAATATAGAGTTATATAGAGGAATGATAAAGTAGAATATAGAGTTATATAGAGGAATGATAAAGTAGAATATAGAGTTATATAGAGGAATTATAAAGTAGAATATAGAGTTATATAGAGGAATTATAAAGTAGAATATAGAGTTATATAGAGGAATTATAAAGTAGAATATAGAGTTATATAGAGGAATTATAAAGTAGAATATAGAGTTATATAGAGGAATTATAAAGTAGAATATAGAGTTATATAGAGGAATTATAAAGTAGAATATAGAGTTATATAGAGGAATTATAAAGTAGAATATAGAGTTATATAGAGGAATTATAAAGTAGAATATAGAGTTATATAGAGGAATGATAAAGTAGAATATAGAGTTATATAGAGGAATTATAAAGTAGAATATAGAGTTATCTAGAGGAATGATAAAGTAGAATATAGAGTTATATAGAGGAATGATAAAGTAGAATATAGAGTTATATAGAGGAATGATAAAGTAGAATATAGAGTTATATAGAGGAATTATAAAGTAGAATATAGAGTTATATAGAGGAATTATAAAGTAGAATATAGAGTTATATAGAGGAATGATAAAAGTAGAATATAGAGAGTTATATAGAGGAATTATAAAGTAGAATATAGAGTTATCTAGAGGAATTATAAAGTAGAATATAGAGTTATCTAGAGGAATGATAAAGTAGAATATAGAGTTATCTAGAGGAATGATAAAGTAGAATATAGAGTTATATAGAGGAATAATGAAGTAGGATATAGAGTTATATAGAGGAATGATAAAGTGGATATAGAGTTATATAGAGGAATGATAAAGTAGAATATAGAGTTATATAGAGGAATTATAAAGTAGAATATAGAGTTATATAGAGGAATTATAAAGTAGAATATAGAGTTATCTAGAGGAATGATAAAGTAGAATATAGAGTTATCTAGAGGAATGATAAAGTAGAATATAGAGTTATCTAGAGGAATGATAAAGTAGATAGAGTTATATAGAGGAATTATAAAGTAGAATATAGAGTTATATAGAGGAATTATAAAGTAGAATATAGAGTTATCTAGAGGAATTATAAAGTAGAATATAGAGTTATATAGAGGAATGATAAAGAATATAGAATAGAATATAGAGAATATAAAGTAGAATATAGAGTTATATAGAGGAATGATAAAGTAGAATATAGAGTTATATAGAGGAATTATAAAGTAGAATATAGAGTTATATAGAGGAAATAATAGAAGTGGTAGAATATAGAGTTATATAGAGGAATGATAAAGTGGATATAGAGTTATATAGAGGAATGATAAAGTAGAATATAGAGTTATATAGAGGAATGTTAAAGTAGAATATGGAGTTATATAGAGGAATGATAAAGTATAGAATATAGAGTTATATAGAGGAATGATAAAGTAGAATATGGAGTTATCTAGAGGAATGATAAAGTAGTATATGGAGTTATATAGAGGAATTGATAAAGTAGAATATGGAGTTATATAGAGGAATGATAAAGTAGAATATGGAGTTATATAGAGGAATGTTAAAGTAGAATATGGAGTTATATAGAGGAATGATAAAGTAGAATATAGAGTTATATAGAGGAATGATAAAGTAGAATATGGAGTTATCTAGAGGAATGATAAAGTAGAATATAGAGTTATATAGAGGAATGATAAAGTAGAATATAGAGTTATATAGAGGATTGATAAAGTATAATATAGAGTTATATAGAGGAATGATAAAGTAGAATATGGAGTTATATAGAGGAATGATAAAGTAGAATATTGAGTTAGTTATATAGAGGAATGATAAAGTAGAATATAGAGTTATCTAGAGGAATGATAAAGTAGAATATAGAGTTATCTAGAGGAATGATAAAGTAGAATATGGAGTTATCTAGAGGAATTATAAAGTAGAATATGGAGTTATATAGAGGAATGATAAAGTAGAATATAGAGTTATATAGAGGAATGATAAAGTAGAATATTGAGTTATATAGAGGAATGATAAAGTAGAATATAGAGTTATCTAGAGGAATGATAAAGTAGAATATGGAGTTATATAGAGGAATGATAAAGTATAATATAGAGTTATATAGAGGAATGATAAAGTAGAATATGGAGTTATCTAGAGGAATGATAAAGTAGTATATGGAGTTATATAGAGGATTGATAAAGTAGAATATGGAGTTATATAGAGGAATGATAAAGTAGAATATGGAGTTATATAGAGGAATGATAAAGTAGAATATAGAGTTATATAGAGGAATTATAAAGTAGAATATAGAGTTATATAGAGGAATTATAAAGTAGAATATAGAGTTATATAGAGGAATGATAAAGTAGAATATAGAGTTATATAGAGGAATGTTAAAGTAGAATATGGAGTTATCTAGAGGAATGATAAAGTAGAATATGGAGTTATCTAGAGGAATGATAAAGTAGAATATGGAGTTATATAGAGGAATGATAAAGTAGAATATAGAGTTATATAGAGGAATGATAAAGTAGAATATGGAGTTATATAGAGGATTGATAAAGTAGAATATTGAGTTATATAGAGGAATGATAAAGTAGAATATAGAGTTATCTAGAGGAATGATAAAGTAGAATATGGAGTTATATAGAGGAATGATAAAGTAGAATATGGAGTTATCTAGAGGAATGATAAAGTAGAATATGGAGTTATATAGAGGATTGATAAAGTAGAATATTGAGTTATCTAGAGGAATGATAAAGTAGAATATGGAGTTATATAGAGGAATGATAAAGTAGAATATAGAGTTATATAGAGGAATGATAAAGTAGAATATGGAGTTATATAGAGGATTGATAAAGTAGAATATTGAGTTATATAGAGGAATGATAAAGTAGAATATGGAGTTATCTAGAGGAATGATAAAGTAGAATATGGAGTTATATAGAGGAATGATAAAGTAGAATATGGAGTTATCTAGAGGAATGATAAAGTAGAATATAGAGTTATATAGAGGAATGATAAAGTTGAATATGGAGTTATATAGAGGAATGATAAAGTAGAATATAGAGTTATCTAGAGGAATGATAAAGTAGAATATTGAGTTATATAGAGGAATGATAAAGTAGAATATAGAGTTATCTAGAGGAATGATAAAGTAGAATATTGAGTTATATAGAGGAATGATAAAGTAGATATCTGTTACCAGGGGGAATTATGACATGGAATAAAAAGTTCCCAGGAGGAATGCTGACAGGAAATGTCAGTTAATCTTTAGTACATGTCCTAAACGCTATTACTTCTAATTCCTTTTAAACAAATCTATGACTTCCTTCTTCCGGTTCCTCTCCACCATTTAGACCTAACAGCTGTTGGTGCTCTAGTGCGACGTCATGTACCTGCGGCGCTGTTCCTGGAGAGCATTGGCCAGGAGATCACCTACATCCTGCCCTACAGCGGTGCCAAGGACGGCACCTTCGCCCTCCTCTTCAAAGAGCTGGACCTCGAGATGGCCGATATCGGGATCACCAACTACGGCATCTCCGATACCACACTAGAGGAGGTATAAGGGAACGAACGGCGCCCTCCTAAACTAGCGAAGTCCTTAGTATGCAAAGAGAAGGGTTGTTGTGCGTAGGCAGATACTAGGCAGATAAGTAATTCACAATTTTACACAATAATTTTTTGTCAGCTGAATATTGCCCTGCAGGCAGGGTGAATAATTCCTTTTGAACATCCACACACAACAAGGTTATGTTAGTTGTGCCTATTCAAGAAAGGAATGTGCGTGTGTGTGTGTGTCTGTGTCTGTGTCTGTGTGCGTGTGCGTGTGCGCATGGTATGGAAAAGACGTAAGGAGGACAGCTTGTCAGTGGATGACATTGGGTCCCTGTTTTTGCCATTCAAGGATTGGCGCTGATCATTGCTGCATGGGAAAATATTTCTCGGGAGACCAGATTCACATCATGTAAATTGTGCCGCTTTTCGTTCCACAGATTTTCCTGAAAGTGGCAGAAAACACAGGTGTAGATGTGGAAACGCCAGGTAAATAATATGCTGCCGGTTGGGTGCAATTGTTGGGGGTTAGACAGTAAATTGTAGTAAATTACACTAATCTTGGTCTGATTATACTCATTGACAAACACTAACATGTGTGTTTGAGCGTTTTGTCTTGAAACCCCCCCAGACAACGGCCATGAATGATAGTCTGAACTCCATTGATTGACCCGGTAATGTAATTAGACAGTCATTACTTCAACTCAACAGCGTGTTCATTTGGATTCATTACAAATGGACTACGCTCAACCTAAAACACACCAATGGTTTTTGGGCGGATCGCATAAGCGGAGCCGGCCAATAAAAGTGAATGTCTCTGAATGACTGACTGACTGACTGACTGAGTGACTAATTGACTGACTGACCCTCCCAACCATAGTTGGCGCAGAGCAGCAATGACTCAGTTTAACAGCTTGGCCTGCCCTCCCCACATAATTGTTAAACATTTGTGTAATTTCAAAAGATCGTTTTTTCAGAAATGATAGCTGTCGATGGACCAATCTGTACCTTGTAAAGAATTCCCCACCTGTCTCTAAAAACAGCATCTGTCAAATCTTACAAGATCAGCCATCTATTTCGATTTCCTATTATGTAGGTCTTTTATAGTAGAAAAATGATTTGACTCGCTCCTGTAATGACTGTACTTTATATGGATTATAGTGACAAATGCGTTGACGTGATAATGCTACATGAGACCGCTTGTCAAGATATGTCACATACATTCACTACATGAACACAATCGCAACCGTAAATAATTAAGTCCTTGCTCTCACAGTTTCACACATTTTAAACATCGATTCTCCCAGCCAACTAGGCTTTATACTTCCGGAAGTGTTGCTATTCTAACACATTTTGGTAAGCTTGGTCTTAGCTTTGCCTAAATCAACGCAAACGCCATTGATAAAATCTCCTACTTTGCATGGAAATGATCCCAAACATGGTTTCTGCAAAGATTTGTGCTTAGAAATGCTTGATGAATAACAGCCCAGGTCTTAAAGGGGTTCCTGATTTTACATGAAGTATTATGCAGATAAAGCCACAGACATACGTACGTATTGCTTAAATTTAAATCACGCCAATTGTATGAAATGTTGGTCTTCTTTTCCCACTCGCACACGACCACACAGCATCTTCCTGATTGCCTACTAGGCCTGGTGTAAACGTTCTACGAGACGAAAGCCTCCCAATTAATTCAAATACAACGGGACGATTATTTTCAACTGAAAAAAATACCACATTAATGATTTCAATGTTGGATTTCAATATCATGTAAAATGATAGATAGCGCTGCTGCTCAAACGAGCTATTGGCTAACATGAAACTATATTCTCCTCAAAATGACATCCAGAAGTGTACAGTTATTAGGCTCCACGAAAACGGATTGTTTACGTATTTCTTCAGCTGCGCCTTCGGTGAGAGAGAGAACGCGAAGTTCATTGGATTCACGGCGGCACCGGCAAAGCTTCACAGATGTCGGGAACACTTCAGAAGAAGCGCCAGGCAAAAGTGGTAGGCCTACGTGCATATCGTTCGATAAGTTGGTGTTCTCCGAATGAAACCCCCAGCGTGTGGCCTGTTGTTATGTTCAAGTGCTTATTCGTGGTAACGTTTTGTTTACTTTATGTCTCCCCCTCGACTGTCCTTACGATCCGACTGAACTGAAGCTGAGGTGAAAGTGAAGTTCACCAGTCGAGTCGATGGTACGTACACGCGGTCAAGGCCTCTGGCAGAGGCGCGCCGCGCACGTTCACGTTTTCACAAAAGCCTCGCTGTCTGCGCCTTCTGATGGCATCTTGAATTTACATTAACTCTGAAGAAAATGAAAAAGCTTGTTCGTCGTGACGCCGTGTGTTTCTTTGTCTTCTTGTTTGATGAGAGTCATTTTTACTTGGCAGCCATTTTGGAAAGAACCCATAGCCCTTTGAATCAGTATTACACCGAGGCTGTTTTAGTTCTCCACAATGCTATAGTATGAGAACACGTCTCCTGCCTTTTCAATTTCTCCCCGAGCGAGATTTATGAAACACGTTAAATTTCGCACACCGGTTTATAATTTGAATTTGCTTTGTGTTAAGATACCTCTGTTGGACTTTTGTTGAGATGGATACGAGACCACATTGTTTCTTTTGTGGTCTTTCTTTAATACTCTTTTGGCAGAGGCTAATAACCAGTTCCCCCAGAGTAAGAAAATAAGCCTAACAGAGAGGGTTTTTTATTGAAAATAAGGCGAAACATCTGTTTAAACGTAGTTTCCGATGTGTTCTTTAATGCAGACGCAGAACGAGTGGCCAAGGCGAATGGGAAGAGCTCCAGAGTGATCACAGGATGGGAACTGATTCGGAAACAGTTTTCGGCCCTCTTCATTAAGCGTTTCCACCACGCACGTAGGAGCCGGAAAGGCCTCATTGCGCAGGTAATGGTGTCACGTCCATCCTGACATTCTCCACGCATTATCATCCTCCCCAAGCGTCCACTGGTCCACTTGGACCGGAACCAGCCCGTGGCATTCGGAACACATCTGTCCGTTTATGTTCCGCGGGCCCCCGTACACGGCCCATTTTATCACGTCATATCAAGTTAGACGGGCCTATTAAATGTAAAAAATGGACTAGCGCAACCAGTTTACCTCACGTAGAAATATACATTAAAAACGGTTTGGCTCTGTGCTGCTAAATGACAAGTGGCAGAGAAAAGCCCACCGGGCGCTGGAATTTGGCCGGCAACGCCGTGATGGCTCCGGTGACACCGTCAGGTGGCGTGAGCACCTGCAAAGCTAACTGAGGTGTTCAGGCGATTGTGACGTGCATGTGACGTGCACGTGACGCGTGTGCACAGTGGTGAAAAAACAAATGGTTCCACTTGTGTTATTCAGCCGGATGCTTGCTGCCGCGTTGCCAGACAGTACGGAGACGTAGGCGCCATACGGCATGACACAGTTGGACTGAGCAGAAAACAATGGCGGATGGCTAAAAGTGTAAAGCTAACCCTGTATCGAGAAGGTGAACCGAAAGGTTTATCACGAACACATGTCTACGTGGGGTGCAACAGGTCAAGGCACTTTCACTGAAGTGCCAAGGCGCCACTACACACAGAGTTCTGTTGCGATAGGCTCACATCAACTGAGACACGCCTTGTCACGTCGCGCTCTTCCGGTTCCTTGTGGTTGGTCGACGCTCAGCAGTTCATCTGATTTTTCCGTCAAAAACAAGCCGTGCGAGGTGAGTTGCCATATGGCCGGAATTGCATTTTTGACTCGGTCTCCTAGGTTCTTCGATCGCTTCCATTGAGAGCTTGTTGCCGGGATTCACGATTGTCAACTGCAAATGATGTCCCTGTCGTCTAATGACTGTAGAGTGACACTAGAACCAATCAATCAAATGTAATTTATAAAGCCCTTATTGAAGCACAGTTGACGCCCGGCCAGATCGAGGTCGATACATACAAAAGTATAAACCTGCTGGAAAATATATCTACTTCAAGGACAAACTGTGAACCCAGGAATGAGGTTGTCTCTGATGGTCTATCAATGCTGCATAGCTTCTGTGTACTCCTGACACCTTGTGAATAGTGACTACTAGGTAGTGACACGTTTTTAGGGACAACATGCCTTTCAATGCTCCGTTGCAACATACTATGCTTTTTTGAACGCGACAGACTTCGAGAACATTATCTGTTTCTTAAGGACAGCGGATGTTTAATATGTGAATAGCTTGAGCTCTCTTTGGCTGTTGCCAAGGAGACAGTAGCGGTCACAACTTTCCGATGTTGCTGTACGCGCACACACACACACACACACACACACACACACACACACACACACCAGAACTCGCAACGGTCTCTACTTTAAATTCATAAGAACCTCAAAGTCAAAGAGACGTGTCTCCAATATGATTTGTTTAGATATTCTCGGCCTAATTTACGAGTATGCTAATAACATGGTTTCATTAGTTATGTATCGAACGAGATCATCATAACAATTAGCCGGCAGACATGTGGCTATTAGCCTATTACGAGTGTGTGTCTTGTTTGATTGGCGGGTTCTTTTTTGATTTCCAGTCAGAGCAGATACACGGTCATCTATTGACGCGGCGCCCTCAGTTCATTTTCTCAGTTGGAGACGTTGCGTGAACACACACACACACTAAGTTGTTCCTTTCTTTTTGTCAGTTATCTTGTGCGCCTTCTCGTCATTGACGATATACATTCGAGTGCGACGTCGTTCCTTAGCGGGAGGCTAACTGGATGCTCCTCTCCCTCCTTCCTCGTCTCTCCCCTCTCCGGGCATTTTGCTTGCAGGGCTGACAAAGGTCTGTATTGTCATGTAAACAGCTCTCGTTGTCAGCTGATATGATTGTGCTGTTGTGGCTACCACTTTAAGGAAACCCGACGGGGAATTCAAGAGAAGATGCCGTGAAACTCGCCAAGAGGATGTGATTTATGGGGATGAATGTGATAGAACAGACAGGAGGTGGACAAGAGGAGGTGGTCAAAAAGCAGACTCTGTTATGTGAGCTCAGGTTGAATTGGAGCTTGGCACACATAGCCAGAGGTGAATTGCAATGTATGGCATTCAATGTGTGAAATCAGCTAATTTCAACTGAAAAGAAACAAACACTTTCCTCAGAGACATTGTTGATCTAAAACGGTATGAATTCAATAATCATAGTGTGAAGTGATTTCAGAGGTCCACTCCATTTCGAGCGTCTTAAAAAACATTTGTATTTGCATATCACCCGAACAGAGCAACTGCCGTCACGCTGCCCAATGTCTGTACACACTGTATACCAAACAAGTGATTTTCCCTTGACAGTTGATTGAAAGAGTTCATATAGGTGTAACATGGCTTTGTAACCCCTCCTATAGTCATGGCCATACATATTTTATCACCACACACTGCGGTTATGACCAAATCCAGACAGATCTTAAAGGAAGGGGTGTGCTAACCTCTTCCATATAAGGGGAAATTATTTTCAGTTTAATTGAATTTCTTAAATGAAAACGAATCTGGCTGGAATTTAGCTGCATTATCCATATGTCTCTAAATATTAAGCCAGTCTGGTCTCAAATGTAATTAAACAACTTAGTTTCTTGTTTATTTACAGTGAATATTAAATAGCATAGCTCGGGCTTTGTATGATTCACAGAAGAACTACTACCGGCTTTGTCCCGAACACAAGGACGTCTGCGCGTGCTCTGTTGTTCTCCGTTTAATTCTTCTTATTAAGCTGCTTTCAGCTGTCACAAACCAGTCTTTAATGAGGGCACGCATTTACATACAAATCTGCCGCAAATGTTGCATTTTTCAATTGTGTCGCACCGTCTGAATGGGCTCCAGCATGCAATTAATCAAGTTCAGCAAACCTCCCCTTCAGTCGAGTATCTAGCGGCACGAGTGATTAAGAATTAAAGATATTTTGCATTCTGTCTTTGACCTTTTTGTCAGCTCCAACAATTGTAATTAAAAGGGAGCATTTACAAAAGGGAGAGAGAATGGGGGTTGGGGGCATTGACGACGGAGGTTGGGGGCATTGACGACGCGGCGGGCGGAACCAGGCTTTAATCAAACTTCTGGAACACGCGTGCCAGACAAAAAGAGTTAAAAGCGGTTATAACTGACTCAGGTCTAAAAACTTTCTGTCTCACGTTTGACTGCTGGCATAATTTTTGTCCCATGGAATCCACCACTGAGCAAACACACACACACACACACACACACACACACACATGCACACATGTACAAAGGCCAGACTTGTCACACGAAGCAATAGACTACTGATTTATATACAGATTCTGGAGCGATAGTGAGTTGGAGTTGTGATGAATCTCCAATCACCACCCTCTGGATTGAATCCAAACGATCATCTCGATCACCTGATTGCGCTCAGCGCCTGCTGATTGGGCGCGGGATCCCCAGTCGTACACGCCAAACCATAACACCCTGTAACAGCGTGCTGCTTTTAGCTGACGCCTGTTAATGAAGTATGCCAGGAGATATTAGATTTGGTTTTGGTTAGATTAGATTATGGTCCCGTCAATGTCTCTGTTTACTTGATTTGCTGGTTGAGTGGTACTATAACTCACATTATGCTTCATAGTCCACTGTTTCATTACTCAATCAAGGTTAACGTATTACACGGCTTCGAGATGGACATTATCCCAGGCTTTCACATAACGCCATGAAGACCGCCCGTCCTTTTTCATGATCCTCGCCAAACTACGGAGATAATTGTTGGTTAATTTGGCATCACCTTCTAACTACCTTCTAAGAACACCTTCTTTGTTCTTCTAACTACGTAGATGTTGCTTGCCATGTCACAAGAATTTCAGTGTTCAGTCTGATGCAAGCCATTTGGTACACATGATAATAAAATACTTTGACTTCGACTTTTGACCTTGACCTGGTATTAGGATCTTTGCGTCGGCCAAATGCCGTGACAGTGTTCCGACGGATGGATCACTTCTTTAATGAAGTGCAGGTCGTGTCGACCGTGCTTCACGTCAGGTTTTAAATGTGCTCATGTCACGCAGGTAATTCTGCCTGCGGTGTTCGTCTGCCTGTCTCTGATCTTCTCCATCATCGTCCCGCCGTTCGCCCACTACCCCGACCTGGAAATGCAGCCGTGGATGTACGGACTTCCCCAAAACACATTTTACAGGTGAGCCTGAGAACTCGGACAGTTCATTATTATATTATTATAAATTATTAAGATATTATATTATTATAAATTATTAAGATATTATATTAGTTGTTATTATATGGGTTATACTCTTGGCCTAATGGGGCTGTATATATGGGGCTGTATATATGGGGCTGTATATATGGGGCTATATATATATATATGGGGCTGTATATATGGGGCTGTATATATGGGGCTGTATATATGGGGCTGTATATATGGGGCTGTATATATGGGGCTGTATATATGGGGCTGTATATATGGGGCTGTATATATGGGGCTGTATATGGGGCTGTATATATGGGGCTGTATATATGGGGCTGTATATATGGGGCTGTATATATGGGGCTGTATATATGGGGCTGTATATATGGGGCTGTATATATGGGGCTGTATATGGGGCTGTATATATGGGGCTGTATATATGGGGCTGTATATATGGGGCTGTATATATGGGGCTGTATATATGGGGCTGTATATGGGGCTGTATATATGGGGCTGTATATATGGGGCTGTATATATGGGGCTGTATATATGGGGCTGTATATATGGGGCTGTATATATGGGGCTGTATATATGGGGCTGTATATATGGGGCTGTATATATGGGGCTGTATATATGGGGCTGTATATATGGGGCTGTATATATGGGGCTGTATATATGGGGCTGTATATATGGGGCTGTATATGGGGCTGTATATATGGGGCTGTATATATGGGGCTGTATATATGGGGCTGTATATATGGGGCTGTATATATGGGGCTGTATATATGGGGCTGTATATATGGGGCTGTATATATATATGGGCTGCTGTATATATGGGGCTGTATATATGGGGCTGTATATGGGGCTGTATATATGGGGCTGTATATATGGGGCTGTATATATGGGGCTGTATATGGGGCTGTATATATGGGGCTGTATATGGGGTTGTATATGGGGCTGTATATATGGGGCTGTATATGGGGCTGTATATATGGGGCTGTATATGGGGCTGTATATATGGGGCTGTATATATGGGGCTGTATATATGGGGCTGTATAAATGGGGCTGTATAAATGGGGCTGTATATATGGGGCTGTATATTTGGGGCTGTATATGGTGCTGTATATATGGGGCTGTATATGGGGCTGTATGTGGGGCTGTATAAATGGGGCTGTATGTGGGGCTGTATATATGGGGCTGTATATATGGGGCTGTATATGGGGCTGTATATATGGGGCTGTATATATGGGGCTGTATATATGGGGCTGTATATGGGGCTGTATATGGGGCTGTATATATGGGGCTGTATATGGGGCTGTATATGGGGCTGTATATATGGGGCTGTATATATGGGGCTGTATATATGGGGCTGTATATGGGGCTGTATATATGGGGCTGTATATATGGGGCTGTATATGGGGCTGTATATATGGGGCTGTATATATGGGGCTGTATATGGGGCTGTATATATGGGGCTGTATATATGGGGCTGTATATGGGGCTGTATATATGGGGCTGTATATATGGGGCTGTATATTTGGGGCTGTATATGGTGCTGTATATATGGGGCTGTATATATGGGGCTGTATATGGGGCTGTATATATGGGGCTGTATATATGGGGCTGTATATTTGGGGCTGTATATGGTGCTGTATATATGGGGCTGTATATATGGGGCTGTATATATGGGGCTGTATATATGGGGCTGTATATTTGGGGCTGTATATGGTGCTGTATATATGGGGCTGTATGTGGGGCTGTATGTGGGGCTGTATATGGGGCTGTTACAATGTTTAAAATAATCCGTTTTACAATATTATTCTCTCTGGCCTGTTCAAAAGTAATGCAGTGCATTGGGAAGGCCATTTTTGTCAGGAGCCCTTGCTGTCTTTCTGTCGCAGGGACCAGGTGTCAGCTTCCTCACCAATCACCTCGTGTCCTAACTGATAGTGTAATAATCTGTCTTCATCCCTGAGACGGCAGAGCATGTCAGAATGCCGTGGCAGAACATAACCTGCCTTATCTCTAATCTGCAATGAAGTTAAATCTGTGTTCATTTCACGATAAGACACACTGTGTGACTGCCTCTTCAAAAGACATTTCATCACTTCAACTGACACTGTAGAATCCCTGACGTCGAGACATAATTAATCGTGCACTTATGACGGTAAACCGTCTTACCGTGCGAACTGAGCACATTGTTTGTAGACAGGAAAGACAGACTCATTTGCATACTCACTCGGGTGAACTTTGTTTATCTTATCAAGAGTCAGTCTCAGCTGGATTTGTTTGTGATGAGCTGGTGGCTTTCCTAACAGGACCTAAACACATTCCCCATAGAACCTATCTGCAAGTCAGCTTTTCAGACAGTACCATGGATATCCACACTGTAATAGTCTGGAAACTGTAAAAAAGTCTGTAAAAAAAATATAACCTCATTTGAACATATTTCTCACACCGTGTGTTTGTGTTTGCCTTAAAATGTATGACACAAATTGAAAGCGTGACAAAACATGTTGAATGTTTTATAGATTTGACGATACACTGCTACTGTAGCCGGCCAATACGGTGGCAGGGAATCTTATTGGATTTCCTGCTCTGGCTCATTGATATTCTTCAGGGGTTTGCTTATTTTATCCAGGGGAGATCACTGAATTGTAATAGATTGATCAAATTGGACGGTTGAAATAGACCCTAACTGCCTCTCTTTAGCATGTTTCTTCAGAAATTGTGCATATGCTTATTTTTTTTACACTGGCTCAGGATTCACATTTCTAGTTTAAGTTAGACTAATTAGGTCTGGCTTTTACAAAAGAATCATATAGCGTGGAGAGGAAGTATGTAGCTGCCTACGTTACTGCCTGCTCTGCTTGAATAATGCAAAATAGCAGCGTGTGACATAGAGATCACAGAGGCTTTTTTACCAACTCCCTTCACTAAAACCCCTGGAAAGTTTTGCCTGCAAACTATTGTTTGGATTGACAATGCTGAGGCATGCTTGTCCGGTGAATTTGCAGGACAATATAATACCCGGAACAAGAATCTCGCAGTATGTAAACGCATACGAAACTAGACACAGAAGAAACACTGGGCAAGCCAGTGAGTACCGTGGCTAAAGTGATAATAGGTTGGACCAACGAAGGACAGGAAGTACAGAAGTATGCCTATACACATGCTTATTAGTTGAATGATAACCAGGTATGTGTCATAGAGGGTTGATACTGAATAGAGCGTTGGGTTGATGACCAGGGGAGTGCAGGAAAGGGGTGTTGGGTTAATGACCAGGGGAGTGCAGGAAAGGGGTGTTGGGTTAATGACCAGGGGAGTGCAGGAAAGGGGCGTTGGGTTAATGACCAGGGGAGTGCAGGGAAGGGGTGTTGGATTAATGACCAGGGGAGTGCAGGAAAGGGGTGTTGGGTTAATGACCAGGGGAGTGCAGGAAAGGGGTGTTGGGCTAATGACCAGGGAGTGCAGGAAAGGGGTGTTGGGTTAATGACCAGGGGAGTGCAGGAAAGGGGTGTTGGATTGATGACCAGGGGAGTGCAGGAAAGGGGCGTTGGATTGATGACCAGGGGAGTGCAGGAAAGGGGCGTTGGGTTGATGACCAGGGGAGTGCAGGAAAGGGGCGTTGGATTGATGACCAGGGGAGTGCAGGAAAGGGGTGTTGGGTTAATGACCAGGGGAGTGCAGGAAAGGGGCGTTGGATTGATGACAAGGGGAGTGCAGGAAAGGGGTGTTGGATTGATGACCAGGGGAGTGCAGGAAAGGGGCGTTGGATTGATGACCAGGGGAGTGCAGGAAAGGGGCGTTGGATTGATTACCAGGGAAGTGCAGGAAAGGGGCGTTGTTGGGTTGATGACCAGGGGAGTGCAGGAAAGGGGCGTTGGATTGATGACAAGGGGAGTGCAGGAAAGGGGTGTTGGATTGATTACCAGGTAAGTGCAGGAAAGGGGCGTTGTTGGGTTGGTGACCAGGGGAGTGCAGGAAAGGGGCGTTGGATTGATGACCAGGGGAGTGCAGGAAAGGGGTGTTGGGTTAATGACCAGGGGTCAGTGTTCGAGTCCTGGATGTAGCATATTGGCAGCGTCCCAGAGTCTTGCACAGGGTGATAAATACTGTGATTTGGACTTTCACAGAGTTTGGTGTTGAGATGTTGCAATGAATGAAGGTCATAGTTGTGACTTGGACAAGGATAAATTGGTAAGAGAGAAAAAATTGGAAAACATTTTTTTCAAGAGTCTGTTATTACAACCAGATCAATGTTACCCAAGTGTGTCAGAGTTCTGCAGACAACTACCATATTGCTTTTGGAATTGCTTGTTGTATTGCTTTTCATAGAGTAGTTTGAACATTGTAGGAGTAGTTGGACTGCAATTGCCTCATTGCATTAAACATGCAGTACTCATCAAAATGACCAGAAGCTGGTTTTGTTATGAGTTGCATCAATAGCAAGTTGAAGTTCTTTCTTCTGTCAGACATATTTTTTGTCAAATGCAACGCATTGTCTCAATAAAATACAATATCCTGTATGTACACCTAGCATCGTGTATGTACACCTAGCATCATGTATGTACACCTAGCATCATGTATGTACACCTAGCATCCTGTATCTACACCTAGCATCATGTTTGTACACCTAGCATCCTGTATGTTCACCTAGCATCCTGTATGTAGCCTACACCTAGAATCATGTATGTACACCTAGCATCCTGTATGTTCACCTAGCATCCTGTATGTAGCCTACACCTAGAATCATGTATGTACACCTAGCATCCCGTATGTAGCCTACACCTAGCATCCTGTATGTACACCTAGCATCCTGTATGTACACCTAGCATCCTGTATGTACACCTAGCATCCTGTATGTACACCTAGCATCCTGTATGTACACCTAGCATCCTGTATGTACACCTAGCATCCTGTATGTACACCTAGCATCGTGTATCTACACCTAGCATCCTGTATGTACACCTAGCATCCTGTATGTACACCTAGCATCCTGTATGTACACCTAGCATCCTGTATGTACACCTAGCATCGTGTATCTACACCTAGCATCCTGTATGTACACCTAGCATCCTGTATGTACACCTAGCATCCTGTATCTACACCTAGCATCATTTATGCACAGTGTTACATCAAGTCTGTAATATTCATTATCACTGGTATTTGAATAGTTTGCCTTTCTCTATAGACAGATTAGTCATTACTTCAACATCAACATACTGGTGAGTCTCACATATGGGGCGTGGGGGTGGGGGTTAAAATGACTGGGTTGCAATGGCTATATGCTTTCAGAATGCAGCTCCACAATGTCTCATCCATCTGACTGACTTTCATTCTCTTGGAGAATGGAGGTTATAGAACCAAAAGGATGATCAAAACCATTCTTCCTTCCAAAGCACTCTAATGAGAAACTAATCATGGTATGTTTTATTCTTAAATGTCCCGCTCTAGTGTTTAGCCCCTTTAATAAATTACCTTATCTTCTCTCATGGAGAGTGGGTGGCGGGCGCGTTTGTATTAAAACACTGAGATCTGCCTTATTTCCTATAATCTCATTGCATCTGAATGGTCAATTACTTCCAGGATATTCCCTTTCGGTACATAAACATATAATTAAAGATTAGTTCCAGTGTGTGTCCCTCTCTCTCGCTCTCTTCTTACCTTGAATAAGTGCTTTTCCAAGAGTGTGTACCAAACGGCAATCTATTCTCTACCGGCTGTAGAGACGCCTGGGAGAATAGGTCGCGATTTAGCGTGCCATTTGTGACGCGAGCCCGGCTATTGTTAATGGTAAAACAGATGGCTGAGCCCTAATCAATTTGTTACAAAACGCCACTTCGATTGCTTTCCTCACTCGCCGCGGATGGAAATTATAGGCTGACCTTCACGAGAGCTAAATATGGCCATGAAAGTTGTAATAATTCCATCGTCCAGCGGTGACCACAGCTGGACTGGAGCCGTGGTCTTTATGAAAACCCTGTGTACCCTGTGCCAAGGTGCACTCGTGACAAATGCCAGAGTTGTCGCATACATTGATTGTAGAAGACAAAGTCTGTCGTCCGAACGGAACTTGGTACACACGATTACATTAACATGCTTTCAACGAGTAAAGTAGTATACGCTAAGTTTGTACGTTTGTGGCAGGGTGCTCCCCGATTTTACTGAGGCGAGACGGATCAGCCAATTTTATTTTATTTTTTTACTTTACACACTGACAGCATACTGAAGTTTCTAATTTTCCAGGTCACTAAATGGCATTATATCAATCAATCAATTTTTTCTTTTTTCCAACGGCATTTGTCACAAAACGCTCATACCAACACCCAGCCCGAAAATCCAAACAGCATGCATGAACGTGTTGACGCAGAGTGGCTAGGACTCTGAAATGGTCAGATTTATGAATAAACCTAGAGAGGAACCAGGCTCCGAGGGTTATTTTGGCTGTGCCGGGTGACATTTTAATAGTGTTGCAGCGACCCTGGTGGTGCCGCTACTCCCCCCCCCCAAATGGGGTATCTCTAATAGGAGCAGTTGGCAGTGCGCTCGGCTGTGGAGCCACAGGGCGCGGGTTCGATTCCCCCGCCATGCCATGCAGTATAATAGTGATAAATATATTTTGAGCTCAATTGCACAGCCAATAGAAAACAAACAACAATAAATACAGGGCAATAATTACAGTGTTCTGCTACACCAGCGGTTCCAGGAAGTGCACAATTCAGTCCGAGAAAGTGTTCTCTTTTCCGTAAATGCTCATAATTGTGTTTTCATTTTGGAATGTAATGATCTCAACGAAAATGCCAGTGTCACACAATGTGTCTTTGTCTCCTTCCTTACACTAAACACGTCCAAAAATACAAAACGCACCCCTATTGATCTCAATTTCTTCTCGCAAATGACTAAAGATGGATCTAAATATCCTGATCCTCTTGATCCTGGTTCATTTCGTGAGCTAAACCCTAAGTTACCAAATCAATCCTATGGCGGCGCTGGAATATCCTCACTTCCAGTATCAACCCTAGTAATTGAATCTCACAGTTTTGCACATCAATAGACAGCTATTCAGGGTATAATCCGAATACTTTTGGCCTGGACTTTTGCTTTATATTTAGCCACTCTAGCAAACACTGCTTAATTTGTTTTTAAGTCAATGGCGGTCCAAGTGCTTTGTTTTCCATCAAGTAGAGATATACGACTTGGAGGAATGTAAAGACTGCATCTTTTAAACACCATTATCCCGAGCGTATTTCCACAGTCGGTTTGTCATTCCACGGCCCGGCCCCGTTCCGTTTGTCCGAGATGGAGGGCAATTAAAAGATTAGACAATCACCCGGATCGTGTCGATAAGCTACCGTCCTGGAAGGGATGTTGTCGGAGTGCATCTGACACGCTACGATTTCATTACAGCAACGACGGACCGCCGAATAACGTGGAGACGGCCCGGGTGGTGGAGTCTTTGGTGAATAACCCTGGTTTCGGAACCCGCTGCATGGCAAACAGCCCGATCCCGTGAGTATGGCCCGTGGTTACGTCGACACACGACACACCCCTCTGTCCGCAGATTGTTACAACTGCTGTTGTCGTGCTATCGTTTTGCTTAGGCGTTTAAAATGTCCTCGCACGAGACGAGACTCTCACTCGACTGTTGACGATGTTCTCCAAAGGAGGCCGGTTAAATGACTTGCTTATTTCGCTCAGCGACGGGAACAGAGCGTAATCGTTTAATGAAATGCAATAGTGGTTTTAGCAAATGTTTTGTAGTTGCTCGGTCCAAATTATCCATTTAGCGAGCCTTCTATTTGTGAAGATAGTGTGAAAATGTCCCCAAGGTGTTTGCTCTTATGCAGCCGGTCCAGATCTCTGCATAAGTGCATTTTATATATGGGCTGGTGGTTGATGTAGAATTTGGCATGCTGGCAAAGCTGTGTTTCCATTATTGGATGCCTTTTCTGACACAATATCCATGTGGTGAAGTGAGTCACCCAATATATCCTGCAGTAGAATTACATTCTTTAAATATTAAATGCATTACAATGAAGGACTGGCAGTTAATATGGAATAGTCTAACATCACCAGAATTACATTTACTGAGTGATAAACTTAACTAATGTTTTAACGCGATATCCATGCAAGACAGTAAATCATTTAATATATTCTGCATCCATTAAATATGATGTGCAGTTTATTATGAATAATTCTTAATTTGTTCTGGGGTCGCGCAGTTATATCCTGTTCTCCTTATAATGTTTTCAAAAAGTCTTCACAATGACTTGATAAGCTTTACATGAATGTGTCATGAAGTATCCATTAATTGTTTGTCAAGCTATATATATATATGTATATGGTTCAGAAATATGCCACAACAGTTATACAAAATCACCTATATTTAATGTGATATTAGCATTATTACTCTTTGTGATCAATCCGTGATCTATATCTATAGTGTTGCGACAGCACCCAAGCAAATACTTATATGGTCATGACAGCATTATGACTGTATAGACTATATAAAGCACCAATAGGCCAAATGTCATTTAAACCAGGACCCATTCTGAAGTTGTTGCTGTTGTTTATGTGGGTTTGCCTTTTCTCCTACAGTTAGTGAGTTGAAATAATGTTGTCAACTGTCAGTACCCTTGATATTTCCTATCTGCTCCGTCTACTCGCTGTCAAGTCTGATCAGGTTCAACGAACCTTAACGAGCTGTTCGGCTTCGCCTACTCTTCAGCTGCTGTTTTAACATTTGCTTTATTGTTATTGATAAAAGAACGAATACGTTGTTGTTGTGTTGATGATGTGATTTGTTAAAAATACCTGGAGCTAAACGAGTATTATAAAACAATGGATTTACTTTGTGTGTGTGTGTGTGTGTGTGTGTGAACATCCTTCAATGTTATTTTGGTGTTTTACTGAAAGTAACTGCTAAGAATTCCCCTGTCAGCGCGACCTGTTATTTACGTGTCCTTTATTCGCCGACGCTGTTGTTCTACAGAGCTCAGCAAACTCATTGTCACGGTTCATCGTAATCACGTTTCTTTATTTTCATCTTTAGGAATCTCCCGTGTGTCCCTAAGAATTCGCCCTGGTTCACTCCCCCGGTGGACCCCGCCGTCAGCGACATCTTCGTCCACGGGAACTGGAGCATGGCCAATCCCTCCCCAGCCTGCCAGTGCAGCACACCTGAAAAGACCACCATGCTGCCAGATTGTCCACCTGGAGCAGGAGGGCTGCCCCCGCCTCAGGTTAGTCCCCTGTGTCTGTCAACCTCTGGGCAGATCGAACCGACATGTTCTACGGGTGATTTGGATCGTTCTACTAATTCTATTTCTATGTCTTTTTTACACCTTGAATCTAACGGGGAAAGCTGAACGTTGAGCGACATGTTATATGTTCCCCGTCTCAGGTTAGACCGGTGTCTGTGAACCCCTGGTCAGATCGAACACGAAGGTTGTTTGGGTAGAAATTATAATATATCACGGCCGCTGATGTTTCTGCTGTCTGCATGTTTTGCTGAGTAGAACCAATGCACGGGGGGAGTATTGATCTTGTCCCGCTCACTTTATCAACCAACCCCATACAACTCAGTTGGAGGAGCGTGGTTCTTTTAAAGACCAGGATTTCGGGTTCAATTCCTACAGGAACCAGGAAGAAAATGTCTCGTGGAACGACTTCCTAACTAATAGACCTCTACAGTCAGTTAGACTGGACAACATTACTTCCTTCACCGGACCAGCATGTCCGGATGATGTCACCCCTCTGTTGTTTTATTTTATCAACCTGTCCTCGATCTCTTCCTTTCTGGAGAGAGCGGATACCGGTTTGCGCTGAGCTTGCAGATGTCCACCCATCCACTTTAACATCCAGGGCTTGGGCTGTTCTAGGAAATCAATGGCAATGTTTTATAAGCAATTACCCCAACCTACATGACCAAATGCGTGTGGGACAGTATTCCTGAGCTGACCCCGAGATTCTTAATCCTGCCTGGGATCGATGAGGAGGAAGACTCTCCCTGTAGGCTGAGCTGGACCTCCATCCCCCAACCTAATACCATTACACGCTAAGAGGAACGACCGGGCTCTTTGACCAATGCCTTCAGTGGTCCAATCGTAGAAATATAATGGATAGACTGAATTGTCATCGTCTGTACACTTACTGCGGACGCTGGGCCACTCAGTCACAAGATATCGATTTGATTCAGTCTACTAATTCTTGTTCGATTTATAGTTTTTATACCTCGGACGGTAATGAGAACGCTGAACGTTATGGGACGTTTATATATGGTTTTTAGTGTTTACTAAAGTTGAATTCCCAATTGCCATTTAAAGTGTGTGAGCCAAGTTGTCTCGGTAATATACCCAAAGAAAAAAGATGGTTAAATAACAATGTATATTGAACTAGAGGGAAATGTGTATGCGTGAGGGAAATGTGTATGCGTGCATAATTCAAATGAGCCTTTTGTTATGTTTGTGATGGTTTATTTATTGCTTGTTGACAGTAATACATTCCTTGAGTTATTGAGTAGTTGTGGATGCATTTTACAATAACAATACAGTATGTTCCCATACAACAAAAGCTTTAATAAAAATTACAGAAACCACTAGTTAATTTTTAAACATAACAAAAAGTTAACTAAGCAATGAGCTGTTAACCCAACTCAAGCAATGACATAATGGCTAAAATATAAACAGTTTGTAATGCCGTTTACACTTAAACACTAGTTTAAAGTTAGTTAGCTGAAAATTATCTTTAGCTAGATTCTATTTTTACCTGGATCAGAACTCACACACTTCAAACTAGCCCGTCCACTGATATTAGCTAGATATTACTTAATAAAAAAATAAATTATTAAACTAGACTATCATAAGTTCACCCAGCACAGCCAGAAGAGGACTTGCCACCCCTCAGAGCCTGGTTCCTCTCTAGGTTTCATCCTTTGACCCATCAGGGAGTTTTTCCTAGCCGCCGTTCCTAGATGTCACTTTGTTTGTTGTAAATAGGGCTTTATTAAATAAATGTGACTTAGTTGCAAGCAGATTAAAATTACACCGTATCCCCTATAATTAATCACAAGGAGAGTCATCGGAAGAGCCCATAACCCGTACATTTAGGCGAAATGTCCAAAAGCAGGTGTTCTAAAAGTAAATGTGGATATTGGGAACAGAGTAGAGTAATTGTATGAAGTGACATCAACCCTGGCATGGAAGGTGTAGAGTGTGACACTATACAAGCAGCGCTAGGGCGTGATGCCATTTTAAATAGATTTGCATCGTGTTGGCTTCTCGACAGACAGTGTTTCAACTTGCTCTGGCAGCCTGTGAGAAGTTTCTCCATGTTTCGCTCCTTCGTCGCTCCCTCCTCGTCTTTGAGGAAGTTACATGTCTGAGAGGCAGATGTGATGTGGGCCTGACACAGTATGCAAACAAGCATCCAAAGGCATGGCTCTGACAAATCTGAGATAATTTGGTTCTGTGAAGCTTGGTAGAAAAAGAAGTGGATTTTTTCTGCATGTCTTGTTTTTGAAGGATCATCATCTTGAAATGAAAAATGAGACGTTTGACTGTGAAGGCTTTGATTTGCTTTTTTGTACGATTACTAATTGGCGTTCATTGCAAAATCTTGGCAAAGAAGAACAGTGGGATTTTTCTAAAGTAAAAAACAATTTAAATGTATATTTTTTATGAACATCTGTAGAACAGTGATTTTGTATCCTTGCTTTAATTCTCAACCGTTGGGGCACTACACAGGCACAAGTGCACACACACAATCACACAATCTCACACAATCATCACACACACACAGACACGCGCACACACACCCGAGTCCAACATTGTATTTCTACCCTTTGGGGATCAAGAAAACAAATAGACCATGTTCCCTAACCTAATCCATAATCCTAACCTCACTAACATCAATAACATTAATTAATAATATATACTTAAACTTAACCCAGCCCTAATACATAACCCTTAAATTCACCCATAATGCCTAATCCTATACGTAACCCAAATTCTAAAATGGACCCCCTAAACCTAAAGTTTTATTTAGGACAAGGGGGTTAAATCTCCTGCTGAAAGCCGATAGTCGCTTAAACATAAGTGTTAAACATGATTCACCACAACGTATTTCCTTGTTGCAGTGGGTTTCTTTGGTAACCTCACCATTGTGGATCGTCTCCATTGAATTCAATAGCACCCAGCAAAAACTAATTGCTTAACGGTAATGTGAGTAGGTTGTGTGTGTGTGTGTGTGTGTGACTGTGTGTGACTGTGTGTGACTCTGTGTGTGTAACTACATAAAACTTCAATATACTTTTCTTTCGTTATGATTTTTGACAGCAGAGATTCAAACGTCTTGTGAAAACGCACGTTTCACTATTGCATCTACTCTATTTTCCTTTAGCAAAGCTAAATGACCCGTCATGTTCCATGACTCTCAGTAGAGTGCTTTCAGTGTGATTTGTTGCTTCCAGTCCAATACAGCAGTACTATTTTACCATCAGACCGCATCTATCAGTGCATATTGAGGAAAGATATCATTCCCCGTAATCTGCTAAGCCCTTGTGAGTTCAGAGGAACTGGCTATAGTGCTTCAGATATAGGACAGATATGAGCAGACATAAAACACGAAGTAGATACAGATATTAAAAAGAAGATAGATGTGTTGAGAAATTAAGCCCACCCACACAGATGTAAAGACACACACACACACTCACGCACGCTCACACGCACGCTCAAATGCCCATTAAAAGAGATATATTGCATGCAATGAAATCATGCACGCGCACACACACACACACACACACTTACACACGCCAACATGTATACATTCATCAACGACTGATATAGTTTGCTTATCTGTGCTCTCTGGTCAGGTAAGGTGAGGGCCTGCATTTCTATTGGTCTAATGAGGGTCTGAAAGTGAACCAGAACATACCAAGAACTATATTCACTTTGACCTAATAAAAAGAGCTAGTAATAAATAAACAACGACAGCGCAGACTGGGTACACGGTCGACTTCACTCTCTCTCTCTCTCTATTTCGGCGCATCTTCTCAATATGCTCATGAAACACCGCAAAATGCAGAGCTCTATCAAGACACAGGAGCTGGTTGTTGATATCGTTGTTTCAATGGAAATGGCATGCTATGCTAAGATATGCTAAGCCCATTAACAATATGCTCAGATATCGACTCTCGTTAGCTGGCAACGTTTAACTCACATCTCAACTCAATTCACAGATGAACGGGTCTCTATGCGCGCACGTGAATTGATAAGGCCTCTGCCCTCGCCGTGTAACGACTGATGTCTTTATCACCAGGAGATTGCGCCCTCACCGAAAGCCAGTTCCTAAATGAATCTCTGGAGCTACCGTCGCCTCGTCTGGCCTGCGCGTCTATTTAAATTATTGATGCTATGTGTTGTGTGGCCGATGGTGGCATTTCGGCACGGCGTTCAAAACATTATCGTTTCAAATCTACGGTGGCTTCATGACCTGGAGTAAATGATGATCATTATGGCTGCTTTGTGCCACCAGTTGGAGTAGTAAAACTAGTGATAGAACCATCACTAAAACAGTTACGGTAAATGCCGGATTTTCTGAATGTTCAATATGCCGTCGGTCCTCTGTGTGCCGCCAAAACAGCTCCGACCCGCTGAGGCATGGACTCTACAAGACCCCGGAAGTCGCCCTGTGGTATCTGGAACCAAGACATTAGCAGCAGATCCCTGAAGGTGTCCTGTTGGATCTGGAACCAAGACATTAGCGGCAGATCCCTGAAGGTGTCCTGTGGTATCTGGAACCAAGACATTAGCAGCAGATCCCTGAAGGTGTCCTGTGGTTTCTGGCACCAATAAATAAGCAGCAGATCCCTGAAGGTGTCCTGTGGTATCTGGTAATAAGACATTAGCAGCAGATCCCTGGCGGTGCCCTGTGGTTTCTGGCACTAAGACATTAGCAGCAGATCCCTGAAGGTGTCCTGTGGTATCTGGCATCAAGACATTACCAGCAGATCCCTGAAGGTGTCCTGTGGTATCTGGAACCAAGACATTAGCAGCAGATTCCTGAAGGTGTCCTGTGGTATCTGGAACCAAGACATTAGCAGCAGATCCGGCCAGTCCTGTAGGTTGCGTGGTGGAGCCGCTGGAGATCTGACTTATAGGTCCAGCACGTCCCACAGATCCTAAATCAAATTGAGATCTGGGGAATTTGAACACCCGGGAAACACCTTCGACTCTTCATCACCTGCTTGTCGTCTTCCCACAGCACATCCTGGTGCCATTATTTCCTCAAGTAGACAGCGAAAACGCACAGCGCCGTCCGCTTAATGTGAAAGAACACGGGACACATTTGAACAGCCAATATTGTTCCTCTGCTCAAAGGAGCATTTTAGACACTCCATGTCCATTGTAGTGAACAGGGGTTATGGGCCTTAGTTATAATGGTATAATGCTTGGGCTCTTTACTGCATACCGTATATGGTATACTAATAATGTTTTGCTGTATACAGGACCTATTTCTTTATACATTGAACCAATGTCAAGGTACAACAGTCACCACAGCAATTCAAAACTAACTGCTGTATGGTAGAAGTAGAACTGGTAGTTCGCGAAAAAATGCTGATATCCAAATGTAATTAGTTATGCTTTAGCAAGCCTTCAACATCACTGTAAACATTTCACCAGGGATGTTTAATACTGGGCTTTGATGTTTGCAATAATAATGGTCCTCCTTTGTAAATGGCCAGAGACACTGGGTCAATTTAAGCAGAAAAACACTGCAATAAAAAAACCTCTCTTTTTTAATTGGACAGGTTTTAAAAGACTTCATACCTAACGAATATATCCCTGTTGTCTCGTGTTTGGCTAAAAAACCTCTCAGGCCATTGATTCGTTTTGTTGGAGTTGTTGTCCTGATACGTCAGTGTTTGGTTAATTTGCTGAATTCCATTGTCTTATTTTACAATATTAACTAGAATTTGGGTTTTCGGGGACCGGCCCGGCTGTGTCGGTTCTTGACGTCTAAAACGTAATCTGCACAATCGACGCAGAACTGGATTCACAGAGCAAATAAACAATGTTGGTTACCAGCAGTTTGCTATAAGAGGCTGTTGTTGATGTGTTGTCACGGCTCCCAGCTCTGGAATCCATTTTAGTGCAAAATGGCCTGTCCAGAGAGATACGTTTAGCAAGAAATGGGCGCATTGGAAAAAAGAAAAGTGAAAAGGTTGTGAGGTTGCGAAGATGGAACAGATGGCGGAACGGGGTCCTGCAAATTGTTTGACGGTTTCGGAAAGAAACACTGCAGCAGGTCTTTGCAGCAGAGGGCAGCTCACCAGATTCTAACACAAGATCGAGGTGTTTTAGTACATATTGTCTTTAGACAATCACTCTTATTTGCGAGCGAGCAGAATAATCGGGGGATAAATTGTAACACTTCCCTGTATGCATACACAATTACACATTGCCTGCCGCCGGCACATACTGACACGTCCTGTTGTTGTAAGCAAACAAGATACGAATGAAGTCGCAATCCTTCACTTGTTCCCCGTATTTACCGAGAACTTAGCGGGGGTTACTTTGCCAACACCCATCGCCTGTTGAGACAGGTGCCCCTGTCTAAACAGAAAATACGAATTACGAGTCACGATGTTCTGGAAATGAGAATTACGTGTTGCGTCGTCAAAAACAGGTATATAAAAAACGAGCGTTCCTTCCGCCCAGACCTGCTCATCCGCACATAGTTAGGCTGTAGTTACACAAAGCTGGTGGCTGACACATTGTTTTAAGCAGAACTCAGAGTCTCAAAAATTGCGGCGAATTCGACGTTGGTCTTTGAGGTTCACCGAGATGCAGAGACTGTCAGCGGAGATTAATCAGAACCCCGTCTACTGCCTTATCATCGGTCCGACACGACAGCTTCCAGCTCGTGATCACTTTCATCCATCTCTCTCTAGTTTGCCTCTTCCGTGTGTCATCAACCTGCTGTCTTGCCCTGGAAGGCGGGACACAATCGTTCAGAATGCCAGATGTCATGTACAGACGCTATATATGTGTATATATATACGCATTACGTTTTAGTCATTCGGCAGACGTTCTAATCCGGAGCAACATTATCATCCTGGAAGAGACCAAATAAAAAAGAGACAGAGGCCTTTGGAAATTGTCTGGGTATACTTTCGTTTCAGTCGGGGCTGCTTTTGTGTATTGGCTGGGAAGCGTGTTCTCCTCCGGGCATTTAACTACAGGCAAACGCTTCCTGGTTGATCTGTCAGGACGACTTGACGAGATGTGCAGCTAAGAGCAGCAGACAAGCGAATAATGACTGTTCCAGGTTAATAAATGAATAACTAAATGAACTGGTGAAAGGAAAGACTGGTGAGAGGAGAAATCCAACGACGAGCTGAGTCTCATGACCCATATTGAATATGTCACGATGTAAACCACCCGGTTTACATTCTTTATGCCGTAATTCATCGAGGCGCTAAAATCAAACGTGAGAAATTTCATACAGGTCGCCATTAAAAGTGAATGTGTACGGTGTCTGTTCTGGGACACACTTCCTCAGAGTGTCTGGAGGACCCGTCGCCATGTGTGGCCTGCATTGTGGGATGTGGAATGTGGCCAGTGCAATTAGACTCATGCTGGCTGGGTGAGCTGAGAGCCTGGACTGGTTCTACACAGTACACACTCAGCTTCCGCTCGATTCATTTGCTCATTCCTAAATTCCCGCTGTTCTCAAAGCACGCCCAGACTGTTCCGTGGTTACTGGTAAACACTGGATAGCGCTCTGTCTCATTTTCCCGTTACACACTTGAACGCCGCCTCGCTGCACTGTGTTTTTCCGGTAGTGGTCGCTTAGTTGAACAAGTTTTTACATCTCGTGGTTCGTTTGGTGAATACACATTTATGCTAATAGATATGCCGATTAGTCCGTACATGTTGATCATATTAGCGGGCGGTTCGGTAGAAAACGAACATTCCTGTAACGCTGTTATTATATGAAATACTTGCTAAGCCTTGCTAGGTTGGCTAAATACCGCAGGAAGCCATGTGACACAAAATAGGTTCTGAAAAATCACTGTACCATAATTCCAGCTCTGGACATCGAGGCATTATTTTCTCTTGTTTCTAGCCTAGCAAATAGCCTAGTGATTCTCAATATGCGTCCCCTTAACAACAAAATAAGGAATATAGATCCCTCTGAATATGTATCGGAGGGAGAGGAATGTTTGCAAACACCCCTCAGGTAAAGATCCCCCCTGCCTGTACCCTTCTAATCAGCCGCCTCACCCCAAATGAGCTAGGAATTAATTAACAAGCCTGAAAGACCGTTTGCATACATATCTGCGTCATTACAGAACGACTAATCGAAAAGAGGCATACAAACAGGGCTAATCGACACGGGGGAGGCTATTTAAACAGTGCTGTGTTTCTCACCACGCTTTGTGCTGTTTACACTGGGAGTTGGGAGCTGAGCTAGAACACCAGCAGGAGAGACCACCAGTCAAACCGGTCGAT
Organism: Dallia pectoralis; assembly: GCA_029465975.1. Classification (NCBI taxonomy): domain Eukaryota; kingdom Metazoa; phylum Chordata; class Actinopteri; order Esociformes; family Umbridae; genus Dallia; species Dallia pectoralis. Next base: position 17,835,556 of record CM055735.1, read on the forward strand.
GGAGTCGGGGTATCGGGTCGGGCTGCGGTGAGAGGCTTGAGCTGTGTGGTCGAACCTCTGGTTGTCAGGGAGGCTTCGGACCTTAACAAGTCGTCTTCGTTGGCCTACACCGGGAAATGATCCTAATCAGCTTGGCCAGGCACGGGAAGCGCTAGTTGTTAGCTGGTTGCCGATGCGATGGAGCGGCTGTGCAACACTGCGTCGCCTCCTCCCGTAATTGTGTGTTTCAGCGAGCCAATTTGCGGCGAGTATGTGCTAATTAGGGACCTCTGACATAAGCCACGGCTTTGGCTGCGTCTTGGGGACGTGGAATGTTCCGCAGAGCTCGCTAATTGACAATTACGACGGGGTTCAGAGTGCTCGGCCTGGGTTGCCCGGCGTTACGAGTAAATGACGAGATGTTTAGGGTCGGAAATGCCTCCGTCGCTTCTGTCTCGCAACCGTGTGGACCGCTACAACCCACGCTGTCTGATTGAGGTCGAGTTATACGGTGTCGTACGGTGTCCCATGTTGGACAAACCCCAGAATTGATTCTCAAAAATCAGTGTTAACCTGGGAAAATGTGGGCAGTGATCTCAGTGGTCTATGTTTGTGTGGTTCTTGAACTCGCCGTGTGAGTTACTTGGTCGAGTGAGCCACTTTGCCAAGTTTCGCCCGTTGTGTAACTTACAAAAAATGGCAACGGTTAATATCAAATGTGCGCTGATCCTGTGGTGTTTATCGCTGTGAATTTTAAACATTCCCTTTCCTTCCTTTTTCTGAGCCAATCGTAATCACATCTGAATCATGTATTTCCAGAGAACCCAGAATACAACAGACCTACTACAAGACATGACGGGCAGGAACATGACGGACTTCCTGTTGAAGACCTACGAGAAAGCCGGCAAGAAACGGTACCTTCACTCTGTGCTCGGTAGTGCTTACACAACCCTGAATGTTCAGACATAAAACAAACAATCAGTGTCTCACATCTGATTCCACACGCACTCGTCTGTGGCATCCATCTGGATAACTAATGAGCCAAACACAATGTTGTTGTTGCTTGTGTGTGTGTGTGTGTGTGTGTGTGTCTGCGTTGGTTCGTTTGTTTGTTTTTCCACACGCCTGCCGATATCGTATTCGTTTGACCTGTGATCTCTTCGATCCGTCCGTTACTCAAGGTACGGGGGAATTTCCGTCGGAGGAGTCAACTCCCAAGTCCGAATGACTGAACCGGAAATTGAAGCCGCGATCGGGGATTTGAAAAGGCTGTTCAATTCCTCACAGGTATGTTACGGATATTGGGGTCCTGTTGTGTTCCCTCCGGGCTCTCGGAACAGCTTGACTTCTGACGGAGGACGCATTGATTTAATATGTACCTCGGGCGGGGAATGGATATCGAAGGTACATTCTCTGCGGTTGAAACTCAGAAGGAGTCTTCGGAGACGTCCAATTCACGGAGGTCCATGGAATCTTGTTTATCCGTGTTCAATTATGCATGCGAGTAGAAACCAAGGACAATTCCGGCTAATAACCTTTCTTTGGCTCAATTGCTGACGCTAAGCTTGCGCGCTCTTTGTGAAATACTGGCTCGCATTCGCTTGGGTGACTCTTGAATTTCAATGCGTTACCTTCAAAAATGAACTCTGAAGAAAGTTCAAACTCGTGTGCGCTTCTTCCACAACACACACACACGCGCGCTCTCTCTTTACCACACACACACACACACACAAACACACACGCACGCGCGCACACACACACACACACACACACAAACATACACACACAGCAGACCCGCACAGATCCCTTGAGCACGCCCACACACACACACACTCATTAAATGTTCAAATGTACTGGAGAAGGCCCGGACCTCAACCTGCTGCGAGATCAGCAGAATGTTGTTCACCCTCGGGCGTCTTCCCCGTTCACCCTCCAGGGCTCCTCACGCTCCCGACTCTCCCTGCTAACGGGACTTTAGTTTGCCACCGCCGTGATGATGTAACATCTCTGTCCATCTCTGAGCTTTTCTCTTATTAAAGTGGAACACTGTCCGTGACACACCGACTTGGGTGGCAGCATCATCGCTGTACCCAAGCTAAACCTGAACTCTTGTCTGACCGCTGTACGTGTCAACGTTCGTCTGGTTTTCACCCACACCTTATTCTCACTTCTGCCACGCCCATTTTGTCAGTTGATCTTTCTCACCTGAACTGCTGTCATACGTGTTTACACTCTGGAATTATTCTATTTGCTCAAATGCTCTTACTCGCAATATGACAGTCATATAATTTGTGCTCACTAATGATCTACCTGCAAGATACACTTGAACTTTTTGACATTCTGTATTTAGACACTCCTTTGTATTTTATTTATTTGCCAGATCAATGCTCCTCAACTGACCTACATATACCTCATTATATATTAACTTTATATTGACTCTCCTTTATATTTATATAGGTTGATATTGCCATATAAATGCTGCTCAACTGACCCACATATACCTCATTATATATTAACTTTATATTGACTCTCCTTTATATTTATATATAGTTGATATTGCCATATAAATGCTGCTCAACTGACCCACATATACCTCATTATATATTAACTTTATATTGACTCTCCTTTATATTTATATATAGTTGATATTGCCATATAAATGCTCCTCAACTGACCTACATATACCTCATTATATATTAACTTTATATTGACTCTCCTTTATATTTATATATAGTTGTTATTGCCATATAAATGCTGCTCAACTGACCCACATATACCTCATTATATATTAACTTTATATTGACTCTCCTTTATATTTATATATAGTTGTTATTGCCATATAAATGCTGCTCAACTGACCCACATATACCTCATTCTGTATTTTCTGTCTATTGACTCTCCACTTGATCCTGTATTGCTTAGTTATGTCCCAATGCTATTTATACTATTGTGTCCTGTGTATTTATTGTTTAAATGAATGTTGTCTTGCTCATTTCTCGCCTCATCTTGGCCAGGTTGCCGTTAAAAGAAACGCAATGCCCGACGACCATTAAAACGGCCTAGTAAAGCATCGGATACGTCGAACAAGATGCGTTTAGAGCCGGGTAGTATCGCTGGCACAACCACCGCTGCCCTTGAGGAGCGAGTCGTGAGGGATTATCAGACAGGGTTCCCCGATCTCCCCGCTCGGCACGTACCCCCTCCTGTCTCCCTGTCCGCTGCAGAAACGAGACCAGAGGAACCAGCTGATAATCCGCCGGGTTTTACCCGCTGTGGTGCCAGCCCCCAGCGCCAGCCGCTATCTCCGACCACCTCTTAAAAGCCAAATACGCTACTGAGCTCCCGATTTGCGAACCGCTGAATTACGGACCGAGAGAGAAGCTCCGGGTCATGAATAGTGAATTAGATGGAACCAGGAAGTCTTTTGACACAAGAAGTTTGGGTTGGGGCTCAAACACTCCCGGTCTTCTTCACTCTTCGTCTTTCTTCCTCCACGTTTCCTCTTGATGTCTTCTTCCCCATCTCTGTCTCTTTCTTCTTCTATTGTTTGCTAGGCTTTTGATTAGGGTGCCTGCAGACAGAGGCTGACTATTTGCATTTCTGTCACATCTTACGTGTTCACCGCACCCAGTTGACATGGACCTGATATCTGGTCGCGGCGTTAACCCTTTGACCCATTTGGGATGACACATGACCAGAGTGGATCCTAGAACAAGACGCGGTCAGCTTGGTCCTGCAGAAGACTTATATATGCTATATCTTATCGAAACACGCCATGTCCTTTCAACTTTTTACTTGAATGAATTTCAAATTTCATAATGTCTACCCAATTTTTTCCCTCTATTATATTTGTTCCACACAGGCTGCCATCTTTTGAGACTTTTTATGGAATTTTATGATCAGTCAAGAAGTTTAGTTACATGTAAGTCTTATAGATGTTGTTTAGGCCAAAATGGCCAGAGAAATGAATGCTCAAGATCTTGTTCCATACTGAGGAGAAACAGGAATGTGATCTTCAGGTTGTTAGAGAGGCCAAAGCAAGAAACAGATGTCCCGAACACCTTATCTGTGATGGACTGTCAAAAGGAACTGTATGGGTCTTTGTATGCCTCATAATGACATTTTTTGTCATATCTACTATGTGTCTGGCTTCTCTTGGTTTGAGGGCACTGACCTTTGGGTTTTATCATCTAAAGGCCTCATCTGTTTTCCATATCAGTATTGTTAAGTTTGTGTGGAAGTATGTGCGTAACTCATTTCCTTTAAATACCCCTGTAGATGTTCTTCTCATTGGGTCAGTCCGATCACAGCACTGTGTGAAGGCTTTCCTCAACCCTATTCTTTAAGCTTGCTAGGGTACGATCTGATCAATGCAAATGCTATACCTGTATTTGAGAAATGGTTTCTTAATTGCAATTAAACCTGTTAAAAGTGTCAATTGTAACATACTCTCGTGCGTCTTACTTTAAGTTCGAATTCAGCGATTAAAGTCTACATTTCCACGACAGACTCCAATTGCTTTTGTACTCAGAAAGGTGGTTCAGATAAGCGGTTCAGAGAGGCGGTTCAGAGAGGCGGTTCAGAAAGGCGGTTCAGAAAGGCGGTTCAGAAAGGCGGTTCAGAAAGGCGGTTCAGATAAGCGGTTCAGATAAGCGGTTCAGAAAGGCGGTTCAGAAAGGCGGTTCAGATAAGCGGTTCAGAAAGGCGGTTCAGAAAGGCGGTTCAGAAAGGCGGTCCAGAAAGGCGGTTCAGAAAGGCGGTTCAGAAAAGCAGTTCAGAAAAGCGGTACAAAAAGCGGTTCAGATAGGTGCCCACATTTTCCTACAGGAGACTTAACTTTTTCTGACAACCCAGTGTTTGGTGTTCGTCGTCTCTTTTGTCGATATGCACACTACCTTGGGCGTCGGCACTGAACAAAACTAATACATGTAGTCGTTACCTCCACAAACCTTTCAGGACATGCGTTCGCTTTACTACCCCCGTGAGGAGACGGGAGATGTGCGGCACAACAACATTGTTCTTCATTGCGCACGCGTGGAACTACCCGGAACAGCCCTGTCCGCCTCTAGAGATGAACAACTTTTTCTTATTTTTGTGGGAGGTTTTCCACCGGGTACAAAAAACGAGTCGGTGAGAAACACGCGGAGAGATCTAAGTGAAAGACGATGCTGTAAGTTTACAGAAATAACAAGCAAAATCATGTTACCTTTCCAGCCCGTGTAAAATAAGTGGGCCTCGGCAACCTAGAGATATCGCTCGTCGTTGGGCTTATTTCCCACTCTCTTGTTCCAAGGTGTTTTGCATTTCAAATATGTCTTTTCCCAAGTGTGTCCAATTAAGCCTTGTTCTCCCTCTCTTCTCTCCGCAATTCTCCCCTTCATTAGGATAACACAACAGATCAGATGTTCCTGAACGCCGAGACGCTCCTGAAGGAGCTCGGGACGCGGGATAATGTCAAGGTATTTCATCATTGTTCATCCCGAGACTCAGACGCTCGCCGGTTCCTGGTCGGCCATTACGCCTTTCGCTTGGTCATCATCGCCGCTGTTTCGTGAGACTATACAGTGGATAGATCTGTGCCTATGTGGGGCACCGCTAATCGTAAATCATCCAAGACGACGCCAACTCCCCGGGTTTTCCCGGTAATCCGAGCCGCTTTCGAACCACTTCATTCCCATCATGGACACCTTGACTAAACGGCACCGGGAGTGGATGAGTGGTTCGGAATGCTCGCTGATGCTATTATCCGGTCAGTTTATAGAATCTAGGAACAGGCTCCCCATCGAGGAACCGGTAAAAGGAAAAAAGTACATGCTACGAAATGTAGCCTCTTAGCAATATGGAGTTGTAATTGTAATCCGACGGATTCGACAGCAGTCTTTATGCCTAATGCGTGATGTGATTAGACTCCTTGGGTATTGTGTTAGCAGTTCTAAGCTAGCCAGCCTCACGCTCGTCTGTGTAGCTTTATCTTCCACTTTTACACCAGTCTTTATAAGTCGAGCACGTTTGATGAATTTACTGCGACTATAGCAACAGGTCGCCTCCAGGGGGAGGGGGGAAGGGGGATCCAGTGCATTAAGGAATTGATGAAAAGAAATTGATGTCGAAGTGGCGAGGTATTAACGGAAAATTGCATTTTGCTGTGCAATTATTGAACTTACTAATGCTGTTGTCAACCACAAATATATTTAGGGAGCGAATGCAAATGCCTTATGAGACAGAAAGTGTGTGTGTATGTATTAATTGGCTTGTGTGTCTGTGTGTGTGTGTGTGTGTGTAGGTGTGTGGGTGTGTGTGGGGGTGTGTGTGTGGGTGTGTGTGTGGGTGTGATACATTGTTACAGCGGGCTCAAACACCCTCTTATCCTAATTAGAGCAACACAATCAGCAGGGGGTGTTCCCTTCTAGAACACTCTTTTTCCTCCACCACGGGAGATTCAGACAGCAGGAGCATCGTACTGAGACAATAAAATGAAAAAAGTATTCAATTGTCTGTTATTACTTTACTCAGTTGTGGGATTTCACCGTTCTATTTTTCACGAACCCCGATTTAATGGGAGAGTCACGTTGTGGCGCGAGCTCTAGGGATCAGGATGGAAGGTGGGCGGTAGCGGATTTGCATACGGAAATACATGGATTAACTATGACAAACAACATGCATCACTCCCGTGACATTTTTCAGTCATCCCTTCTGCACCCGGAATGACGTTGTCATGGTTGCGTAACGGATAATACAATATACGGTTATTCTGTAAAGACGTTTACATGTACAAGGAATAATGGTTACGTTTCACTTATCGTTGGCACCTTGATACCGTTTTGACATTTGTCAATGTCATAGGTAGATGTGTGTATGGCAAGGGCCAGAAGCTGTCCTCCAGACACACTATTTTACATTTAGAACAGAAGAGATGGCAAAACATAACGTCGTGATGTAAATAACCCTTCCAGTTATTTCATGAATTCTTAGTTTGTAGGACTTCTAAAGGTTTCACACTAATATATTTTTGAAGGGTTCATTTCATATCAGCTGTGTGTGGCACATTTGACATGAACCAGTCTACTAAATTCTGCTGCCTCCGAGCTTTGTGTGGATGTAAGTGTTTACCAGTCTATTATTTATGGCTCTCACTATACTTTAGCAAATATTGGGAGGAAAATATTCCACAGTACAATTTGTTTTATGATAATAATAATGATAGTAACATAAGTAAGATAGATCTGTCTCTCAGACTAAAGGAAGCTCTAAAAGTCACTGTTTATTAATCATTTACTCTTGTTTTAGCGGATTTAGAGAAAAGCTATTGTCTCGAGTGCAAAAACATGCACTGTGGAAATACTCTAGAAATAAAAGCATACGTACCAGATGTTGAAATATAATTACAGTCGATAAAACTGGGACATGAAACATGATGGAATGTGACCTGTGTTCACTATAAATGATAAAGCCATGTGGACTGGATGCCCATAGATCAGTATGCCAGTAATCAAACACTTGGTATCCAAATATCTGTTGGACAGATAACTAAAAACATTGGTTTTAGGGAGAATTTAGTACCAATAAAAAAATGGGTTAGGGTAGAAGTTTGGGTAGGAGTTGGGGTAGGAGTTGGGTTAGAAGTTGGTGTAGGAGTTGGAAGTAAACATACATTTCAGGGTTGATGGTTCTGAGGTTTAGTTTAGTGTTAAGGTTAGAAATGTGAGTTTGGGCTGATTTTAGTTATGTTGTCAATGCAAAAAAATTCAAAATAAATTGGTTTTATAGACTGGTTTAAAAAGAGCAATGATATTCATAAAGAGTGCAAGTATTCACTGTGCTTCACTTTTTCCACATTTTGTTATTTTACAGCCTTATTGCAAAATGGACAAAAAAATATTTTTTATCTTTATAAATTTTTAAAAAATATAAATAAAAACACATGTACATAAGTATTCACAGTCTTTGCCATGACACTCAAAATTGAACTCGGTTGCATACTGTTTCCACTGATCATTCTTGAGATGTTTCTACAACTTGATTGGAGTCCACCTGTGGTATATTCAGTTGATTAGACATGATTTGGAAAGGCACATTCCTGTCTATAAAAGGCCAGTGCATGTCAGAGTACATGCCAAAGTACAAACCAAGCCATGAAGTCCAAGGAACTCACTATAATTTAGCAAATATTGGGAGAAAAATATTCCACGGTACAATTTGAGACAGTATCCAGGCGCAGATCCGAAAAAAGGGTACAGAAAGAAAATCTGCAGCATTTAAGGTGCTCAGTGAGCACAGTCGCATCCATCATCCGTAAATGGAAGAAGTTTGGAACCACCAGGACTCTTGTAAGAGTTGACTGCCCCACCAAACTGAAAGATCAGAGATGACGGGCCCTAGTGTGAGAGGTGTCCAAGAACTTAATGGGCACTTTGACAGAACTCCAGCGTTGCTCTGTGAGGAAAGGAGATCCTTCCAGGAGAACAGCCATCTCTGCAGCACTCCACCAATCAGGCCTGTATGGTAGAAAAAGGCACATTACAGCCTGCCTGGAGTTTGCCAAAAGGCACCTGAAGAACTCTAAGCACATGATAAACAAGATTTTCTGGTCTGGTGAAAAAGATATGGATCTCTGCGTCATGTCTAGAGGAAACCAGGCACCGCTCATCACCTAGCCAATACCATCTCGGTGAAGCATGGTGGTGGCAGCATCATGTTGTGGTGACGTTTTTCAGCGGCAGGAACTGAGAGGCTAGTCAGGATTGAGGGAATGATGAATGCAGCAATGTACAGAGACGTCCTTGATGACAACCTGCTCCAGAGCGCTCTGGACATCAGACTGGGGTGAAGGTTCATCTTCCAACAGGACAACGACCCTAAGCACACAGTGAAGATAACAAAAGAGTGGCTTCGGGAAAACTCAGTGAATGTCCTTGAGTGGCCCAGCCAGATTGAACATCTCTGAAGAGTGCTGTAAATTGCTGTGCATCGAGGCTCCTCGTCTAACCTGATGGAGCTTAAAAGGGTCCTGCAAAGACGAATTGGAGAAACTGTGCAAAAATAGGTGTGCCTAGCATGTAGCATCATACTCAAAACAGATGTGAGGATGTAATTGCTGCCAAAGGTGCTTCAACGAAATATTTAGCAAAGGCTGTGAATACTTTTCGCACATAAGTTTTCGCAAATCTTACTTTGTATTACTTCACTTTGTTATTATGGGGTATTGTGTGTTGACTTTTGAGGAATAAGTAAGACTAGAGATTATGTATACACAAAAATACACACTTAAAAGCCAGATTTCGGTATCTCCAAACACTGATAAGCGTCTCGCCCTTGTCTCCAGGTGTGGTTCTACAACAAAGCGTGGCACGCCATTGTGTCCTTCATCAGCGTGGCCAACAATGCCATCCTGAGGGGCAACCTGCCCGGGGGTCGAAACCCAAGAGACTACGGCATCTCCACCTCCAACCACCCTCTCAACCTCACCAAGGGGCAGCTCTCCTCCCAGGCACTGTGAGTCCAGTTGTGTCAGCACCGTGGGGGGAGTCTCCCCTGAGCAGATATCTTCACCTGCGGTACTCACTTTAACCATTAGCGGAGGAATGAAACGTTGTCCTTTGACCTCTTGGACGAGCCACAGGGAGGCACAAGCTAGTTGGGGGGGGAAGGAGAAGGGAGAAACTGAGGCTCTTGAGTTGTGGGTGAGGCAGAAGGGGGAGAGTGAGTCCCATACTGGGTTATGGGTGAGGCAGAAGGGGAGAGTGAGTCCCATACTGGGTTATGGGTGAGGCAGAAGGGGGAGAGTGAGTCTCATACTGGGTTGTGGGTGAGGCAGAAGGGGGAGAGTGAGTCCCATATCGGGTTGTGGGTGAGGCAGAAGCAGATTGATGGAAACAGAAGTCTGAGACTGTCTGTAAGGGGAGAAGACAGGGAGGGGTGAGCTCCCTCAGAGGAGTAGACAGGGATGAGAATTAGCTCCTTTAGAGAAGGAGACAGGAAGGAGAATGAGCTCTTTTGAGGAGTGGACAGGAAGGAGAATGAGCTCTTTTGAGGAGTGGACAGGGAGGAGGGTGAGCTCCTTTCGGAAGGAGACAGGGAGAAGGTAAGACGATGACAAATACCCAGTCAGGAGCAGGGTATTTGCGTGACTAATAGCACACGTGAATTGAACTCACGGGCACCACCTGACATACTGATGCTTTAGCCTGGAGCCCAGCAGCTGATGAATTAGCCTGGAGCCCAGCAGCAGCTCTCCCAATGAGAGAGCCAGGATTAATGAGGAAGTCACTGTGCAACGAAATCTCAAGCCTTCACCGAGTTATGCAGTAATCAGATCACCTTTCCGATCTCTACATTAGGCATCCTACAGAGGACTGTGTAACATCATATTCCCAGTACTGCCATTACACAGCCTATATCAACGTGGCACTAGTATAATATGACACAACGTGATGCGTGTCATACTGTAACATCTGATAACATAACGCAGCACGATAGCGTAACGGTTAACACAACACAGGACGAGAAAAACAGACACAGTAAGATGGCATAGTTTAACAGAGCAGAATAGCATAGCATTCACAGTAATATATCGCTACAAAAGATGGCAACATACACTATAACGTGTCACGAGTTAACACACCAGGACGACAGGACAACAAGACAACACGACTTTCACAGGAACATAACACAACACAGCATGACAATATGACGTCATCAGTAACACAGCTCTGACCATCTGAAATGTCTTCATTTAAACGATGACCGGTCATTCCATCGGCACCATCTCCGTCCTGGTTCCTTTGCTGTGTTACCAGCTCTGCCTCTGAGTCCGGTATTTACGTAGTGGTCAGGCCGTTGTGACCGCATTAGAGGGAGCACACGAGCCGCCGTGGCTATAAGATAATTACCACAGCTCCTCTAGCACAGATTCGGCCCAGATCGCTCTTTCGCTTTCTATCTCCATCTCTCTCTTTCTCTCTCTGGCTCCTCTGCGCGGAATTTATTAGTTATGATCGAGAAATTAACTTGGGATTCTTCTCCCCTGTAAAATTAATTGCAGAAGGTGAAGAGCGAGGGAAGCGTAGGAGTAAAAAACGAGCGGGCGTTCGTGTCCCGTGTGATCCGGCGTGTGTCCCTGCGTCATTGCCCTGATTTAAGAGCTGTTCCCCAGTCAGAGGACGGTGCACAGTAAAGCAGACAGCGATGGTGTGTTCTGCCTATGCAATTTATCCACTCTACACTGACCATGGGCGCTCAACTAGCGATAGAACGCGAGTCACCAGGGGTCCAGCGTGTGTTAGCCCCCTGGGAGTCATAGAGAAGCGCGTCCTGTCACGCAATCACACCCGTCGTTTTAAAAAAACCGAGCACGAGATTTAAGACTTCAAGTACCATATTGAAAGTATTTTATGTTTTATATATATAAATATATAAAACGAGCAGATGGAGCCGAGCGACGGGTTGCCCCCATCATTGTCACTTTTCGTAACGTCTGTTTGGTTCTAGCGATTAACAGAAATATATATATCGCGAAATTGAGAAATGCAAATCCGCGTGGACGTGTCTCTTTGGAACGGTTGGAACCAAACAGCTGTTTAGAAAAGTGCCCCCTGATGAGGTCAACCGGTGGTTCTGCTCCATCTGTTCGACGCGATCAGCGTATTTGCATTGTGCTTACGCGTGACAGCTTGATCGAAGGCGGATCATTATTAGATCACTTCATTACGGTCACCCAACCTCCACTTCACCCCGGCGTTTGAAGCCGTATTTTTCCCCCGTGTGAGAAACGCCCCGGAACGACCTGGCGCAATAATACACGGGGCTTTCGCCGGCGCATTACAACTTCATTAGTCCGGTGCATCTCTCATCGCGGCGATTAGCCAATGGCCGTGTCCGGGGTCAACTCATTAGCGAATCGTCGCGACGTTCTCAGCCCTGGTAGGCGGAGTCTAGATGAATCTAGCATTTAATGGGTTTCATGGTTGTCCAGCCTGTTCTGATTAATGTGGGAGCGGACCGGCACGAGGATACTTATATGGTATGTTAATTGCCGCGATGGAAGGCTTCTGGGAGATTGTGGAAAGCCTGGAATTGCGTGTACACTGCGTGTGTGTGTGTGTGCGGAGCTGGTAGAATCCAGCTAATTAAGTAGTTGCAGCAAGAACATTTCGATAGCAAAACGGTCGAAATGTAGACGCTCTTCTAATGAAGGAGAGGTCAGCCTTCTGAGTAAGGAGAAGCGGTTGCGAAGAGCCTCAAACGTCTTTTTGCGGTTTGAAGTCAAGAAAAAAATGAACTTCCCAGCTAAAGGCTTGATCGTCAGTGTGTGTGCAAATGCACTCAGCTCATAAACTACACGGGGGTATGTACGTTCGGAGCACTTGTAAATGCTACCTTATCAAGTGCTCCTTGTTCAATTCCAATTTACAGCAAAGAAGATCTCCAGTTGGTGGGAGTTCTCATTTTGATGCATTTGATGCCAGCGAACCTGAATAATTGATGGGCAGCTGAACAACCTTTGACCCCAAACATCCAGCGTCTTCAATGCCGTCGCCTTGCTCAGAACTTCAAAATCCTCCCTCTACTCGCAACTTTGTTAGATTTGAGGGTGTCGACAGGATGTGGGGTGATGTGTCCATGAGACGAAACCAGCAGGTGGAAAATACGTGATGGGAAGAAAAGCATGAGGTGAATAATATTCTAACAGCGTTAAGAAGTACTGCCACTGCTTCTCCAAAATGTTTTTCCCAGCCGGCAGAGTATGGCAAGTTGGAGTCAAGTTGAATAACGAGCGGACTGCTAAAACACCCAAAAAAACATCATACATTAAAGATCATACGAGACGTATCCAAATGACGGTCTTTGTGTTATAAATTCAACCACAAAGGTCTTATAATACTTATTGGATTACTCACAGGCTCATTAAATAGGCAAACGTTTCGTTTTTCACAGCGTTGGGTTCGTGTAATGTCGAAGGCAAGGATAATGACATAGCCGTTGCAGAAAGTGTGAGATTTTACTCCAAATGCAACTCAACACCTGGATATCTTATGACGATTGTTCCCACGAAAGGCCTCTTGACCATTTCTCCGTCTGTAACGTCTCAGGGCGAAGCAGACTTGGGGCTCAGATACCTGGACATAGTCCCGGTCCAAAATGGCACCCCGTAAATAGCCTGTGACAACTAATAAGTACTAATGTGTACAGGAAGCAGAATTCGATTTAGAACGTCTCCGTGTCTGGCTCATTACAAAGCTCCAGAACCGGGCAGTTTTCCTCTTTACCACTATGACCCCGTCTTGTTGTCTGGACTCCACGTCTGCTAGGACTAATTGTTCGGGTTAAAGGTCGCGGCGGCCCTCCAGGCTCTAATGGTTAGTGAAGGAAGCGTGGGGGGGTGGGGGTTTGACTGTGTCGGGTTCCCTCTGATGTTGGCCGCTCCTACCGTTTCAGTGAGTCATTGATCCATCACGGGAAGCCGCACAACAAGTGAAACACAGTTTCGGCGTGATGTGATCGCAGCCCAGTTCTGGTGTACCGGCGTACTAATCAGCTGCATATTGTCTGGTTGTCTTTGACTGATCTATGTGGGGTTAGGCCAGGTTACTGTAGAGCACGTACAGTGAAGCGTGGGTAGACAATGATGGATTGATGGGTGGATGGATAGATTTTGAGATAAGTAAAAACATCTTAAACTAAATTGTAATATACTTAACCGTTCTGGTGCTCACATTCTCTCTCTCTCTCTCCTTCAGGGCTGCCAGCTCCACAGACGTCGTGGTGTCCATCTGCGTCATCTTTGCCATGTCCTTCATCCCGGCGAGCTTCGTCCTCTTCCTCATCCAGGAGCGTGTCAGCAAGGCCAAGCACTTGCAGTTTGTCAGCGGTGTCAACCCGGCCGTCTACTGGGTTGCCAACTTCGCCTGGGATATAGTAGGTCATGGTCATCAGACTTCCTGACACAGGCACATACGGACACAGATACGGACACAGATACGGACACAGATACGGACACAGATACGGACACAGATACGGACACAGATACGGACACAGATACGGACACAGATACGGACACAGATACGGACACAGATACGGACACAGATACGGACACAGATACGGACACAGATACGGACACAGATACGGACACAGATACGGACACAGATACGGACACAGATACGGACACAGATACGGACACAGATACGGACACAGATACGGACACAGATACGGACACAGATACGGACACAGATACGGACACAGATACAGACACAGATACAGACACACACGGATGGACAGACACAGACGCACATGTGTGAGGCAGCACAGTCTGACCTCAGAACAGGGCCGCTCAATTGTATTGCATTATCGGGGGCCCGGGTTTAGGGTTCATTTCACCCCACCCCCCCACCCCTGAAACCGTCTGGTGTTAGCTAGCTTACAAGCAGTAAGCGGGACCTGAGATTGTGATGCCGGTAAATCTGTAGTACATCGTCGTCTCACACCGTGACAGTGATCTAGCCAGAGGGTACGCTATAGCGCTCTATTACCCTCTGTGAAGTGGGGGCGGATACACAAACTCCTGATATGAGGAACCCCGGCTAATTCCTGATATGAGGAACCCCAGCTAATACCTGATATGAGGAACCCCAGCTAATTCCTGATATGAGGAACCCCGGCTAATTCCTGATATGAGGAACCCCGGCTAATTCCTGATATGAGGAACCCCGGCTAATTCCTGATATGAGGAACCCCGGCTAATTCCTGATATGAGGAACCCCGGCTAATTCCTGATATGAGGAACCCCAGCTAATTCCTGATATGAGGAACCCCAGCTAATTCCTGATATGAGGAACCCCGGCTAATTCCTGATATGAGGAACCCTGGCTAATTCCTGATATGAGGAACCCCGGCTAATTCCTGATATGAGGAACCCCGGCTAATTCCTGATATGTGGAACCCCAGCTAATTCCTGATATGAGGAACCCCAGCTAATTCCTAATATGAGGAACCCTGGCTAATTCCTGATTTGTGGAACCCCAGCTAATTCCTGATATGAGGAACCCCAGCTAATTCCTGATATGAGGAACCCCAGCTAATTCCGCCCGGTGGTTGTTAAAGAGTAGACAAATGATTCCCGTTCACTACAGAGGGATCGGAGGTTTAATCAGTGACACGTTACGTTTCTTAAACGGCTGTTTACGGAGTCCATATCTGAGCAGCTCACTCTCGGGCACATCAGGGCCCCGCTAACGGCTGTATCGAACAGCTAAAATAATGGAAAACGTAGCTGAGATCGCGCCGGCTGTTAGGATCTGACTTAACTGTTATTAGCGAGCGCTGATATATTGACACGGGCCGTTCCCTTTGGTTATGCTCAACAAGCTTAGGAATGGCGAAACAATGATGCAAAGCAATACGACACTGGCAGTTTCCCTCCAGCACAGCAGTTAGACCGGGACACTCTATCAGGTAACCAGGAGACGAAAGGAGGCGATTGCTCCACGCTGCTAGCCGTAATGCGCGCTAAGTGAAATGCTATAAGGCCGGCCGTTGAAAGGTTCTTACCCAGGAGCAGTTACATTTGCATATATCTCCACGACAACTGTAATATTTCATGGCGTCGGAAAATCTTTAAGGGATGGTATTGCATTGTCTAAAAGCTCTGGTGGGGAAGCTAAGCTCAAGCATTTTTGCTCCTCCGGAACCCTTCCAGTGCTATGTGACTATGTTTCTCAAGATGGATCGGATGCTAGCTTGGTAACACTTTATGTTGATACTCAATCTGTACATGCTTTAAAGGCTAGCTACTGTCTATCAACTCCAGTTCAGTTGGTACTAAAACAAACCCTGAAGTTGAACCTCAGCTTGTTCCCAACCTTGTTGAGCATTTTCCCAATCCTAAACCATATCCACGCGTTAGCTACCATGTGTAAGCTGGTTCTTAACCTTAGCAAGCATTTTCGTTGTTGTTTTTTTTAAATCGTTTTTTGATTATATATCTGTAGATGGTGATTACGGCTCAGCATAATGTACAGCTCTCGTCCATTTTATCCAGTGAGCTCCCTCATTGGAACATGTTGTTACACGAGCCCCAATGCACTTGCAAGATTATAAACATTGCAAATAAACTAACAGCCCTATATGCTACAAAGCATCAGCTCGCCCGTAGCCCTGCTTGAAATACCTCGCTCCTTTTCCAAATCACTCAACAGTGTGACGACGTGATCAGATAAGCGATTATTACGTGCCTTACGTCATATGGTATAGGCGGATCAGCTGACTGAGCATCTGGTCAAATTTGATTATGTGTTTGTTTGATTCGTTCTAGTGCAACTACATTGTTCCATGTCTGATAGTCGTCATCATCTTCCTTTGCTTCCAACAAAAAGCCTACGTGTCTCCACCAAACCTACCGGCCCTAATTCTGCTTCTCGTATTGTATGGGTAAGTGGCGGCAAAATCCGGTCCGAATCTGTCTGACATTGACTTCAGGGGTTTTACAATAAACAGACGACAACATGCAATTGGACTATACTACGTGATTTTAGTATGGAGCCATTTAATGTCTCATTTTTAATTCTACCCATTTCACGTTTTTATCATGAGAATGTATTGTATATTTTATCCCGTCTGGGTGTGGTCAGTATGAGAAATGCAGCTGCTGTTCTGGGAACTGTCTGTGTGTGTGTTCAGGTGGTCAATCACGCCCATGATGTACCCAGCCTCGTTTATCTTCAGCGTGCCCAGCACGGCATACGTGGTACTCACCTGCCTCAACCTCTTCATCGGCATCAACGGGAGTGTGGCCACCTTCATCATGGAGCTTTTCGATGACGAGGTAGGTCGATGCGGCTTGGGAAATATACACTTTCTCAAAGGAATTCCTCTGGACTGTAATGTTAGGAATGTTATATTTCAGTCGGCCTAATTGATTCTGTTTCTTTATGTCACTGTGTGTGTTCTTGAAAAGCCTTTTAACATTGAAGCCTTTCCTGCCGGAATGACTTTTTACTATTTTACACTCTCTAGACGTTTGGAAAGTGGCAATTTCCAATTCTATTTCATGTTTAATTGTGAGGTGAGGATTGTGTCTTCAGAGAATGTGCTTTATCTGTCTCTCACTGTGCATTCATTTAGACCGAGAACCTCTCTTTCTCCTTGGAGAATACAAAGGTAAAGATGGAGAAAAGAAAGATGAAAAAAGCCACAGAGCGCCAGAGAGCTGGGCTGAGTGTTTAACTGAGTGTTAAAGAAGTACCGTGCGTTTTTTTCTTCTTTTTTCCTTTCATCGATAAACTGAAACTCCATTTGTCACATTCATAGAAGTCGTAACCAAGCAGTTTAAAAGTTCATACTTGATGAAGGTGCAGGAATCGTTATCATGTTTGATCTATAAAACTACTATGAATATCAGGGCTGGTTCACCTTGGATAGAAGAATGTCTAACTCGTTTACTGGTAAGATTTTATCTTGTTGACTAAATTCGGATGTGTTTTTTTGTGCATAGCAACGAATTGAATCTTAATTAAATACATGTAATTATCATACCTCCCACTCTCATTTGCTATTGTGGGATTTTCTAAGTGTGTAGGTGTCATTTTTATCTGATCAGGTAAATGAAACGTAATTATAACGTGAGCGTGCGCTAGAACAAGCGAGTTAGTGTTGTTAGCACATTTTCCCAACAAATGTGACATGTTCCCCGCCTGAGATCCGACATCGAAAGTCAACTGGCAGCAGGATTTATTATGTCATTAAATAATATACGGCATTGTTATTTTCTTGATGAATGTGCATTGTACCGCTTCACCTCCCACTACCGTCTTCTCAAGTTTCGCAGAATCTCAAACTTCGAGCAGTTTACTTCCCGCTACACTCGTTCAGCGACGAACACAGAACTGCGCCTGATTTCTTCCCGCGACAATCATCGCTGCTCGAGTTTCGCGAAACCTTAACAGGGTTTACGCTTCTGCTATGCTTCCCTTGTTGACGTGGCAACTAGAGGACACGTTGGTTTCGCTGACTTTGTCATGCGCTCCTGAGTCCTTTGAGCATTTATCTTCCTTTCACTTTCTCCGTTCCCGCTGACGCCGCCTGATCTCGCCTGTCTCCTCTTTACGTAACGAGACAGCCTCGTTTGCATAGTGATTTCCTTATCGTCATCGCCGCCATTCATCACTGATTTGTTTTTTTGTTTTCCCCCGTTCGCCGGCTGCCTCCCCCCGTCGAACGACGCATTTGTTTTACCGTCTATTTATCGGAATTGTTCTGGTGAATCGTATTAATCAAATTGTCGCAATATAATAATGGAAAGCGAGCCGTTCGAGTGACCTACCAAGCTCCCTCGGTACCAAGGGCATTTGTCTAGTGTATTAGAAAGCCTCCATCCAGCGTGGCACTCAGGGATAACACAGACGTGTCCGATGGAGGAACAACAGCCAGGCCCCCCGGGGACACAGTACAATCCTCACTGGAGGCCTCCATATGGAACCATGCATTACTTATCCCACCAATCGGCTGTCGGCGTTGTACTGTCACTGTTGAACTGCCTGGAAAAACACACAGTGACAAGATGGGCTGATGGCAGTTTTCGCGTTTCCCCGTGTTCGCCTGATCTCGTCCCATATAGCTGATTAACAGAGAGCAGGCAAAATGTTACAGCTCCGGCTATCCCATCTTTCCGTGCCTCCGTACCACACCGAATCAAGAAGAGCTAAAGTGAAGGTTCCCTTGGTTCTTTTGTTTATTTCTCCGCTGAAGGTCAACGGCAACGGATCCAGTTTGCCCCAATGGGTGGAAAACCTAAGCATGGCTGAAACGGCATGTACCCTACCTTATGTCTCCGGTTTATCTGGAGACGGAGGGAGTATGGGAGCGTGCAAGACCTCCCCTCACGTCCTCACCCCGCGTCCTCACCCCGCGTCCTCACCAACCTCGTTCTTACCCCCCGTCCTCACCCCGTTCTCGTCTCCCCCCACGTGGATTGCATCAATTGCTGTATCCCCGGTATGCATGAGATGGCCCCGAGTCAATTGGCCAACAGCTAGCCACTCAGACGAGCCTGTTGGGAGCCGGTATGGATCTGGCCCGGTCGGGGTACAGAATACGAGTATGGTGCGCCGGGGGGGCGTGTCATTTCACTGTGCCTTGTCTTGTCCGTACTGTCATTTGAAATTGCTCGGTGGGACTTTGTGAGATTGGATCTACTCTCCCAGGCTGTTGTGGTTTAATTGTAGTGCGTGTGTGTGCGGTGGCTGGAATTGTGTGCGTACGGGATATATAATACATATAAATAGGTGTCATAGGGCGGTCCAGCAGACTAAGCCGACGCCCTGTGTGGACATGTACAGCTGGAACATGACTTTGTATCTAATGCACGGCTCATGCAGCAAAAGCCGCCTCCTCTACCTTTTACACTTTTCTCCAGTAAAGCCTGAAATTCCTGTTTTTTTGTATAATTATAAATATTTGTTTATCAGCATCTACTGCTGTCTAGCAATGCTAGCGTAGCACACAATAGTGTGTTAAAGACGCTTTTCGCGGGTCCTGAACTGGCAGCTTCATTAAATAGTACCCGTGAAACGCCTGTCTCACAGACAACTGTGACGAGGTGACTCCAAACTGCTGGCCTTCTAGGCAGTGTTTTTTAACTCATCTTATTTCGTACTGTTTATTGGCCGGTCTGAAATGTAGCCTTTTCTTTGCAACTCAGCGTCCTGTTTCTCAAACTAGACACTTTAATGCATCTGTCCTCCTGCTCAGTTAGGCATCTTGGCCATCCAACTCCTCTTTGTATTCTGTTTCGATTCTGATTCCATTGTTCTGTGATAGGAGCCGTACACATAGTTGTACAACATCATCATTTTTTTATATTTCTTTCTCGCGTGGAGTAGGCTTTGTTTCTCATAACGACCGACACTTGACTATTCTACAGAAAGGCAGTTTGCATCTGTGATAGGGTAATAGCAATAGTTTTTTTTCGAATTATCAATTAGCCTTTTAAAGTGATGAAATTTTGGATTATAGTAACAATTTCGACACTGTATTTCTGATCAATGATATGTTATTATAGTGGATTGAAACATGTGCTCGTCATTTAAGAACAAAGAAATTTGTAAGTGACAGTTCTGAACGATAGTGTATTTACTTGTTCTGTACACATTCATGTACACATTCACTTAAATGTAATGTAAATACTCAAGTAAATACTGACGGAGTATGAACACTAAAGCTGTAGGGGGAAAACGAGTTTTGTGATTTTCCCCCTCCTCATCCCACTTGTAGATGATTTATGAGCGTAAGTAGCAAACTTTGAGGAAAATTGTCAAGCGTTTCATCATAGCCTAAGCGCTTTTTAGATCTCCTTGATGAACACGCAGTCGAGTGAAGATCTGTTATTCTAGATATTGATCTTGAATTATGTCTCTATTCTTACAAATTCTTCTTTATGACGAATTGGCTCAGGCAGTGCAAAGTCACGTGTATGTTGTCATTATTTCATTATTTTGAATTATCTTACTTTAGACTCTTTTAACCATATGCCAGCTTCTTTCATATGCAAGCTGAAATATTAACATTTACATAAGTGTCACGTCGTGGCATGGCAGCTAGATCAAACGCCCTCTCTCCCTCATTTGGAATACATTTGTTTCATTGTTTATTCCCTCACCTGTTTCCCTAATCACTGTCCTTTTTTATGTTCCTATTTTCCCAGCGGGTCTTGTCAGTTCTTCGCCGTATGTCTCATGTTTTGTGGCCTCTGTCCTGTCTGGTTTTGTTTATTTTTGTATAGTTCATTTTTGTTAATAAATGTTGTCTGTTCGCCCTGAGCTTCTGTCCTGCCAATTAACCCGTTGTAATTAGACGAACTAGTAATAATGCGCTTTTATTTTTATTTTTGTAGCTTTAAAAAAACTTAAGGTTAGCTCAGTAATCTATATATATATATATAATATAGATGGAAAAGTTATCAGGAAATACCAAATGCTTGCGGTTGTTGGCCGGTGTTTCTGAATATATCACGCAGAAGCTGAATAAGGCAGGATAGTCAACTTTGAAACCATGACCACTCAGGCGTATTGTTGAAACCACACCTGTATCTTGATATAACAGCTGTGTCTCAAACCCACACCTGTGCCTTGATATAACAGCTGTGGCTCAAAGTCCCACCTGAGTCTCGGTTCAAACACTAGCGCCTCAAAACTCGTATCCGCGGCTTCAAATATACCAGGCAGCATGTGAGAGATGCAATCAGGCGTATGTTAATCTGCAATGTATTGAATTGCATACAAAGCGATGTCTTTTATTGACGCCATTCCTCACACTAGAGGAACACATTGGCTATGAATAAATACGACGAGCCGACTGTGTCATCTGTCGTTCGAATCCGCAGCACCGCGTTTTATTGTATTAAGAAAGCAGCCCGTGTTTTTGCCCTGGGTCCGGCCGTAAAAAAAAACAGAAACGGCGAAATGATGACTTCCGCGATGTACACCAGCGTCCCAAGACCAATCTGATGAATAATGCATGACCTTGCTAAAGAACAGCGGGCACAGGCAGAAGTGGCATCTCCCTCCCTCCCTCTCCACTTCCTCTATTTCTCGCTCTCCCCCTCGCACTCCGTCTCCCCCCCCCACCCTCGTTTCCCCTCTCCTCTCATGAAACCCATGTAATGAAATCTGTGTGGAGCCCAGGTCTGTGGCGTAGGGGAGTCACTTCAGACCGACTGTCTTTCATTCGGTCGACATTTCATTCATTAAGACTTTAACATCCGCCGTCGTTCAGCAATATAGCCGCCCTGAGGAGGGACTCTGGCTCAATCAGAAAGGGCCTAACCCGGGTAATTAAACAGACTGTGAGTTTGCGAGCGTGCGCGTGTGCGTGCGTGAGACGTGCGCACGTTCCTGGGAATGTGTGTGTCGGGTTGCCTGTATGTTGTCGGAGCAGAGGGAACATGTGTGGGAAACGCGTGTGTGTGTGTGCGTGTCGCTATTAACGTGTTCACAACTCGAAGTCTCCGTTTTTGGGATGAACGCGCTTCTATCTGTATGTGCGAGCAGCTGCTCCCGTCCTCTCGTAACGAGACAGACACCACGGAACACGAGAGGACGACGGGGCAAGATGCCCAGGTTCTTTCCGCGTCATGTGACGCCTCACTCGAGCAACGCCGCGTGCGCGTTTCGCTTAATTATCCGGCAAGTGGCAGAAGCGCTCGGATGGCGCGGTCGCTCTTTTCTCCCCGTCGCCGCCGGCCCCAGAATCCCCGCTACTTCCCCCGGGGGCCTCTCGACAGATGCGTGGCGACGCCCATCCGGCTCCGACGGCGGGTCTCCGTCGCGTGATGTCGCAACATGAAATTTGCTCCGCGGTCACATTGTCGTTCGCGTCTCCCGTGTGTGGCTGACGCTTTTATGTTTTGTTTTCTGTTCTGTTTGTTTCCGCGCAGAAAATCAAGAACATCAACAACGTCGTGAAGCAGGTGTTGCTGATTTTCCCGCATTTCTGTCTTGGACGCGGCCTCATTGACATGGGAAAGAACCAAGCCATGGCCACCCTGTATGAAAGTATTGGTGAGCATCTCACACATCAGACATTGGTACTCTGAGGTATTTACATGTACATCAAATTCTGTGGAGGCGATGTGCACTGTTTGTACTCCACAGGGATTACAAACACTGTAAGGTAAGGCTACAGAAAACATGTCTGGTTGCTGTAGGCTAGTGTCAATTGCTGAGGATTTCAGTAACACGTTGGGCTCCAGACGAATCCAAGATGGAGCCTCGCAGAGTATTTCCCTGCTATCTAGATTTAATCAAAGTGAAAGTGGTAGGGTGAAAGGTCAACTGACACACAAAATGGCAGGTAGATGAACTATGTTTCACATGTAAGACAATGTAAGGCCTTAAGACATGGTTTGTTTTCTCAAAAATCATCCCAGAAAAGTGAGGGAACTTCCTCAGCTGGTTCAAAATGCCCTTATAGCATTGTATTTAGTCTGTCATTCCTGGAGCCCATATAGGTCATACTGCCTTGACAACCACACACACACACAAACACACACACACACAAACACACATGTACCTCCTCACCTAAACCTCCACTACGTCATTTCCAAATATGAGCAACGTTTGACCAACAACGTGACCGTTGCCCTCGGCAACCGTCTCAATAGAGAACGTTGAGACGGGGATAGGTGTAGCGACAAGGCGGACTGACGCGTGAAGTCGGCTTTATCTGGGGAAGAGATGTTACAGGAAATAGCCGTTAGAGAATCATTTGCGGCTGTGAGCATAAAGAGGGAAGCTATCACAACCTAAAAGGCTATTCTGGAGAGGGCCTATTTGTGGGTGAATGAGACTGAAATCGCTTCCATTTATGTATTTCACGCTTCCAGCGAATACGGGCTCTGAGAAAGATGATAGCAATAGATAAAGAGACGTAGACACACAGAGAGATAAGGACATAGACAGAGAGACAGGGACATAAACACAGAGATAAGGACATAGACAGAGAGACAGGGACATGAACACAGAGATAAGGACATAGACAGAGAGACAGGGACATGAACACAGAGATAAGGACATAGACAGAGAGACAGGGACATGAACACAGAGATAAGGACATAGACAGAGAGACAGGGACATGAACACAGAGATAAGGACATAGACAGAGAGACAGGGACATGAACACAGAGATAAGGACATATACAGAGAGACAGGGACATGAACACAGAGATAAGGACATAGACAGAGAGACAGGGACATGAACACAGAGATAAGGACATAGACAGAGAGACAGGGACATGAACACAGAGATAAGGACATAGACAGAGAGACAGGGACATGAACACAGAGATATGGACATAGACAGAGAGACAGGGACATAAACACAGAGATATGGACATAGACAGAGAGACAGGGACATGAACACAGAGATATGGACATAGACAGAGAGACAGGGACATGAACACAGAGATATGGACATAGACAGAGAGACAGGGACATAAACACAGAGATATGGACATAGACAGAGAGACAGGGACATGAACACAGAGATATGGACATAGACAGAGAGACAGGGACATGAACACAGAGATATGGACATAGACAGAGAGACAGGGACATAAACACAGAGATAAGGACATAGACAGAGAGACAGGGACATGAACACAGAGATATGGACATAGACAGAGAGACAGGGACATGAACACAGAGATATGGACATAGACAGAGAGACAGGGACATAAACACAGAGATAAGGACATAGACAGAGAGACAGGGACATGAACACAGAGATATGGACATAGACAGAGAGACAGGGACATAAACACAGAGATAAGGACATAGACAGAGAGACAGGGACATGAACACAGAGATATGGACATAGACAGAGAGACAGGGACATGAACACAGAGATATGGACATAGACAGAGAGACAGGGACATAAACACAGAGATAAGGACATAGACAGAGAGACAGGGACATGAACACAGAGATATGGACATAGACAGAGAGACAGGGACATGAACACAGAGATATGGACATAGACAGAGAGACAGGGACATGAACACAGAGATATGGACATAGACAGAGAGACAGGGACATAAACACAGAGATAAGGACATAGACAGAGAGACAGGGACATGAACACAGAGATATGGACATAGACAGAGAGACAGGGACATGAACACAGAGATATGGACATAGACAGAGAGACAGGGACATGAACACAGAGATATGGACATAGACAGAGAGACAGGGACATAAACACAGAGATAAGGACATAGACAGAGAGACAGGGACATAAACACAGAGATAAGGACATAGACAGAGAGACAGGGACATAAACACAGAGATAAGGACATATACAGAGAGACAGGGACATGAACACAGAGATATGGACATAGACAGAGAGACAGGGACATGAACACAGAGATATGGACATAGACAGAGAGACAGGGACATAAACACAGAGATATGGACATATACAGAGAGACAGGGACATGAACACAGAGATAAGGACATAGACAGAGAGACAGGGACATAAACACAGAGATATGGACATAGACAGAGAGACAGGGACATGAACACAGAGATATGGACATAGACAGAGAGACAGGGACATGAACACAGAGATATGGACATAGACAGAGAGACAGGGACATAAACACAGAGATAAGGACATAGACAGAGAGACAGGGACATAAACACAGATATAAGGACATAGACACAGAGACACGGGGACATAAACACAGAGATAAGGACATAGACAGAGAGACAGGGACATGAACACAGAGATAAGGACATAGACAGAAAGACAGGGACATGAACACAGAGATAAGGACATAGACAGAAAGACAGGGGGACATAGACACAGAGATAAGGACATAGACAGAAAGACAGGGGGACATAGACACAGAGATAAGGACATAGACACAGAGACACAGGGACATAAACACAGAGATAAGGACATAGACACAGAGACACGGGGACATAAACACAGAGACACGGGGACATAGACACAGCGACGAGACGGAGACATAGACACAGAGACACGGGACAAAGAGACGGGGACGTAGAGTTGGAGACAAAAATGGGATAGATACTTTGTTATTTAGGTTAATAGATAAAATATCACT
This sequence comes from Dallia pectoralis, assembly GCA_029465975.1. Taxonomy (NCBI): domain Eukaryota; kingdom Metazoa; phylum Chordata; class Actinopteri; order Esociformes; family Umbridae; genus Dallia; species Dallia pectoralis. The sequence goes on from CM055735.1 coordinate 17,861,150, forward strand.
TTTGTATAACGGTGCACTTGCCAGAGACTGGTCAATGGCTTGAGATACAGACAACCAGGAGCTAACCTTGGGCCAGAATAACATACAGAATATGACTGACAACATGTTGCCCATTTGAATAACTGTACGCTATTTGTCTGTTCCAGGGGAAAACCGTTTCCAGGACCCCCTCAGCTGGGACATGGTTGGGAAGAACCTGTGTGCAATGGCCGTCCAGGGGGGCGTAATGTTCGCCATTACTATCCTCATTCAGTACAAGTTCTTCCACAAACCCAGGCAAGAATAGACCGATTGCACAGCGTCTTTAAGGAGAGTTTTTCTCACTGTAGCTAGATTTCTCAAGGTCGCGTTAAATCAATCAAATGTAACATTATCAACCAAATGTCATTGAGCTTTCTCAACTCGTTTTGGCTCCGTCATATTACATTTAATCAATAAAGTGACACACGTGGTCTCTGGAAAAAGGCAAGTATTACAAAGCTTCACAGAAGTGTTGTGATTGTATGAGGATGAGTTCAGTGTTTTTACTTCATCTTTGCCAGACTCATTTCTGGGGAGTCGTTTTCCGATGTGAAAGAGGACGTGGACGTGGCCCGGGAACGAGCCCGCGTGCATCAAGGTGGTGCGGACAAAGACTTGCTGAGGATCTGTGATCTCTCTAAGGTACAGTACCAGCGTTTACCACCAGGGCGGGCGGCAACATGACCCTGCTTGCTCAAAACACACCATCGCAAATGTTTCAGGTCAACTTTCTCCGTTTGAGGCACTATGTTTCAGGTGAATTGAAAAAGACACAGGTTCTAGTTCTAAACCAGGCAACAATTTTCCACTTTTTTGTTTATTTGGGAGAGTTACTGTGGTAGAATTTCAGGTTGTTTACATTTTATATTTCTTAATCTCTTTTACATTATTATTATGTTTACCTCATTAGTATTCTATAGCATTGATTGTTTACATTTTGGTTACATTTTATCTTTTCTGTTTAAACTTTACATTTATTAGTATGAGGTATTTAGTCCGTGTGTTAGTAGTAACTGTATTTTAGTCATCCGACCATTAGGGGTAATGAGTAGTTCGTGTTTGTAAACAGGAAGTATTTTACCTGAGTTGGGAGGCGCTTCTGAAACAAGCTAGGAGGAGCTTCCTAGAGGTTTTAAAAGGAGAGGCATTCCGCTCAAACTTTCTCTTTCTGATTCAACTCGCGCGAGGAGGACTTAGGACAGGGCAAAGAGTTTACTGTTGTGTTAAATTCTTTTAATAAACCATCTGAAAAGGTAATCCGTTCGACTCGTGTATTTCACTCATTTTCTCTACCATATTACTTTCCCGATTTTCCATGCTTTGTTGACAGACATAGCAGAAACATTGGATGATAAAGGATGGAAGGAGGCACTTTTGAAAGAAGTAAATTGCCGACTTGACCCGTGTTTCTGGCTGGAGCTGGAAGATGTTTCATGTTAGGAGAGTTACTCTTAGAGCATTACTCTCTGTGCTTAGATTTACATTTCTAGAAAAATAAAAAATAAATCGTCATGAAAACATGCCAATATTTATGTGCTGTATTCTATGGTTCTCGATGTCTCACGGAATACACACCCCAGCTGGGTCTGTCAGTGTTCTCCTCCCCTTTCTTTGATTCATACATGTCAGTTATTGAACATTTCATCTCATTGAATATATCCCAGCTGTGTCTATTGGTTCTCTCCTCCCTTTCCTTTGAAATGTCACTTGTAGGTCACAGTTTGCTCTTTGTGTGCTACCCCATATTGAAACGAAATGCTGATTAGATTACAAGACATGAATAAAAACAAGCGGGAGAGAGACGGGACACTGTTGCCGATGTAGTGCGCTTCAGTGGCAATCGGGTGCAATTGAAAAGTTCACTTACCCAACCATGGACCGGAGTTTGGGATCTCTATTTCGCGTCTCACAGCCACACTGTGTCGACTTGCTCATTAAGGCTACTGCTAAAAAAGCCAATTCAAACATTCATCTCGAATCTAAAAGAGATCCATTTCTGGTTTTACAAGCTGGCGTCAGGACGTGTGAGAGTTGAACGGATTCGGGACGAGTTGAGAAAATGCGTTGAGATGTCGTTGGCGTCTGGTGACTTCTTCCTCCAGGCGCCTGGTTCTCACAGTTGGGAGGCTGGGGATCCCCCCTTTCCAACCCCCCACTTCCCATCCACCCACAAGTTTGGAAACTTCACCAGGCTAGTGACGCTTGTCATGCTTGCTACCAGGCGCCACTTAATCGCTGTCCGGATTAACACCTCAGCTAACACCAGATGTTCCCCCCGCTCATAGCGGCAGGAAGTGTAGCCGCGGCAACAGTCCTCCGCCGACATCTGTCCGAACTTGACGTCTGTTGGAACCCCCCCTCGTCTTCTCGAGCGCTCTCTCACCCACTCCGTCGTTCCCCTCTCGATCTTTCATGCACACACTCGCGAGGTAATTACCAATAAAGCTTTGAATAAAACTTTCATTTCAAAGTCACAAAGTGCTTTTACAAACACCCAGTCGGAACCCGACAGAGCACACATCGGCAAATTGATACACAGCGGCTAGGACAAACTCTAGTCCTCTTCTGGAAATGCTGTGTGGAGATTTTAAGAGTACAGGACCATTTATGCCAAATAGTTCCAGAAATAGTTAAAACCTTCGTTAATGAATAGTCGGACTGAATAATCAGTACCAGGAAAAAAACGTCAGTTGCTATAGAAATAAAGTCAGTGTTGGCTTTTTATACACCCGCATTTCGAGCTACTGACAGCAGGTTAAGTTTTTGAGTCAAACGTCTGTTTTGGGGTTGCCTTTTGAAGTGCTGACAAGCACACAGAACCAAACAGCATCTCAGGGTTTCCCAACTGTAGATTTTATTCACATTGGTCAGAGGACACGGAAAGCACCCAACCAAAGAGCGAGTAGCCGAAAAAGCATCGGCGCGGACGGGACCGGAACACGCACAGCTGCCTCCCACCGCAGCTGGCGCCTCCCGACCGCCGAGCGTAGATAACGGATTGATCAATGAGCACGCCACCTCAAATGGCACGCCGCCGTGCTCCGGCAATAAATCTGAGCATGTTTCCCAAGCGATTGACAGCCCATCAATCTCCTGTCAGACGCCTCCGTCTCGTCTGTGTTCGCTCACTCAAAAATAAGCATTTACCTCCTGACGGCTACCAAGGCCTCATGGGTAAGCGTTTAACCTCAGGTTAGCGGTTATGGCCGCCAGAGTGCTATCGACGCGCTCGGTTATGACTGCGCGTCCGACAGTTAGCATTAGCTCACCCCGCGCTGTCCCGGTGACCTTTCAGTCACTCACAGAAGACTAGATAAATCTGCAATTTTTTATGGCGCGCTGTCTGTAACGGCCGTTTGATGTTATAGGTGTCGTGAGAGGAGATATTGGAGCCATTTCGGGGTGCGTGAAATCGGAGCGGTTCGTCCCCAAGGGCTTGGCAGGTACACGGTGTGAGATGCTACAGATAATTTGTCATTTCTAATGGATGCTAACATATTAGTCAGATTTTGGTGTCTGGCTGTATTAACGTAGGGATGCACGTTGCGGTGGGAGCTAATGGCCTGTTTCAGTGTAAAAATGTAAATGACTGAAGTGGCTGTAACAATATACAATATGCCAAAGACGTTTCACAAATTTGGCAAACGTTCTCAGCCCTCAATATTATATCAGTTGTTGTCGTTGATACTCTGCGTTTGACTGTCTTAGGTCGTAGAACCTCTAACAAACTGACGCAAATGTTCAGTGTGATTTAAACATTCTGTGTTTCCGAGAAGATAGTAAGGACAACAAGCGTACAGTTGCCGTTAATAAACATTTGTGCGGTAACCGTCTGAATCAGGGTCTTCTTTATTTCCACTCCTAACACCGTCCACTTGTGTTCTGACACCAACGCTCAGTCATCCAGACGCACTTTAGGATTTCGGCTGAGGAGACGGATACTTCGCTCTCTCTCTCTCACTTTCCCTAACCCCAGTGTGTTGTCAGTGTGCTTGCGTGCGTGCGCGTGTGTGTGTGTGTCTGTTCTGTGTGTGTGTGGGGGGGATATGAAGTGTGTATGTGTGTGGTCCATTGAGATGCATCAGATTCTCTCCGCTGTCTCATCTGATTAACTGTAACCTCCTCATCAATGCCACTGCTGTAGCCATTACAGCGTTCAGGGCACAAGCAAATAATTATTTAATTGGCCCGGCCAGGATGGGAACATCACTCGTTCACCGTCTCTGTGAGTGTGGGTCGCTGGGCCGCCTGCAAACCCCTGAGTAACATGTACAAGTCCAGTCTCTGGTGAACGTCCCTGGTAACATTGTTAGTTAATGAACTGGAGGCTCTGAGACTAGTGGCTGCCCTGAATGTTTAACGCTGGATGTTTCACCCTGAATGTTTCACCCTGTATGTTTCACCCTGTATGTTTCACCCTGTATGTTTCACCCTGAATGTTTCACCCTGAATGTTTCACCCTGAATGTTTCACTCTGAATGTTTCACCCTGAATGTTTCACCCCGTATTTTTCCCCCTGTATGTTTCACCCTGAATGTTTCACCCTGAATGTTTCACCCTGAATGTTTCACCCTGAATGTTTCACCCTGTATGTTTCACCCAGTATGTTTGTATGTTGGCTCTCTATCCGGTTCTCCCTCTGGCTGTCTCCTGGCACCTGGACACTACTTTTGGTCAAAGCTCCTTGAGGAGCATCCAATGAAATGAGTTGGAATGGTTAGCGACAGAAGCACAGTTTAAGTTGATGCTGTTTCATTTACATACAAACCAAGTGTTTCACTGCATCAGAACATTGTAACATCAAATCTGGCCCATTTGCACTGCTCCATACCAAGAATAAAAGTCTGAAAACTCTGGCCCATTGGCACTGCCACATACCAATAATAAAAGTCTGAAATCTCCTTTACGAGACTTTAAGGATATTTTCCCAAACATATGGAATATGGAATGATGAAGGTAACTACTAGGAAATCGTAGCTCTTGAAGTACAAGAATATAAGAGATGAATGCACAGACAGACAGACGTTTTAGACTAGATTCAACTTTATTGTCATTGGACAGTGTAGTACAAGGAAATGCAGTGTCCTTATTGAGCACAGTGTGAGGATGTGCAATTGACACGGATGAGTAAATGTGCAGGTACTCAGTTCAGCAATGTAGCACATTGCAAATGTGCAGAGGGCAACTCCAGCGGAGAACATATGTCTAGTTAGTTACACAGGCAAGCTGTTAGACAGACAGACAGACAGACAGTCAGTTAGCAAGGCAGACAGTTTAACAGACGGTCATACCAGACAGTTGAACCATCTCATTTGGTCCCCGACTCTTTTTTTACAATCAGAGCAGACGTCTGCCATTCTATAACGATGTCATTACAGTTTGCCATTATGTTTCCTGTGGTTCTCTCACCGGGGGGGGGGGGGGTTGCAGGATTTAGACCCGAGAGAAGGTAGGCCGAAATACTGTCAATTATCCCGGAATCCATCTCCAAAGGAGACGAGAGATGTGTCTGTCCTTCCTGTCGAGTGCTGAACAAGATCTAAATTGCCAAACCTGACGAAAACCTTGTCGAGCATCGCACGGAAAAAGGGATCAAAGTTACCTTTGAAACCGCTTCAAACGCTGTCCTTGTGGGTGGCTGTTGCGGACATTTTCCCCCCCACTGACGCGGTAACTACTTCGTTTTGTTGACAACGACTCGCTTATTTGTTTACTTTTGTTTGACATTTTCCCGGTCTATGTGCCTGTTTGTTTACCACTACCTTGCAAGAGAAGAGCCAACGAGGTTGACTCGGGAATACGGGCACGTGAATGCTGTGATTACGAGGCATGGGACCCATCGTCGTGTTTCATGCGTCATGTACGCTAAGGAAGAGGAAGAAGAGACCTTTTGTTAATGCATATTAATATCGCATAGATATCGCATAGAGACATGGTTTGCGCAGAAGTTGCGTGACCCCAGACTGGTTCTCGACTGCGGTTTGCTACAAGATCTAGATGAGAGGCTGAACACCGCCTCACTTCTCAGCCAATCTCATGTCGGATGCTTTAGGGAGAAATCACGACGTCAAATGAATTGTCTCCACGACCACCCCAGAATCACATGGTACCATAAGCGAACACGACAGGCTGAACTAGACACCGTAGTCTTTTGCTGAGGACACCCGGGGAGACCGACGCCAACGCCTGTTGTGCTTTTATCCAAGCAGAGCAGCAATACGTGTTTTATCCTAAAAGTGGAATCGGGTCAATGTTGCTATTTTCAGAAGGACTGGGGATTAAATTGCCTTTGATGAAAAACCAACTTATTGTGTTTGGGGCGGATGAGACCATATTGAGGTACACCAATTGATAGCGTACGGGAAATGCGAGGCTAGCTGGCTCAGTTCTTGAATACGATCCGTCATAATAAACTTGAAGTCACAAACCGACTGGGGACGGGGTCTGAAATGTCGTTCAAACAGTCATTACATAGTTCTCGCCTCGGTTATGATCACAGGGAATAGGTTGCCATGGATGTGTTGGGTTTAAGTTCTCCACCAGTCTTCTTTTATGTTCTCCACCAGTCTTCTTCTTTGAAGTTCTCCACCAGTCTTCTTTTAAGTTCTCCACCAGTCTTCTTTTAAGTTCTCCACCAGTCTTTTTCTTAGAAGTTCTCCACCAGTCTACTTCTTTTTAAGTTCTCCACCAGTCTTCTTTGTAGCTATGTATATTCTGTATATTCTTTTGTTATTCTTTTTTTTGTTCTTCTAACCACGGTAGATGTTGCTTGCCATGTCATAAGAATTTCATTGTTCAGTTTGATGCAAGTCATTCGGGTTCACATGACCATAAAATACTTTGACTTTCTTTTTACATTCCTTTATTTCTTCCACACTCAATATCTCTGCATACCTTTCTTTCCTGTTATTCTCTCTACCACTGATTAATTATGACGTCTGTTCGTTACAGGTGTACTCTGGGAAGAAGATTCCTGCTGTAGACCGGGTGTGTGTGGGTGTTCCAGCCGCGGAGGTGAGACACACGCAAACACACGCACCAAAAAACGAGGCGTGTGCAGATTGCTCTAACTTTTACACACACACACACAAACACAATCTGTACACAGAAACATCTGATGAAAGTTCTCAATTAAATATTATAGATGTGAGTTTACTCAACTTATACGCACATATTCTAAAAAACACGTATATAATTACAGTAGTCACAAAGTTAAAAAAAAAATTTGGAAAGATTGACACAGTTATTATTATTTAACATGCTCTTAAATGGAATTTAAAGTGACAACTTTAACAGTGTTGTTGCGATGTGACATCATATCTGTGTCCAGTTGTTACATGTTTCGTATGGTCCATGAAAAACAAACAAACAGTTAGTTTATCTCACTCGATTTCAGGATTTATTCGTTTTTCTGATGTTCGTTCAAATGTTACGTTTTAATCAGTAAAAGGGATTAATAGAACTTCTTGACGGTGTCTTTGACAGAACGTATGGGAAATGTGAAGCTAAGCCACGTTTTTCACAGCGTTTTCTTCCACTGGAGCTATGTTTGGACCCACTAGAAGATGAGAGTTCAGCTAACACTTTGATCCAAAAGTTGGATAAACAAAAAAAGACTTCCAAACCCGATTCTTTTTAAAAAATGTTTTCGTAAAGTGCGTTCCCGCACACCAACACACACACACACACCCCGTGAACTCTTTGATTCCAACAGGATTTCCGACGCTCATGCATTATTTACGACTGAGCTTAGCCTTACTGTTGCGCATTCACCAGTGGTGGTTGCAAACAAGGCTGGATCAATGAATGACAGATCTAAAATATTTATCCCAGAGCCGGGCTCCTTGGGCAGGTCGGGTTGAGTGACCTGACCGACGAGGCCCTCGTCAGACAAAGAGGCAGCGTTGTATCCAGGACTTGTGTGAGAGAAGGACCACATGTCTGTGTGTTGGTAGCCTATATACGAGTTGTGTTTCTAATGAATGTTGACACTTGTTATTGTAGACGCCCGTTTGTTTTGTTTACCCCGTGTGGATAACTAATGAACGGCTCAAAGTGGCACAATAGGAGACTCTTACAAACTGTGCCCAGATATATACCGCGGGAATGATGGAGTCAACAGCGGCCAAACCGCCGCACACTCGCCAAACGTCTCTGTCCGTTTACAGGGTGTCTGAGCGAATGCATTGTGCGGTGGTTTGGCCGCGCTGCTTAGAGCTAACGAGCCTTAGAGCTAACGCTACTTAGAGCTAACGGGACTTAGAGGTAACTCTGTTTAGAGCTAACAAGGATTAGAGCTAACTCTACATAGAGCTAACGCTACTTAGAGCTAACGCTACTTAGAGACAACGCTACTTAGAGCCAACGCTACTTAGAGCCAACGCTATTTAGAGCAAACGCTATTTAGAGCCAACGCTACTTAGAGCTAACGCTACTTAGAGCTAACGCTATTTAGAGCCAACATTACTTAGAGCTAAGGCTACTTAGAGCTAACGCTACTTAGAGCTAACGCTACTTAGAGCTACTTGGAGCCAACGCTACTTGGAGCCAACGCAACTTAGAGGCAACGCTACTTGGAGCCAACGCTACTTAGAGCTAAGGCTACTTAGAGCTAAGGCTACTTAGAGCTAAGGCTACTTAGAGCTAACGCTTTCGCCTCCATGTGTGTCAATAGTGCTTCGGACTGCTGGGGATCAACGGCGCCGGTAAGACCACCACCTTTAAGATGCTGACGGGCGACATCGCTGTCTCCGGAGGGGAGGCTTTCCTGAACGGATTCAGGTGAGGAGCCATCTGGTCGTTAACCCCCCCACACCCCCCTACACCCGCACCACTTACGACTGGTCCCTCTTAGGGATAGCTGTGAAATGGGTTCGGTTTGCCGGTCTCTTTGTCGTAGGGCCCGTCCCAAATACCACACTATTTCTCGCTGGCTTTGACCGGAGGAATCACAAGCAGCAACTAGTCTCCCATTTGGGCCGTGCTCCAACTCTCTTCCTCGGCAACCTGTGTTTTGGTTTTGACTCTGCCTCTTTGCCTGTCGACGTCTCCTCTTTAGTACATTCTGTTTTTCTGATCCGTTCCGACCGCTGTTCTGTCATGTCCCCTGTAGATGTTTTCAACAGGCTGGCGTTTACATTCTCTCTCACCCACTCTTCAGCTCTCACATCTTTCGTTCGGTTGCACGGCCTCTCTCTTTCCGTCTCTATCTCGCTCCTGTTGTTTTTCGTCCGTCCTGACACACTTCAGATGTGCGCGCACACACAAACAAACACACACACAAAATGTTAAACACATACACGCATCACCTTTACATGTATCCACATTAGCTACAGTCAAAAGCAGTCGATACTCTTTTGGGATTACATACAAAACATCCAACACGACATACATCAGAAATCTGTAAAATTCCTGTGAAATCCCATGGTTTTATGCAGATCTTGGATCTGCAAGACATGACATAAAAATACAGAAGCACTGGAACTACAAAGAAAGAGCAAGTTTTACTGTAAGAACTGTTTTCGATTAGCAGTACATAAAATATCCTATCATTTCCTATCCTTCTGTTTTAGACATTCCCCCTGTGCAGGCTCTTGCTTTGTCAGAGAAGTGCCACTAGCAATAGAATTTGGAAAGTTGTATGTTAATTTTGACTACGGGCGGTTAAGATGCTGCTCCGGGCAGCAGGCGAGAACAGGTGAAACCGAACAGACCAGTTGGAACAGCTTGACGGTTTATATGTTCACGTCACTAAATAATGCTTGACCTTATGTCATGAGGTTTATATAATTATTTAAATTGGATCCCTTGGCAACTTGTTGGTAGGGCAGAGCATTCGAACCGATATGACAGGAAACAGTTAGCAATTTATTGCCAGTGTGGGAGTTGCGTTCAGGAAGTGCTGAAGTCGCGCCACTGGCTGCTCGTGCTTCGGGTGAATTCATTAATACATTCTGCAGACTGTGTTTTCGTGGCCTTATCCATCGTCAGCAGTGAACTCCAACCAACTTGTTGAAGAGGCCTGTTCCGCGATATTTAGTTAGAGCACATACTCCTTACGTCTTTGAAACTGGTTCTAATCTGTATGGAAACCACACGAGGGAAACGTCGGATGGACGCATGTCCAAGACAGTCTCCATAGTTGCATAACGTATTTATGAAAACTGGTAATTGCGTTGAACAAAGAGATGAAGCTGAAACGTGAGAGGCTGTAGCGCGCTGATGCTAATGTTGATTGATGTCGCCAGCAGTGATCAAAGGCAATCTTCTGGACCTTCAGGGAAAGAGAAACAGGCCGAAAGAAGAAGAAAAAAAAACAGAAGTTTGCCGTCCTCTGTTTTCGCCTCATTACGTTTGAAGGAGGATGAGAGAAGGATTGTGTGAGCCTCGAGAAGCACAAATAGAGGGGGAATATTATTCTGTCCAAAGATAAGTTGTGTCGAACCTCCAATCCGCAAATTTGTCGATTGTCTCCATGCCATTAAGGAATAATTTCTTTCTGGGCCGCTGATGGGAAGAGCTGGCTGGAGCTTTTCGCCCCCCCCCCCACCACCCCCCACACCGAAACAACATCCCAAACTGTCACGCTCCAGCCGTAGCTTACACGTTGTGATAGGCAGATTAACAAAAAGCCTCTGCAGACAGCGAGAATCGTTTCTTTCGATATGCAAGTTTCAGCTGCTTTCCCATTACTTCCAGACCACAGATGACATGGAGAGATAAGCCTAGCGGTGTGCGAAATTCGCATGCCAAAAATCACCCGGGGAAAAAATCACCTGGGACCAATACTGCATCATGCAAATTGAACTGCTGTTTTGTTCCTCCCGTTCGGGCTCAAAACGACGGAGGGTTTTCTTTTTTCTTCTTCAACCACGCTGTGATATTCATTCCGGTAATCGATCGACATGCTTCGTGAGGCGACCGCTGTCTTGCGGAATGTTCTTTTCTTTTCTACTCGCAGCCATTGTGAAACACGGCTCAGTTTATTTACTGTACTTGTTTTAAACGCCAGACATTAACATGCATTTCTGAAAATTAATTAAATCTATTAAAATGTTCATTGAAAATGAGGTTTCACACAGGTGCTCCGTTTTTGAATTGGTTATTTGTTTGAAACTGCACAAACTACTATTTTGAATGACGATGATCACGATGATGATGATGAAGATTTAACTGATGATAGTGATGTTGTCCAAATAATTATCGCATGTTGTGTTTGGTAGCCGATTTTTTTCTGTGCTGATCTTCTTTTTAGCATACGGACAGAGATGAGAGATGTTCACCAGAACATGGGCTACTGCCCACAGTTCGACGCCCTCAACGACCTTCTCACCGGACGAGAGCATCTGGAGTTTTACGCCAGACTACGGGGTGTACCAGAGAAGGAAGTCCCTATGGTAACAGTCTCCGTCGTCCAACCTGAATGCCATTATTTTCCGTTACCTTTTTTGACTAAAAATATTTTGGTAGGTGTGAAGTAGACTGGAATAAATTTGGACACAAAGATTTGGGACCCGAAAACATCCCTGACATTAGTAACTGGCGCTGCTTCCTTAGGTAGAGATTCTGTCATGTTGACTAGGTGTTTAATGCTGTATCTGTGTGGTTACAGCAACCAACCAATAGAATCTCAAAGCTGGCATCCTGACAAATCTGTTATTCTGTCCCTGTGCTAATCTTACCTGATCCTAGATCTTTATTGTTGATGTCCTCACAGTCAACTTACCTGGTGAAATTTTAAGAAAAGTAGATGCATTAAAAGAAACATAAGAAGCCAGCCAGCCCAGATACTATAATTCCCTCGGCTACTAGATGGAATGGGGTTCTTGCGTTCAAAGTTTGTGTCGGCGTTGACGTCTGGCGTTGTGTCAAAACAACTACACCTTTCACTCACCTGTCAAGAACATATTGTTCCAGTTGTGTTGTTCCACTGGGTGTATGTATGCTTCAATGGGAACCCTGGAGTTGTCAGATACTTTTTGGAATAACTTTCGTTCAGCTTTCGGGCTACATTTGGTGTGACGGTCTGTCCCAAGTAGATTGCCAGTGGAATGGAGTTTTCTCCATTTGTACTTGATCCGTTGGGCGGTTAAATGATTGACATCAAATTGCTCCGGAAATGGCTCGGAAACCCATCCCAGACTCAGGGCGATAACATTTTTTCTTCTTCTGAGCTTTCCAAAGAAACATTTTTATCTCTTTGACGTGGTGCCACACCTCAACGGTTTGGACCCAATCCAACTTAGTTTCTGTGAGTTGAAATAAGAAAAAAATGTATTCCAGGACCCGGCTGTACTTCCTTCTGCGCCGTAGAACGAACGCTGCACGGGTCAAAGTGATAGTTTTCCTCTGAAGTTCTCGATATAATACACAGTCGTTTTGGAGGGGTCTGGCAACGGGTAATGCCTTTCCATTATTCACCATCGTGCCACGTGGGGCTCCGCTCGCCACTGGGTTCCCAGTTTCCCCACGGCCCCCTCAGCAATGACAACATCAAACAAAACTCTGCTGGCCGGTGGCCTTAAGCCCGGGTTCTATGTCTTTGATCTCAGAGCCGTCCTTCTCGGCCAAGGGACCCACTTGAGTTAAAGCTTTGCGGCGGCCATTTTGGCTCGAGGCAGAGCCCAGTTGAGTCGGTGTCACTTCCGCGTTATTAGTCCGCCGGCGTGTTAATATCGCGTGTAAATGGTGGGACAGGATTCACGTCTGCGTTTCGAGCATCAGGGTAACCACAGGACAGGAAGTGCAGAATGCTAGGCGGATAAGAGGTTGCCGGCGACTACCATATTTGTTTTATTTAAATGTTTCAATGTTGTGCAGAAGCCCACAGTGAAGGCAGTCAGCCCGGAGGAACGTCCTGTCGCAATGCCTGCATCTCACGCTAAGATGAAAAGGGAGAGTGTGAGAACAAAATGGCAGCAGCGCTAGAGAACCTCCACCAAAGTGTTAATGACTTGCTAGTCGTAGACACCTAGCTGATGTTCTCACAGGTTTAGCAAAGTGCCTGTGCGTCGACTCTTAAAACAACGCAGTTTGTTAAGTCGAGTCTAGATGGAAAGTGACCAGCGTCCACAATGGCCCTGGTGTAGCAGCGCTGATTAAGTGTTTTGTGTGTGTGTGTGCATTAGCGTGTTTGTCGAGAGAGAGATTGAGCGTGAGTGAAGAAAGAACTTGTGGACAGTTATTCTTGGCCCGTGAGCTGGTGGTTAATTTCTCTTTGAGTGTGTGAGTAAAGCAAACAGGCTTAAATATGCATATCGGGCGGCAGCAAAGGCGGTCAGTTAGTTAAACGGTCTGAGGCCTTTTTTTCCGACTGGTGGGGCAGGAAATACCCTGAAGAGAAGCAGCCTGCCACCGATGGCGCGTTGGCCGTTTCCAGTTGCCTTGGTGCTGCTGACAAATCCTGAGAGTAGGCTGTCGATCGGGCAATTGTAGTATCGTCCAAGCGACCTCAAGGGCATGTCGAATTTTTGTATCCACCCAAGGTCGATTTTCCCCATTTCGCCTTCACCACGGAGACGGTGCGGTTGGGACAGCTCAGGTCCTTTGTGACGTGCACCGGGAGCTTTGTGAGGTTTTAAAGCAAGAACAATGTGTCGAGGGGGGGGGGCATCCTGCTCAGGAAAACAATGTCTCATTACTGTGGCTTATGATGAAAGAGTCCCTAATAATAATCGTAAAGTGATTCTATTTATTTTTTAATGTTACACCTAAAGTTCGAATCTAGTCGATACATCAGCACACTAAGTGTTCAACCTAAGAAGCTTGTATATGTCTGTTGTGTCTGTGTTACTCTGCTTTTAAACCAGGTGGCAGAGTGGGGCATCCAGAAGCTGGTATATATGTCTGCTGTGTCTGTGTTTATAAACCAGGTGGCAGAGTGGGGCATCCAGAAGCTGCTATATATGTCTGCTGTGTCTGTGTTTATAAACCAGGTGGCAGAGTGGGGCATCCAGAAGCTGGTATATATGTCTGCTGTGTCTGTGTTTTTAAACCAGGTGGCAGAGTGGGGCATCCAGAAGCTGGTATATATGTCTGCTGTGTCTGTGTTTATAAACCAGGTGGCAGAGTGGGGCATCCAGAAGCTGCTATATATGTCTGCTGTGTCTGTGTTTATAAACCAGGTGGCAGAGTGGGGCATCCAGAAGCTGATATATATGTCTGCTGTGTCTGTGTTTTTAAACCAGGTGGCAGAGTGGGGCATCCAGAAGCTGTATATATGTCTGCTGTGTCTGTGTTTATAAACCAGGTGGCAGAGTGGGGCATCCAGAAGCTGATATATATGTCTGCTGTGTCTGTGTTTATAAACCAGGTGGCAGAGTGGGGCATCCAGAAGCTGGTATATATGTCTGCTGTGTCTGTGTTTATAAACCAGGTGGCAGAGTGGGGCATCCAGAAGCTTGGCCTGGTGAAATACTCCAATAAGACCGCAGGGACCTACAGCGGGGGGAACAAGCGCAAGCTGTCCACCGCCATGGCTTTGATTGGCTGTCCTCCTGTGGTCTTCCTGGTAAGATGATTGCTGATTGGCCGAATGGTCAACACGCAGCGCGCTGATTGCCTCCTCACCGGAAAGATCAGTGGGAAGAGGCGTTAGAGCAGACAAGGTTAAACGAGGGCACATGTCCTGGTCCCGATGTATTTGATGGCTAGCGAACAATGAGTTCTCGTATCTCCAAAACGCCACGGCTTATGGGGTGCTTCGGGTCAGCAGCATGAAGAATATGGTCCGAGGAGGGGCAATCCACCAATCACCGGAGAGCCTGTGTCGTCCGTCTGTGCCATACAATGCTAATATTGTTGTTGCATAGCGACCGGTTCTGGCATTGTCAGCATCCTCTGATCAAACCTTTCTCCTAAAGCCAAAGCTGCGCATTTAGGGCCGGTTTGTAAACGCAGATTGAGCCCAGTATTGGATTTGTTATTCGAAGACTATGCTTATTGTTTGTAAAACTGACCTATAGTGTTTTAGTCAAAGAGAAGTTCTGACTACATTTCCACTTTCTTTACTCCCTGCGTCTACATTTTCAGGATGTAGATACTGACATGAACGCATGAAAAACGAACAAGTCCTGAATCAAACTTCCGTACGCTGTTTGAATTTCCTCGAGGATTTATAATCAGGCTTATAAGTCAATTACCCGCTGGATGTCTCTCAGTTGGGTCACTATCCAGTCACGTTTAATGTATTTTCCAGAGTTCACCCAATCTAATGTTAAAACGCAAAGTATACAAGAGGACGTTTGCAGGAATTAAAGCGTTATATTGAGATAGATTTGAACAGGGCTGATTGGTGGTTTTATATCCTTGCTACGCAGTTTTTGCAGGAAAATAAAAGTAAACTCATAAAGCATAAATCTTTGCAAACTGTGCTGACCATCGAGACGGTGGGACAGCGATTATAATTGGTATAACATATTATCAGGAAGGCAGCGATCTGGGGACAAGACAAGTCACTTGGTAATCTTACTGATTTCAGGATATTGAATCACTCAGATCTGGTGCTGTACACACACTCGCCTGTTATTCCACTCATGTACTCCATTATCCGTCATCTGTCAATTCAACCCGGACATCCCGTCAGTCAGCCAATCATCCGGGCCAATCAGCAGGTCAGCCAGCCAGTCAATCAGCAAGACAGTCGACCGGTCGGACACCAATCAGTCAGCCCGACAGTCGTCCAGCCTGTCGTCCAGTCCTGCCAATCGAACGGTTAATCGGTCAGGTAGCAAGACGATAATGTAAAGGAAACGATTTAGATCTCATTAACTGTTCCTGCCTACCCACAATGCCCTAGTGTATATTGTCACTCTGCGACACGGCCGGTGTTAATTCGGACAGTGTTAATGCAGAGTGTTAAATAGATTTTCAGTGTATGTGGCAGCTAGTTCCCTGCATTCTGCACGCTAGCCTTAAGGGAGCTTGATGTCAGCTTCTGCGCGGGGACACAGTTTCCCGGTGGGGTTTGGAGATTCTGGTAATGTAGGCGGAGAGGGCCTGAGGACAGGCTGACTCCTGTCTCTCTCCAAACATCTGTGGACAGACAAGCCCCCAGGAACGCCAACCGGACATGGAGTGAGGATTCATGAGGTGGGAGGGTGTGTGTCTGTGTCATTGTCTTCCAGAGACACCCCCCCCCCCCAGTAAATTGGGTTTGCATGAAGACCCTCTGTGGCCTCCGGGCCGCTCTCACTCAGCTTTCCTAAATCCAAAGCTCCTTTCGTCTGCTTTGATTCCACCGGTTAGTTGTTGGTAGACCGAGCCTCTGAGACTGATTAACTATGCTTTCATGTCTAAATGTATTCCTTTTCTACTTCAACCGGAAGCGCCATATCGATGTGAAGTCAGGAGCGTTGGTCTTCATTTGCGATGTCAACTTTGAGCAACGGCGAAGTGTGACCGTCTACGGATCTGCTGATGGGGCCGGGCTGTAATTTTATTGATAGCCTATTTAGAAAAATAAGGGGAAAGTTAACCGAATATATTCGTTTCATATTCTTTACAATTGTGTTAACGGTTGACGAATCAGCAAAATATAAGTTTATTATAGACATGCTTTGGAGCGCACAATCTTGGCTTATCGGGGTGTTTTAACATTGAAAACACAGTTGGCCAGATATTAACTGTGAATCTAACAACCACTTTTTTCCTTGATACTGTAGGACGAGCCGACGACAGGTATGGACCCAAAGGCCAGGCGCTTCCTCTGGGACTGTATCCTGAGTGTCATTAAAGAGGGACGCTCTGTCATTTTAACGTCACACAGGTACGTCCTCCGACTGTCCTAGGTTCCAATCCTAACTCTCCGTATGCAAATGTGGCTCTAATTAGCCACATCCTGTTTTTCGATTGGTTCCCATTTGCAAGCGTGCAAATCTTAGGAAGACTTAGGAAGGTATATAACTTTTTGATGTATAAAAAACACAGTTAGTTAATGGGTCAGGTGCTTCATTGCATCAATGCATCACTGTTACTCAAACTGAGGAATCCGCAAAAATGAAATCAATGACACAAAGAGGCATTCACTAAAAAATGTTTTATTCATGACTGTGCTGTATAATCTTTTTAAATTGAGAAAATAAATGTTTTATCTTTACTTCTGTTGGAGGTGGGCGGTACGGAAACACGTTTTGTTTGTGAATCTGTAATCACCAGTCTACATTGTGTTGTTTTTCTGAGGGACCGAAGACATTTGTTGTGTTGTTGACAGCGGGAACTCTGCTCAGTTGCGTTCAATTGTCCATTACACAACCAGGTGCTTTCGCTTGTCAGGCGGGGCATTTGCCAGGTTTTACATCGTCACAATCCTAATTGCTCCATCCTTCAGAAAGCCAAACAAAGCCTCTGTCTCAGCGAGAAATGAATCTGGCTGCATACAAAATGGCGGGCGAAGTACAAAGACACAGAAAATGAAACCTGCGTACAGATGTTCTCCTACGCTCCCCGTAATTAGGCGATTTGTCGCGTGATGGGCCGCGTGTCAAAAGAGGTGTCCTAAAATGATCACCTGAGCCCGTGAATCAACCATTTCACTTTGCGGAGCTGAACCGGGCATGAAAAATTAAACTGTTGTCTCATTTCTGCTCCCCTGCACATCAGTAAAAATAACTATTCCACTGAATGTTAGTCGTTGTCTGCAGTATTTACTGTAGTTACTGTAGTTACTGCAGAGCTGCCGAAATGTGGATGCGGCATATTTCAAAGGCAGCTCAAATATGTATTTTTTATTTTCTTCAAACAAGCATAACTGAGAGCTTAAACATTTGTCAGGCCTGTGTGTGTGTGTGTGTGTGTGTGTGTGTGTGTGTGTCAGGCCTGTGTGTGTGTGTCAGGCCTGTGTGTGTGTGTCAGGCCTGTGTGTGTGTGTGTGTGTGTGGAGGACACTGGGTGTCAGCTAAAAACACATGAGAGGATTAAGCACAACCAAAGCACAATTGTATGTTTGTCTTCAAACGTTTGGAGACTGGTTCACGTGAATGTATCCATCAGGGTCTAAGACACTTGTCTGTCTGTCCTTTTGTCTGTCTGTCCTTCTGTCTGTCTGTCCTTTTGTCTGTCTTTTCTTCTGTCTGTCTGTCCTTCTGTCTGTCCTTCTGTCTGTCCATCCGTCTGTCTGTCTGTCTGTCTGTCCTTCTGTCTGTCTGTTCTTCTGTCCTGTCTGTCTGTCTGCCTGTTCTGTCTGTCTGTCCGTCTGTCCTTCCGTCTGTCTGTCCTTCTGTCTGTCTGTCCTTTTGTCTGTCTGTTCTTCTGTCTGTCTGTCCTTCTGTCTGTCTGTCTGTCTGTCCTTCTGTCTGTCTGTTCTTCTGTCCTTCTGTCTGTCTGTCTGTTCTGTCTGTCTGTCCTTCCGTCTGTCTGTCCTTCTGTCTGTCTGTCCTTCTGTCTGTCCTTCTGTCTGTCCTTCTGTCTGTCTGCTCTTCTGTCTGTCTGTCCTTCTGTCTGTCTGTTCTTCTGTCTGTCTGTTCTGTCTGTCTGTTCTTCTGTCTGTCTGTTCTTCTGTCTGTCTGTCCTTCTGTCTATCTTTCTGTCTGTCTGTCTGTCCTTCTGTCTGTCTTTCTCTCTCTTGCAGCATGGAGGAGTGTGAGGCCCTTTGCACACGCATGGCCATCATGGTGAATGGGCAGTTCAAGTGTCTGGGCAGCATTCAGCATCTGAAGAGCAGGTGAGGTCTCTACAGCACGACAACACAAGCACAACAACCCACTAGACAGGCGACAGCCTAAATACTGGAGCCTTATGAAACGAGTAACAACCACTAGACGACAGGCTGAATACTTGAGCCTTATGAAACGAGTGACAACCACTAGACAGGACAGCCTGAATACTGGAGCCTTATGAAATGAGTGACAACCACTAGACGACAGGCTGAATACCCGAGCCTTATGAAATGAGTGACAACCACTAGACAGGACAGCCTGAATACTGGAGCCTTATGAAACGAGTGACAACCACTAGACGACAGGCTGAATACCCGAGCCTTATGAAACGAGTGACAACCACTAGACGGGATAGCCTGAATACTGGAGCCTTATGAAACGATTAACAACCACTAGACGACAGGCTGAATACTTGAGCCTTATGAAACGAGTGACAACCACTAGACAGGATAGCCTGAATACTGGAGCCTTATGAAACGAGTGTCAACCACTAGACGACAGGGGACAGCCTGAATACTGGAGCCTTATGAAACGAGTGACAACCACTAGACGACAGGGGACAGTCTGAATACTGGAGCCTTATGAAACGAGTGACAACCACTAGACGACAGGACAAAATACCACAGAAACATTGTCCTTAAACATGAACTTCTCTTCATAATAGTATGTGTCTGTCTGTGAGTGCTGCATTCAAACTTCAAATCACTGATTACACTCTGTGTTAGGTGCTCCCGGGGCGAACTAATAGACAAAGATTTTGATTTGAAAATGTGTTAATTCAATGTCGTGATTAGGGCTTGCTGCATTAGTACATCCAGTGAATAAAATTGAGCCTTTTTATTTTGCCTGGCAGTTGTGTTTTTATTTTGCCAGGCAGTGACCATCTGCCCGTTTAGTGCCGTAGTTGTCGAACCTATGATTGTGGAACCTCATTGCCAGGGTTTGTGAGGGGAGTTGAGTTTCCACTCAGATCTCACTCCTTGTCCAGGGTGCTTAATATCCACTTTCCCTCTGTACAAAAAATTCGAACCCCACTCACTTCCAATTGGCTTAACTTTATCAATTACAAAACACATTTGACACAACTCCCCGTCTACTTTTCACGTTCATGTAGGCTATACCGTTGGCTTTAAAAAGAGGCAATCGAACGAGAAGCACAGAGAAATTGAATCAGATAGAGCTTGCCCACCATATCAGGGTTATGCCACCTAGTTTGGGAAACCCGGATGTAAAACACGAGATTTTTTCTTTGCGACGATAAATCCTCGACTGACTCCTCTGTCTTCAGTCGCTTCGTAAAGGCCTTTATGCGTGTCTCTCAGCACATTAACTCGGGGCTCCATCACCATTCTAAGCCCTTAAAACCGCCACTTAAGTGCGCTCTCCTACAACGTCCTGACATTTCCATTGGGGCCACCTCCTGTGGGGCTGTCCTGTGTGTGCAGGTTAGGGTGTATTGGTTAGGTTAGGCTTGGTGTGGGTTGGGGGGGGGTTGACATTATTACCACAGTGTTGTGTGATCTTCCATGAGAACATTCCGGACTGACTGGATGACGGCTGGGACATTAGGGAGAGGGAGAGATATATGTATTATGTCTGATGCTTAAGAGCCACAGTGTCAAGGGCATAGCCCATCAAGTGGGTGGATGTCATATCTCCTCAGCTGCCTTTAAACAGGGCTAAAGATAGAGAGGAGGTGGGAGGAGAAGGCGAGAGAGGGAGGAGACGGAGGAAGCGTGAGGGGAGCGTCGAACGACGGGGGAGACGGAGAGCAACGTGCTAACCTGTCACTCAGCTGTTAATTGGGAGTGACGGGTCCTCTTTGTCAATTACTTCCTGTCCTCGGGGAAAACAAGACCGTCTTCAATAATTGATGATCGCAATGGAAAGAGGTAGAGGCATCGAAGTGGTGAAAGCGTGTTTCAGAATCGCGCACAGTTTACTCTTATCCGCCAATCGCGACACTCACTTCGCTCAGCCAGCGGAACGAGTCGCGGCGCTAGGTAACGGCGTGCGCACATTTACAGCTTTTTTCTCCTGTGTTAATTTCAGGTAGAATTAAGTGTTTTAGTGTTTTTTTCTCGGTTGCATGGAGGCGGTGGGGTGGGGGGTTTCGAGATGGTATCGCTCAGTTCGCGGGACACAGTGAATAATTTCTAATTAAGCGCCGCTATCTCTTTCACGGGTTGTGTTATTAATGTTTCATGAGGTGTAGGCCTCGTTAATGAATGAAAAGGCAATTAAGGCCTGTCTCTTCTGTTTTCCTTTCCGCATTCTGCCCCCGCCGCGCGTGCCCATCAGCCGACAGAATAACGCAGAGGACCATCCACCCACGTTCACCTGCGGACGTCGTTCAGGCGGCTTTTCTCCATCGTTTCTTCTGCGTTTCCGTCCGAGTGACCTTTTTTGTCAGATCTCCCGTCGGGCGCCGCGTCGCTGTCGCGCGTTCGTTTCCCCGGTCGACTTCCGCGGTTTGGCAGTCGAGCTTTTCTCTCTCTGTCTTTTTTGTTCTTCGATTCCCGCGTCCCTCGTCATCGCAGCCAAGAATAAGTGAGGAATCTCGCCTCGGGGTGCTTCTCACATTCGGACCCACCACCGGGTATGGGTAATGCACGCCAGAACCCTCGGCACCCCACAGCTCTCTCGTTCTCCTCCTCTCTTCAGAAACGTCTTGCTACTTTACTCTTATTTATTTATCCCCCCGTTGCCTCTCTCGCTCACTCCTCTTCCAGTGGCCTCACCCTCACCTCACCCTCACCTCACCCACGCCTCATTGCAACAACCCTCCCCCCAGCCCCCTTTCAGACGGTGGTGACGGCGGAGCCTCTGACAAACAGCTCCAGTCATTGGTTGTGCTGCCCTCTATAGGCCAAACTGGTGTTCCTGTCTTCTCGTCCGACCCGTTAAGAATGGCCGGGGCGTTATTAGTTTTTTTTTTACAACTCACCCCTGAATATCAATCAGACGGCAAACGAGCCAAAATAGCCCAATTTAAAGCGCAGAGAGAGCGCTCTTATAACGGTTACAAGGTACGGGCAACATTTTGAAAGGGCATCCTTTATTATCTGGTCTCTGGGCCAGTTTCGCCTTTAATATTCCTCTCTATTCGCCCCAATGGCCTCGGCCACTCACTTGTATTTCTAGTTAAACATATGTCACAGGGCTGTGGGGGTGTTGGGATCCGGAGAATTTATGAACGCTCGTCACACGGCGGAGGAGGAGGACCGGGAGATGAATAAGTGGCTGTAAATATACATTTTACAGTCCATGAGCCTCGGATCCAGACGGAGCCTAGGTGTTAAGTAAACTGAAATGAAGTGCGGGGCAATAAAAGCGCTTCCGTGGCGCCCCTGTAAGCTTGACGGGAAAAAAGGGGAGGGCGCGCGGGAAAAGCTTCGACAAGCTTTTTCCTCTCGCCGTCGAGCGAAATCGCTCAGGTGGTCTCGGCGCATCTCGCCGTTGTCCTTTTTTGGCTTCGCCCCCTCCCTAACTCCCTCCCTCGCCCCCGCACGCGTCCTTAGTTAAGGGGAGGAAGCGAAATGTAATATAACGGAGATCTGCGGAGTGCCTTTAATGCATTACTGTAATGTGACACGCTGTTTCTTCTTTTATAAGCGCTTCTAAAAGTTGAGCTGGATTTTATGTCTTTGAGGAGCCTAATAAATGAGCTGTCTCTTTGCGGGCCAACTCAGGTGCGCCGTAGCTCCGTGTTGCTATCTTAGTAAAAGACAGTTTCTGATATGGACGGGAGAACAACACTTTTCACGGTTTACGGCGCGTTTGGGAATAAGTGTAATTAATACCGCCGTGTGCTGACAAATACGTCAAATCCTCTGCGGTTTACGCTTGCGTGTGTCTCCATGTTATGGCTGTTGGTTTACGCTTGCGTGTGTCTCCATGTTATGGCTGTTGGTTTACGCTTGCGTGTGTCTCCATGTTATGGCTGTTGGTTTACGCTTGCGTGTGTCTCCATGTTATGGCTGTTGGTTTACGCTTGCGTGTGTCTCCATGTTATGGCTGTTGGTTTACGCGTAAACGGTATAGCGCGTGTTTGTGTGTGTAACGAGGTATGTATGCGGCGTGTGAGTGTGTATTTCTCCACCTCCACGACCCGTGGCTTCTCCGTGGCGGGGACCTTCATCGATGCCCCTATGGGCGACCTCTGTTTGTGACCCTTTGAGGACTTCCTGCCTGATCAAAGCACAGCCACCCGGGTTCGCTGATTGAGCCCCGCGTCATTTTCCGGAAACAAACACGGGGGCGTGCGGTAACCTTTTCCCTCGTTTCCTCCCTTTATTTTCACACCGTACCCACCCCCCGAACCGCGTCGAGACGGACTCCCGACACTCTCCGTTCCACTTTACCGTGCTTGTTGTTTTTTCACGTCGAAAGGACTGTGCTATTAGAGCCTCGCGGTATGCCGAGCCAATGTACTCAGACAGAGACGCCGTATGCAGTCGGTGGGATGAACTGTGAAGCTGCCTTTGTGGTGACCAATATATGCCTGATGCCATTGTGACTGGACATGTTAGAAGAGGTCTTGCCGAATTAGAAACGGGGAGAATTCTGCATAGTATCTGCCTAATTAGGGGTGTTTTTGAAACACAATGACAATATGAGACACCGAAAGACATTTTGTCTGAGTAAAGGAGTAATTAACTGTTGGATGAGATTCAAACCTCCAACAGACTGACGAACGCTCGTTAAGCCAAAGCGTCTAAATCCGACATCCCCACAGCTGCACGTCACGGTGCAATGTTTTGTTCAGTTTTATTTTTAGAACGGCAGACGAGAGCATCGCAGACACAAGCCCGGGGAAAAGCAACAAGCAGGGGTAGACACAGCTTACCTGACTGGGGTTGGCTAACTAGCATAACTATCAGAACTAGCAGAATTAGCATAACTATCAGAACTAGCAGAATTAGCATAACTATCAGAACTAGCATAACTAGCAGAACTAGCATAACTATCATAACTAGCAGAACTAGCAGAACTATCATAACTAGCAGAACTAGCAGAACTAGAACAGAACTATCAGAACTAGCAGAACTAGCATAACTAGCAGAACTAGCATAACTAGCAGAATTAGCATAACTATCATAACTAGCATAACTATCAGAACTAGCAGAACTAGCATAACAGAATTAGCATAACTATCAGAATTAGCATAACTAGCAGAACTAGCAGAATTAGCATAACTAGCAGAATTAGCATAACTATCAGAACTAGCATAACTATCATAACTATCAGAACTAGCATAACTATCAGAACTAGCATAACTATCAGAACTAGCAGAACTAGCATAACTAGCAGAACTAGCATAACTATCAGAACTAGCATAACTAGCATAACTAGCAGAATTAGCAGAATTATCAGAACTATCAGAACTATCAGAACTATCAGAACTAGCATATCTAGCATAAGCATGATCCGCTCGTCAATAACTGTAGTTAGACTTCACAATTAGCATGCAAGCTACTGGTAGATAAAGAACTATAATGTACAGACTTCCCTGTCAGGCTCGTGCCAATCACTGAAAGGAAGGACGTTCGCCAGACTCTTGATTGGACGATGAATCAGACTTGATCAGGGCTCCGTCTAAAACTGAACGCAATGTCAGTCCGACATTTTCTCTGTTAAATTTGCTCTTTGTTCATTCTAACTGCACTGAAGGCCTACTCTAAAAGTCCATGAAAGGAGGTCCACATGACTTTGTAATCAAGCCTGGGGCTTGGTGAAGAACAGAAAATGGAGAGTTGTTTTCTGGTTTAGGGTTTTGGAATATATATTTGACCAGCACAGAAATTCAGGATGTGTTTATAAACAGCCATGGGTACTACGAACAAAACTTCAGTCACTTCAAGATGAAATATCTACTGGCTCAAATATTACATCAGGCTGAGGCAATTGACATTTTCCAATATTCAATAAATGAAGGTGCTTTGGTTGTTTGAAAATGCAGTTCCTTTTTTGAACACAGGAGATGGATGTATTTCTTCCAATAATGGTGCTCGGGTTTGACCGGTTCGTACAGAAACAGTGCAGTGGTTAGCCGAACTCGTCGCGATTGCTAATAACAGCAGCCAAGTAAACACATGATCCCTGGGGACTGTGGGTAAATGAAGGACTGACGCTGACTAGGGAAGTCCAGTGTCGGCTCCTCCTCCATCACTGTCTGGTTGGGGTCTCCGTGTGCCCGCTGCAGGGGTCAACTGCATTGTGCCATTTGCCCAAAGAGTCGTGGCCGCCAGCCGCCCTCAATCAAGCTCCTGTTTAACTCCGGGGCAGGGAAGTGTGCACCCAGATCATCGCTCACAGCACTCCCAACACCGACCAGTTTCTCAAACTCCTCCATTCAGTCATACACAGCTGAACTGAGTATGAGTTACTGGCATTTAAAGCAAACCATGCAAAGTTATTTGGACTATTACTCCATTACTATTATGTGATCCCCATGAATGTGATGTCGCCATGACCGAGCCGAAACGTCCCCAGGATAACGTTTCACCAAAACCCTTTAATGTACTGAATGGGAGCGCCTGCGAATGTCCTTCTGGTGTTCGCCTCTCGACGCAGAGTACCCAGCCTCTCTCGCAGGGTCTCCAGGGAAAGCGGATGCTAAGGTTTGCCCGCCATTTCGTTAATTACGGTTAAGGGGCTACTGTGTCAGCTGGCATGTAGCACTTAACGGCCCACATTGGACGTTTCCACGAGTAAATATAACATTAGGGGATTAATTTAGCAGCAAACAAAGGATCATAAGAGCACTAATGACAAAATAACAAGACGGAAAGTGTCTTATTTCGGGCCCGCGAGACTCGGCGTAAAAGTAAGACGCGGAATCGTAATTAGCGTGATGCCCGGTCTGGCTGTGAGTGGAGCGTTCAATGTTGAGTGAGAATTGAATATTGGTGGTTTAATATTTTTGCTGAAGTAATTAGGAAATATTTGTTATTCATGCACTGAATGCGGTGTTACTCAATTGGAAAGTGAATAAATATGCGTCGCTTTATACAAATGGATTCAGCGAGCGAACCTCATCACATGCTTATGTGCTTTAAGTAATTAATTTGTAGGGGTTCTTTGAAAAAAATGTTTTTGTGTGCACCTTCTTCAGAGACCTGGATGTATTGAGATAAGTCAAATGAATATGCATTTGGCTTTCACCACCACCTCCAAACAAACCATTATTCTACCTCATCGCTGTACGCCTACCTAATTATTTTGAGGCATTCGGTTTTCATGAATAATTTGTATTGAACCCTTTGTAGGCATTCACTGAAATAAAAGGCAGTCTGGAAGAAATGCGATTGGCTTTAATGATGGCCTAGTCGAATGCAAAGTCTTAGTCGGAAAACACAGGGGCAACGTTCGTAGCAGTAGTTCTCCTGGCGTCAGCTAACTAGCTCGCGTTAGCGCCTTTTGAGCACCACAAACAACAGAGACGACGGACGCTAACGATTCCTCAGGAGTCGCTAGCTTCTCGTATGGCCCGAGTCTGCCGACTCACTCGCTCTCTCCCCAGCGCGTGACTCACCTGCTACTCGATTTGGGCGCGCGCAGGGGGGGGGGGCTATCAAACGGCCAGGGAAATTAAGACCAATTACATGGCTCCGTCCCTCGCTCCCTCTCTCCTATACCTCGGCGCCTCCTTCACCCCGCCCCCACACCCCGTCCTCCTTTCATCACATGCTTATGTGAGCACCAGGGTGCCATCCCGGGCCGCAGAGGCAGTAGCATAGCGGGAGGATTTAAGTGCTGCAGTTAATTCAAGATCAGGCTCTTTACCTTGGATGGTGAATAGACGTTAGGCAAGGTGAAGACAAATGACGCGATGCTCTGGAGCATACAAATTAGATCCACAATGTGTCTATCTTTACATTTGTGTCTGTGTGTGTGTGGTTTCTGTTTGCGATGTGCGTTGCTTGGCGTTCTTCGGCATGTGTCGCTGGTGTGTGTATGTTATGTTATGTCCGTACGTTCATATTGATGTGTATCTCTATGTCCATGTGTGTCTTCGCTTCCAGGTTTGGGGAAGGCTACACTCTTGTCATTAGGGTGGGGGGCGCGCCTCCTGCTCTGGGCCCCGTGGAGGAGTTTGTGGAGAAGACCTTTCCGGGGAGCGTGCTCAAGGAGAAGCACCACAACACTCTGCAGTACCAGCTCCCGCACAGTGAGGGCGCTCTGGCCAGCATCTTCAGCCAGTTCAGCACTCATCAGGGGAGGCTAGGTGTGGAGGACTACTCCGTCTCACAGACCACTTTGGACCAGGTATTTACTCTCCCCCTTATTGGATTACGGTTACGCGTTGAGGACAGGAGCCGGTACAACATTCTGAGGTATTTTATTTAAACGACTCGTTGGGATGAGCAACTTCTAATTCTATAACAGAACCAACAAGCCTGATAGAAAAAATCTAACCAGACAGAAATATGGTGGTGTGCGCAGGCTTTTAGTTTTTTTATCCGAGTTGTGTTAGGAATTCCTATTTAGCGGCGCACACTGAACACAGTTGGCCGGTTGGATGTCGAGTGTCGCTTCCCAAATGTCAAGCTTCCGGCGCAATCCGGCCGCTCCGAGGCGACGCGGGGGCGAGAGCGTCGCGAGACTCGAAGGGCGCTTTGCCCTCGAAGCCGACGAGGCGTCCGGGTAAACAAGAGCACCTTCAAGGGGGTCAGCGAAGGTCACCTGTCCACCGTCAATGCAGCCGTTGTGTATCGGGCCATATTTACCAGATCGCGGAGAGTACATAAATCACCCGCGGGCTAAAAGGTCGCCGCGCTAATACAAAATAGGGCCGAACAGAAAGAACCTGCGGGGACAGGAGCAGACAGCCACCTTTCAGCTGGTGATTTATTGAGGGGCCACTTTGACCTATAGTGTACACTTAAACCGCTGGTAATATTGACCCGGCACCAAGGCTGAGGCGGTATTGCTTATAGATTGGAAGACAAAGGCCGTGGCCCAAATCTGTCTTGCTCACTACTGACTGAAACAACAAACAGCACTCTGGTACTGCTAATTGTCCTGCCTACAAAAGGCTGTTGACAGAAGGACGGCTCAGAGCAAATGTCTGGATTGGAGATCCTGGAACGGACTTACACACACGATAACCCAGCTGCTACTCTGTAGTGAACCTGCACATTATCCTATTGATAAAATTACGTGTTGTAGTTTCCGCTACACGCCACAGAGAGCATTTCAAAGACACCAGAAACTAATCAGGGCGTAGACTGGCATGGGCATGGGCACGGAACGGGTTCAAAATGTGAATGGAGGACACTGGTCGCTAAGGGACAGCGCTGCCACGGCGACAAGGTTAATTGAGCGCCTCTTTGTCCTTGTCCTTCTTTTCAGGCGTTGGTGGGCATCTAATAAACACCCAAATGCCCCCGTGCTGTAATTAATACCCATTCCCATCTGCTATTAACGAAATGTCAGTCAGAAGCAACGGACCGTGTTGTCTTAGTTACCGTGAGCCAGCGCTTTGAAGATTAGAGATGATCAGTGAGCCAGGAGGGGCTTCCTGTTGCCCAATGTGCCTTATGAAATGCTAATATCCCAAAAAATACATGTATTTTTTTACAGCCACATGCGTCCAGTGGGTTTAAGCTGAGGCGAGATCTCAAATATATTCACTGGCTGATGAATTATGCAGCATACTGCGATTTACGCTCCGCTCTTGTGTGGGTTATTGCCGAATATCTGGTCCACGTTCGTACAGTAGGTCTGCATGTGAACGTGTTCTCGATGTTGTCAACTAACCGGGTGAAAATGGGTTCCTAGAGCGGCGCATCAATAGGAATCAGGAACGTGTATTCTTGGGCCAAACGGAGTATAAATTGAATCGTTTTGTCCATTTGGAGTACAGGTGTTCTAGATTCCTCGTAATGCAGGACGGCAAATGTGTTTCCCCTGTGGATTCGTCCACTGGGTTAGTTAGTTGGGCACCATCAGTTTAACACGCACACAGGTTGTCCAAATGTGCACCACTTTTGTCACAGTCACTCACCTGCCAGCTGAAGCAAATTGGCAAAGCAATTGGGCTAGCTCTTTCCACCTGCTAACACACCGCTTAATAATCCTTTACATATACTGAGTGGAAGATAGAGAGGAGAAATGCTATGTTTTTTAACCATATTCACTGTCTAACATCCTCATAATCCCGAAGTTATTGAATGTAAAATAAAATATTCTCTCCATAATATTTCGTAAGGAAATGCCGGTTGCGTTTGCTAAAAAGTTGTCAGTCAGTTCCAAAAGCCTGAGGAGCTAAGTTCTTCACAGTGCAAGTTCTCCTAAACTTAACAGGAAGTACACTTCACCGGGCCCTAACGGCCAAGCGTCCTACATCATCAAATGTATCGCATGCCAGCCAACACCATCCGACGTTTCTCTGACGAGTCTCGACCGAACACTTTCTAGTTCCAATTACGACGGTCGACATTATCTGACGCCGGAACGGATCGCGGAAATTGCCGGAACTCTCCAGTTAAATGAAACACACCGGGCTGATGAAAACCCAGTCTGGGCTTTATCTTCGACGCAGACGGTAAAAGAGTGGATTTGATTCCACCAGGGATCCAGAAGACAGCTGAGGAGGCGAGGAGAAGTAAGAGCTGAGGAGGCGGAGGATAAGGAGCTGAAGAGGGGAGTTAGAGAGTGGTGGGGAAAGGAAGGCGTTTTCTGTTGAAATCAGTCCTTTTTTTGCCTGTCTTTGCTGCCTTACGGAAATAAAGGCGCACGGCGTGTTCAGCGCTTCAAAGGAAACTGTTGCATATTGTCTGGTATTATTTTATAGGCTGTAACTGTGGTGAACGATATACCTTCATAGGCAGCGACTAATGGACTAGGCGGAGTAAAAATAAATAAAACGGCCCCCGCAGACTGCTGTTCCATGGCAGAAATTGTCCCAGTAGCTAGACGGGTTGCCTCAGATAGCATGGAATGACATTAGCGAGGCTAATACGAGACAGGATTTATTATAATATCCTGGCATTTCCCATATCCGCGCTTATATACACGAAGTCAATTAATATCTTGAAAGATATGGTGGCCTTGACACGCTCCTTTTGGTTTCATTTCACTTTGGTCTTTGTTGATACTTTACCTGATGAATGTATTTATTGTTTTTGCCCCCCCCGCCCCATGTAGCAAATAGTTTACCTTTGTTTAAACCAACCCGTACAGCAGAATGAGGTGAAAGTCTGATTTATTTTCTACTGCGCATGTCGCTGTGGCTCGACAGTGAAGTGATTCACTTATGGAAATCAGTTTCGTTGAATGTCTTACAAAGACTTAATCCGTGTTTATTGTGAAAAATGCTGAACAAATAAATACGTGTGTATTGTATATAATAAAGTCAGCAGCTTAGACTGCTGGACTCTCCGCCCACCAATGTATAATTTAAACAACTTTGTTTGTTCTTTTGACATCCACGAACCGAGAATCGACATTTCGTTTCTAACTCTGACATTCTGCACTTCTTGCATTGATCAGTGGCAAAGACTCATAGAGTCTAAAAGAACACGAAAATAAGTCTGTTTCGATTTCAAGTCGTCGCACAATAGAACGTGGAGATGTCTGTGTGGCTGAATACTTCTGCGTGCCGCTCCGCAGCTGCTGTAACCACTCTGTGTTCATTCCCAGGTCTTCGTCAACTTCGCTAAGTACCAACACGAGGAAGACACTCTGGCACTGCGCACGTATGAAAATAAAGTGGACACGTCTGACGAGATGCCGTTAGAAACCTGGAGCTCAACCCGCTCGACCGTGCCAGAGAGGGTCTGAGTCATTTCACGGCACATCGCTTGGCTTTGTACCACAGGTGGTAAGACGACATAACGAGGAGAGGAAATAGCCTGGACATCACCGTTAAAGGCGCGTAATGGACTGGGTGGGACTTGCTAATTAATTGGCTGATACCACTTGTTCATTGGCTGATACCACTTTTTCATTGGCTGATACCACTTCTTCATTGGCTGATACCACTTGTTCATTGGCTGACCAGGATGACCCTAATTGGTCATGTAATCACAACTCCAACCGGGTCACCAGGACAGGGCAGCGAGGCTGAATCTGAAATTGCATAATGCGTACTGGAAGTTTGTACTGTGCAGGTGACAGACCACCATTTCATAATATTGTGTCTCAACATTAGATCATTCTGTTTACCATTAAAGTCACACTAAGTTTGGATATCAAGCAAATCGTTATTAAGCACTGCCTCAGATTGACTAATGTTTTAATGAAGAGTTTACCTCCACTACAAAGAGCATCTATGAACTGTACATTTCAATCGGTTACAATCCAGCGATGCTCGTACCTTTACTACTTTGAATAGTTATTACAATCGAGCTCAGACTAGACTATACACTGCCAAAGCCATTTCATTCTATAGCACAACATCTTTCACACGTGAATGAAATTGGTGCAATAACAATTACGAGGGGTTAGGATAACTGACATTTTTCCGTCAAGTGAAAAGACAAGACAATTGTACAAACGCCTCCTTTACAGCACATGTGGCTGTGGTCTGCATGAGCCCAAAAAGCATGAACGCATATTTGGAAAATCCACAGAAATACCAGACCCAGCGAGAACTTTCGACATACCATTTTGGACGCACCATAGTTTGAGACATACTAATCTTCTAGCATACCATAGAGTACGCAAAATATGCAATTTGACGTTCAGCCTGATTTAGTTTTAGCAATGAGATGCCCTTTGCTGCACAGACAGGAACTGATTCCAGAACACCAAAAACACCAGAGGCATTTATCCATCTTGATATGTACTGTATATCTCAGGTCTTAGTTACTAAATAAGTTGTACTTGTGCCATCTGTCATTCTATCACGCTGCATTTGTAATTCATTTATTTCCTGTGTAAGTGCTCGAATGTCAACAACTGCTATGTCCCCTGTACGTTCTATTGTTATTATATGTTTCCAAATGGTTCCCTGATTTGTATGATGTGCAGTTGACGGGTCTTCCGGGACCAGAGGTTTTTCATTGTGATCCTCCATTTTTCCCCGAATTTGAATGACATGCCCGCTTTGCAAATATGCACTGCGAGCAAGATTTTTCCGGCGTGTGTTTGCAGGATAAAGTGGGCCGTCAATATGGCTTAAGCCCGTGACTCGGGAACTCTGTGTACAGCTTTGAAGAAACCGCTGCTATATTTTGTTAAAAAAAAAAGACAAAGAAAGAAACTCATTTAGATGCACATATAAAATAATATGCTGAGACACAATTCTGTCTGAAATGTTCTTACAATTGTAAAACCGCCAAGCACTTTCGCTAGTTACGTTCGTATTTATTTTTTTTAGCTATACACAGACACATATTACAGCTTTATTCAGGGAAAATGTGAGTGGTCATTTTATGACAATTCTGAAAACACACAAAGCACTTTG
The DNA here is from genome assembly GCA_029465975.1 of Dallia pectoralis. NCBI lineage: Eukaryota > Metazoa > Chordata > Actinopteri > Esociformes > Umbridae > Dallia > Dallia pectoralis. The sequence continues at coordinate 17,893,241 of CM055735.1, forward strand.
TCCATTTAGCTCTTAGCACTTTATTCCCAATGCTTGCCACTTCTCTCTGTGTGTGTGTTGCTTCTGGGCCTGAGAGCTCAGTGTAATTTGTATGCCACTCAATGTCCCCCACATTGTTTTTGTTCACTGCAAAGAATAAGGAATCGTATTTGTACTGAATATTGCTTCATGCCGGGACAGATGATTAAACATTTGCACAAATTGTCATGCGACTAGGAGTTTAATTTGTAAAACCTCCACTTTATTTGCACTGGGAATCTTCGGGCCCTGCTGTAAAGTCACTTTGAGCGACTTCAGAGATGTGGCAGCCACTTCCGAGTTCTCACTCTTGTTTGCCTTAATAAGTGTGTTGACTTAATCAGACCTTTTTACATCAGCAGTGCTTATAAAGACGCCCGGACTAAAACTCCAAGAGCAAGCAACAACAAGAAATTAGTGACAACTGAATAACCAAAATGCTAATGTTATTTTTTTTAAATGCCGAAAAAATATAAAAGCCATTAATGAACATTTTCACTGTGGCACTGTTGTATTGTCATATCAGTATTGTATTTGTTCTTACAAATGTTTTATAGTGTTGCTTCCCTATTGGGAGGAGTAAGTACAAAATGTGACGTTCTCTCCAAACGGCTTATCATGAATAAATGAACACACCCTTCAATTTAAACTGACATAACGGACACCAGCGCCATAGGCATATTGTATCGGTTCAAATCCAAAGTGGAACACAGATCCAAAACAGAACATGTGTCAGTGTCCATATACTAATTCTTAGGAGTTTCGGTCCTCACGCTCAAATGAGAAAGGGGACGACTGCAGTCTTCCAGAACCTTCTCCCATTATTCACCTGGCTGAGGTATTTGCCATGCTGTCTCCTTGCCCACAGCAACATCTGGACAGACACCAACGCAGCGAACACTGCCACTAGGAGGAAAAGGGCACACTGGTCAATACAGTCAACGTGTATCTAGTCAATGTTGTCAGTAAGTGCGTGTGAATTGCCCGACCTAATCTGGGATAACATCGATTTATGAACTGAATACCAACGTGAGGCGGACCGGATGCATTGTTTCTACAGCACGCCGGCATTTTCCGCAAACCGTTTACCTGGAACAGTCTGTGTCATGACGGATAAACTAAGCCAAGCGCCGATCTGGATAAAACAAAAGGGCCGGCTTAGTGAGCAGTCATCGATGATATGAAAGGGCAAATTGACTGCCAGATGCTTTACAGTGTGTGAAATGCTGTGCTACTAGGTCTGGTCGTTTTTACCATGTAGGTGTACTGAGGACAATGGACGAGTTTATAGAGCCATGTAAAGGGATTGTAGGTGGGTCCAGGACAGGAAACCCCAGTACCTGCAGACAGAGGCAAAACACGATTGATTTATTGCCCAAAAGCGTCATCCACTTCATTCCAGAACCTCATCCTTCTACGATTCCTGGATGTGATTCTGACCCGATTTATTCTGACCTGGGAATTGGAAGGGGTTTTCGCCTGAACGCCAGAGCACCTCACTTCACACCCCTTCAATAATCTAACAGATCATCTAGCAGTTTAAAAATCGAATATATTTATTTTTTTAACGTATGCTATTTTGCTCAGAAAAATGGTTTCTGCCTTTGTTGTTGGGTCGCTGACCTTGGCGCAGTTTCTGCTCATTAGACCAGTCAGACAGAAAGCACAGCTTCTGAAGTGTGTGGGAATCCTATTCTCTATCCCTTCAGGTATAATATGATATGTTCTCTCTTAAATCGGCTTGTCCTTTTTGGTCGATTAATGGTTAGGATGTTGTGGCAGCTCAAGGTGCAGCTCTGTTTCAGGTGGGTGAAGTGGTGAGCAAATGATGTAGGCAACCGCAAAAGCATATTGTATTAACCTCATCTCTCTTATGTGACGTTCTGACTGGGATTCATTCTAACCTGCCGTACCGATTCATTCTAACCTGCCGTAACGATTCATTCTAACCTGCCGTACCGATTCATTCTAACCTGCCGTAATGATTCATTTTAACCTGCCGTAACGATTCATTCTAACCTGCCGTAACGATTCATTCTAACCTGCCGTAACGATTCATTCTAACCTGCCGTACCGATTCATTCTAACCTGCCGTAACGATTAATTCTAACCTGCCGTAACGATTCCTTCTAACCTGCCGTAACGATTCATTCTAACCTGCCGTACCGATTCATTCTAACCTGCCGTAACGATTCATTCTAACCTGCCGTAACGATTCATTCTAACCTGCCGTGTCGTAATTGACAATGCTCAGCCAGTGCCCATACGGCACGATGGGAAAAGTAGTAAGTAAGTAGATTATAAAGTAAAGATTCATTCAAGATTAATAAACCTGGAGCAGTTAACGACACTCTGTAGTCAGTCAAGAGCGCTCCGTTGAAGGTCGAGCTCAGGCTAATATACATTTCAGTAGAGCCGACCGGGTTCCCCTACCATACATCTGGTTCCGACCTCCGGGGACAACATAACAAGATGTCTGCAGGCTTGGAGACTTAGCCAAAGTTAACTGTACAGGCGAGCAGAGACGGAACACACAACAGCCTTACTAAGGCCATAGAATAAACAGTGTGATTTAATTATAATGTGGAATTAGAACATCTCCACCACATAAGCACGTAATGGGTCTTTGTACATTACAGAAGACCTGAGTTGTTAAGTCCCTGGTTTGGATGTTGGCTTCAGAGTCCAGGTGATTTTTTATGTAGACTGAGCGTTTTACAGCGTTGTCCAGAAAATACTGCTTTTGTACCACTACGCAGTTAAATGGAGTATTGGCATCGCCGTCCGGACAGAGTTATGGTTGATGTATTTTGTGTGTGAATTACAGTCTCTGTTTTAGCACTGCACCACGTCGGAGACATTTTACTTCCTCGGTACGTAGCAGTTTATCCCGACCTATTGATATTTCGAACACTCACCTGTGGGTCTGTGTCTGGCCAGGGAGATGTTTATGCAGAGGTTTCCAAACTCACACAGCTGTTTTAATGACAATGACGTACATGGTTCAGTCAGAAGCCTTGTTATACAATGGAAACATATATCATTTGTAAAACATGCCAACTAAAACTTGTGGACATTGTTGAACTACAAAGCAATTTGTAGCACGCTAGCTTTTTTGCTTTTACACGTGAATGGCAATCAACCAGAACATGAGTTTATACTGCATGGGTATCGACTACCCTTAATATGTGATTCCAAATTGGATCATTTAGACAGCAATGGAGGTTTTTTTACCAACACAGTAGTTTGGATTTAATATAATTTAGTATTTGTCTATAACTGCAATAGACATGATCAGAACAAATTTATAACATATTCGAAATGCGTTATTCTGGATTTCACTGTTCAAATAAACATACCATTAAAATGATAGACAAACCTTGTCTTTGTCAGTGGGCAAACGTACAAAATCAGCAGGAGATCAAATACTTTCTTCCATCACTGTCAACACAAGCCAAGGTCACCAATAACGTACGATTGTAACTTTTAATTGAACACAGAATATAGTCATTTGATGATAATGACTCAGGGCCCCGTGTAAAACAAAGGGACAATTTGATTTCGGGACCTCATGCTTCCATGGCGACGAATGATTGATGAAATAAAGAAAGAGCTCTATTCAAGACACTGTAGTGTAGATTCTCCTGATTGGTTCCCTAGCTGGAGCTCCGGGATATATTTTCGGCTGTGACTCGTCGCGCCTACCACATTCACCTAATGAGAAATCCTATATATAATCCTATATACTGCAAATCTATGTGGTGCATAGATCTCCTGCAGAGAGCTTGGATGCTCTTTTCTCTCCCTCCGATCTGCTTAGACGTGATCGAGGCCATATAAATCCCAGTCCCCTGGAGACATGGAGAAGAAAGATACATCTAACTAACATGACAAGGAACGGGCCGCATTCTCAGTAGTGCAAAAGGTTTGCCTGTTTGTTTGTTTTCTAGCTTTGAGGACAAATTACTGAATCCCTTTTGCCGGCATTATTGAATAACCGGCGTCCCCTGTTTCCGAGTGGCGAGTTAATAATATCCAACTGCGTGTTGATGCAGATTTAAACTCGCCATACGGACGTATTTTTAGTTCAATTCAAGTTCATTGGAGTGGCCCGCAGAGCGCAACCCGGCCTGATGGAAACCCTCCGCGCAGCAAACAGGTCCAGCTGCTGCGCGCACTAGGGCTCGGGCATGGTGCGGAGGGAGGGACCCACGCAGCTGCGCTTTATGGAAACATGCGGGTATCTACCGGTTCAGGCTCAGTGCGCCACATGGCCTCGGCTCTGAGCTATTGTGTACATTTTAATAATTTAGCCTGAGTTATGTAACCTCCGCAGTCATTCACTAATTAGTTTCATGCAAATGTACTGCCTCACCTTTCCTGTTTCCTCTACACCGATTCGACTCAGAGATAATTGTATTTTCTGAACAAGGATAATTGTATTTTCTGAACATTTCTGGGCAATTATCTTAACTTGACAAAAGAAATGTGAGGATTGGTTTTTATATTGATTAGAGAAAGAGAATGCTATTATTTACTTCTGCCAGAAGACAGGCGCGGGATCACGCCTACTACTTTCATGTATCTTGAACTACTTTCCGTTGGATTTTTCTTACCCTCACTGCGCATGAATTGTTCATTTTCTAGGCCTTCAATTGTTTTCTGTCTTTGATGATCCCATGTTCAATTAAGCATTCATTCTCTGAGTGCTCGTCTGTCTACCAGGACACTCCCTGAGGAGTTAGGTATGCTGTTTGTTAGCACTTGTAAAAAAAAAAAAAACATCAATTAAGCTTCTCAAGGCCATAATAACTTCACTATTCACAGAACACCACAGAATATTGTGGAGTTCACAGCGAATATTAGCTCTGTAGAGAAGTCACAGTGTGTTTTTGGAATGTGGTAGAAAAAAAGTTGTTCACACAGCAAATGCTGTTTTTAATTAGTTATTAAACTGCTTTTATCACTCTCATCCAGTTGTATTTGTTGTTAAGGTGACAGTGTCAGGATGATTTAACTATTGTTGCAAGGACCCTGAGGTTTAGTCATGTAATGACACTTAACTCATTGTACAGTGCCTTGAGAAGGTGTTCAAACCCATTTATTTTCTCTCAAATTTGAGTAAAGATGCACTCAACAAATCAAATAATACACTGTGTTCTTATCTTTAGTATACATAATTTTAATCTAAAAATGTTAACCTTAATATTACTATTATTACTATACATTTTGAAAGACTCTGTGTTCAAATAAATGTTGGCCTAATTTCACAATCTGCCAGAAAGACTTGAACATTCACTCCCAGTTCCGTTTAATTCCGTTTTATGTTTAAATAAGTTTGGGGTCACATAGAATTAAGGAAAATCAAAATTTCCATCCAATAAAATAACAGAAAATACAGAGTAGAGATTGTTAATGTTGTAATGAACTGTTGTATCTGGAAAATGCTGATTTCTATTCAATTATCTACATAAGCATACAGATGCCTATTATCAGCAACAACCAGAACTGTGTTCTGTTGACATGTTGTGTTCAATCAAATCATTTAAAAGTCAAATTGATCATTAGAACTGTCACGACTATTGTCATGGGAACCGGACACAGACGCAGAGTTAGGTGCACTAAGAAGACTTGACTAAGACTTGAAATTTGAAACAAAAATGCATGGGAACACCAAAGTGGACAGCAACAATGACATGACACAACGAACTGATCTAAGAAGCAATACAACTAGTAGTCATAAACTAGTTGAGTATCTGGAGCATCAGCAATTGTGGGTTCGATTTCAGGCTCAAAATGTCCAGAACCACCATGGTGGCCCTGATTGTGGCTCTCACTAATGGCTAACTAAGGTGTATTAGTTTTTCAATGTTATGAAAATATTTTGAACATAAGCATACAACTTATCATTACATTACAAATATTAACTCAACAAATTGTTTTAATGAAATGCAACCTACCAAAAAACAAACCAGAGATGGGTTCACCTGTTTATTCTTGTAATCTAGAAGAAAAACACAAACAACACGATTGTGTCAGAATTACTCAATCAAAAGCATAATAAAAAAAATTTAAAGTAATTTTTAATATCACAATTATCTGCTATATTTAATACTAATTTTAAAACCAAAAAAGAAGCACAATATGCTGTGTTACAATTTGTAATATTTTGCCGGTGAGAAATCTAAGGTGAAGCCGATGAGTCTGTGCTACCTCTGAATCATTCTTTTAGTTGCTGTGAATTTAGATGTCCTAAGGTGGTTTACTCTGACTCACAAAACTTTTGTATTTATTGAATTTTTTAAAAACAGGTTTAATTAGTAACAATTTCTCGCCCCTCCCTGGAAATGAACCCCTGAATCGCGGGGGTCGGAAACGAGTTAGAAAGGCAAAACAGCTCAGAAAACAGAATAAATAAATGCACACTTGAGCCATGCTTTTACACAGCTACTGTATATCAAAAGCCGTCTTGTCAGTGTAACATGCCCATGTAGCTGCTGTCGATTGGTACCCGCTCTATTTACTCTGAACGGAAAAATTAGAACAGAAGGAATTCTGCGCCGTGGTCACTGCTGCTCATTTCTAATTGGTCTTCTCTAACTGGCTAACGTATCTGTTGATCTGTCAAAAGTTCAACTCGTCGAAACATTTTGTCTGTGGAAAAGTAAGAAAAGGGCCTGGATAGAAGAGAAAAATACTGCAAATCAAATAGATAATGGCACGGTGGGGTTTAAAAGATACGATGAAGGGTTGGTCAGCTATAAGACAGAGAAGGCACGGTATTAAGTAGTGTGTTATTGGCCAGAGATGAAACATAAAATGGCCAATTGCTCGCTTCTGCATCATCTGGCCAATCGTTATGAACACTTCGATATAAACCCGCTGTGCTCCAAGATGTCTTTGAGCACTTGATCTTAAAAGCACGTGTTCATTTAAACCAATCGGCGCTGACCCATGTCATTTAAACCCATGCATGTCTGGTCGTACCCGGTGGTGTGCGCGCGTCGGCCTCCTTGTAATGCTGTCGCACTTTTAATATTCAAATTGGAATTGTTTGTCTGATCGATCTGTGTATTGGGATATTAAAGAGTACGCGGTCACACCATTGGTTGACTTTACATTTTTAATCATGCACGGTTAAGTGTACTTTTCTTCTGACAATTTTAGAGGATATGGTATTCCGCATTATGTTAAAGGTAATCGTGTATGTATTTTGTCAATGTGTTTCGGACACTTGGTGTGTATGCACAGGGAAATAAACGTAGATTGGATTCACGGGGCCCTTGTCTCGGCAAGGCCCACTGGTCGTAATAATGCCTATGTTGTCTATAAATAAGGGGGCCCAGGCATGTACCTTTTTAGGGGGCCCAAGACACCTAGTCCGGCCCTGCGTGTGCATAATCCAATTCTAATTTTATGTGTTATTATTATGGTCTGCACTATTAATAGTTTTCACGTGTCGTTGCGGCATATGGGAACGCCCCCTGGCGGGCAAAACAAACTCATCTTCTATTGCCCGCCATTGATCGCCATCTTATTTTTTTTTTAAAAGACAGATAGTTGCTGCAAGATTCTGTGTTATACTGGCTGCACTAAGCTACACCGACCACCCGTTGAAGAAACAGTCATTTAGATTAATTAGCACTCACCATCTCTTTGACAATGAAGAATTTCCTGTACTTCACCTCGCAAATGACAGGATTATTGACCCACCCTGATCGAAAGTATAGATAGCTGTCTGTACTTTTATACGTATGCATTTTGGTAGCAGTGTAATGGGATGGCTTCTCCACAAGGTACTGTATATATTCACATCCCCAAAGTTCAGTTTCAGCAAGGACGTTGTTGTTTCTCAAGGTGTAAATAACTCAGGTGCTGTATATGGGTCACAAATGCCTTAGATCTGCACTTTGTTAGCATACCTTTGTTGTTAGTTTTTTGTGAGGTGTTCTGAACAATTACGGGCTTGAGAAGTAGAACAGTTTACCGGCTTGTGCACAAGCTCCATTGAATTGCCAGTGCAAGCCGCAATGTTATCACCGCCTACACTTATGTGTGTATTATTACTATCTGTCGTTATCTTTATTAATCAGACATAGTGCACATTTCTAATTACATCTATATCTTCTCTAGTGGACGTCCCAGCCGAGCCTCACACACATCTACATCTGCACACACTCCGTTTCCATCATTCCTGCGCCTTTATTTGTGTTAAAGTGAGACCGTAGACACAGGGATTAGGGCTGCAGTCCCACTGGCTAGAATTGATCTCTTGTATTTCTCCAAATGAGTTATCAATCGTTCATTGGCGCGCTGCTCATGACATGTTAATGCTCTGTATTGGTGGAGGCGTAATTGCCTTTAATGCAAATTTAAGGGCTTTTGACTTGAATGTTAGATGTTAATGTGTTGGTAATGGGATGTAAAAAACAAACACTTTTTTTAAAGATACTGGCTGGTCGTTGGAACGCCACTCAATAATTTCCAATATAATTTGAGATGAGAAGACACACATTTCATATTCGGTATCACACCCCCCCCCTGTCAGCTTGCTAACATGTAATCTTACCCAATAGCATTTTGATTGACGATGGCTGTTCTCTTAAATGTATTGCATCGTAAAATTCTTAATTTCAAGCGCCAAAAAAATGTATGCACCCCTAAAAAAAACGCAGATAGCAAATGAGTCTTTTTAAAGTTTAAAGATGAGTTCAAGGCTTGAACACAATCCAATAGTTTTCCTTCGTAGAGAATGTAAGCGGACATCTCATTTATGTTAAATGCCGCACATGTAGGCTCATTTGCTAATCGACAAAAAACTGCAATGACTTTAACCCCCTTTCCGATTCAAACCTGCCCTAACATTTCAAACTTGGAAAGCGATATGAGAGGACTGACTGAGATGGAGATTGGTTGTGGCTACTCTTCGTAATAATCATTCTTCTAACTCCAGACTGTCATATCTTGGATTCATCTTCCCATTTCTTCCTGTGAATCTATTCTTTTATATCGGATTCCGTTTGTCTCGTTCTTCGTGTTTCGCCCATTAAAAAGACCTTTGAAGTCTCAACAGCTCTTGTGACCTCGTATGTTTTTTTGTATAAAAAGCTACTCCTCTCAAAAGAGCACCAATGGAGCCAGCTGACAATGGAAGTGAAATAACGAGCGGTTGGCGTTGCCACGGCTTGTCACTTCAAATACCACAACATCTAACAGAGAACATGAGGAAAAAACTGCAGAGTTTGCCAACAAAATGGATGCAGGAGGGGAAGATGAGAGTTGGTGGAAAGGGAAAACAAAGTAGGGAGGGGAAAGAGTGAATCAAGTAGGACAGAGAGAGAAAGAGGGAAAGAAAAAAACAGTGTTAAAAAGGAAAGAGAAAGTGAAGAAAGGAGAGGAAAGACAATAGCGTGTACGCAGACGAAACGAGAGAATCGTTGAAAAAGAAGACAGTTACGAAAAAAAGAGAAAAAAGTGAATGAAGTTCGGAGGGAGAGCAAAAACAAAGGAACTGAAGCGGAGTTAAAGGCGCAGGCTCTCTGTTGTCTGGCTGCATCTTCACACTCCCGCCTCCTGGCGTTCTTCAATCTGTTTGGCGTCCCGGCCTGCCACTCATCTCCCGGCTGTTGACTTGACCACGATGTAGTCTCTGCTTCCTCCTTCCACTGACGGGCGGACCTGTCAGAGGAAACCATGCCAACTAGGCAGACGAGAGAGCAGCTGAGCCTGTCGAGACTCGAGCCACAGAGGCCCTCGACCGTCTACCGGCGCGCGTCGCTCTCAGCACGTTACCTTCGTAGGCCCATTACTCACTTTGACAGGGCTCGACGGTGGATCGGGGGGCTTGTTCGAGGGGCCCCGGAGCAGATGTTAGAAGCCGCATTCACTGGCACTTGTGAGGGTTAATGCTAGCTGCGGAGAAGGAGAGGGCCTACCGCCGCTAGCCACGGTTGATAAGCAAACAGGGGGGAAAACGTTCCTCCGTCTCGCTCGTCGCCGGGATACTCACAAGGAGGGGTGTACAACGGGTGGTTGACATAGTAACCGAGCCAGGTCGTGAATCCCCAGTGGAAGGCGCAGCTCTGTAAAAGAAGAGGGGGAAAGGGAGACTGTTATTCCCGTTGTTCCGCCCCCCCCCCCTCAAACGCCGCTTCCCCCCACGCGGATAAAACCGACGGAAGGGGACGTATTAATGCGCCTCACACACTGGACTGTGTCGGCATACCGATGTGAAAATCTAGATTGAGCACAGGTTGATTCAGCCGTTCTTCCCTCGTGATTAAGTGATTCAGGACTCGTGTGTGTGTGCGCGTGTGTGTGTGTGCGTGCGTGCGTGTGTGTGAAGCGCGGCAGCGGCAGCGCCTTCTTCCCCCGGGTTATTGGGTTCCGCCGGGTGAAGAGCTCATGATGAGGCCCTGTTGCTAAGCCCCGGCAGCAATGAGCTCCCGAAATTCTCCACATGCGTTAAGACTTTCTTAGACATCTTTCTCCTCCTCTAATCAAATGAGGTTTGACCTTAGCGTCCGCGGAATACAAAGCAGGTTGAGCTCAGGCACTCCATAAGCCCAATTTGAGTCGTTCCCCGCAAATCTGTGAGTGGAGTTTTGGGGAAGGCAACAGCATCAGCACACTCCACGGTTGAAGATAAGTGCAGGAGGGCAGAAAAAGACAGGAAATGCGTGTGTTTACCGCCATCTATATTCTTTGCCGCATCAGGGAAAAACACGAGGACACAAATTTGTCTGACCTTCGAAATTATACAGCCGCAGCGTGAACCGTGGACGAGAGAAGCCTAATTCTGTTTTTCGTAACCTTCAGATTGAAAAACTTCTAGAGAAAGGCGGAGAAAATATGTTTTCTCAACAAATGTGGTTATCTTAAGTACATTTACACAAATGTATGCGACATAAACATATATTTAAAAAACAACCTGCGCACAACTGAGCAAGAGGACAAATACATGAAAGTGTCTAGTTTGAGAGAACAGATGCCTCACAGTTCCTCAACTGGAAAGTTCCGTAAATAAGTGACAAGGCAACTCCAGGATGCATGCTTTCTAAGCGGAGTTGAAAAACGACGACGCATTGTCAAAGGTCTGCAAGGCTGTAATTTCTGCAATAAAGCTAAGTTTGAAAGACATAATTATTTATTTTAACCTTTAAATTGTAATTATTTTGTCGATGATTATATATTCCTATTCATTTTGCTGTTTCCTATTCAAAATCATCTTGTTTACATTTTCATAAAAAACAATTACAATTAAAAGTGACCCTCACAATTTTAAACTTTAAAATTACATTTTATTATAAAGATAATAAGAACTTTATTGTTGATAACAAATGACACATCTGTTATACAGAATACTTCTGCTCTGCAACAAAGTTTCTTTTCATTAAATTAATCTCTTCCTTGTTACGTTATGGATATATTTGTGTTTGTCACGATATGGTGTGGTGGCGTTGCTACACAGTCTTAGTTCGGTGAATCACTTCCTGGTTACGATTGTCACAGCTGTTCCTTGTTGTAATTAGTGGGCTATAAAAGGTGAGCGGACAAGTCACTCCTTGTTCAGCATTGTTTTCCTTGTCACATTGTATAGAGGTGAGTGTGGTGTATATTGCTCTGTTGGGTAACGGACTGTATTTATAAGACGCTATATGCGCACCTTTTGTTTCGTTAGCCCAGTTAGCATTTTCTCGCCGGTATAGGTTTGTTTTACGTTGTTGTTTTCAATAAACATACCTTGTTGAACGGATTAAGACGTCTCTGCATATGGCTTCCTCCACACTACGCCGCTTGGTGCATGACAGAATGCTGAACCACCAAAAGAGCCAGCAGAGAAACACCGGGAGTGGATAACTCGGAGGGGCAAGCTATAGCGCTCCGAGTTATGAAGCTCCCGGTCACATCACGGAACAGTGGGACCGGCCTCATACATGGCAGGGCGATTGGGGGTCCGACTCCCTCTCTTCAGATGATGACCAAGCCGTCTACGAGAGAGTGGAGGAGGACTCCCTAGAAGGCGTCCTGCGGTGGGATCCCGTCCTATACCGGCTGGTTCCAGCTACACCGGACGTCGCCTGGGACGGGCTGATGAGGCTACCAGGACCAGCTACAACGGGTCCGCGGTTCCCCGAAGGACTGAGCACGGGAACATCCCTAAAACACCCCAAAAAATATTTTAGGGGGTGTAAAGGGGTGTTTCAGGGGGGCCGCGGAGGAAGACCTACGCGCTGGACCCAGCCAGAAGGTGGCGCCAAAACACCATGCAAGCCCGGTGCTAAGTGAGAGGCGCCGGGTGGAGCCACCTGTGGGACCAGCGCCACCCACGTTCCTGGAGCCTCAAAAGACGCCGCCCACTGTTCCGTGGCTGCAGCCAGGGACACCTAATGCCCTGGAGCTACAGCGACATGATGACCCATTTCGGCCTCCTACCTCAGGGACAGTGAAATCCCCGGAGGGTTTGCATAAACAGCCCCCGGAGGTGATTAGGAGGTGGTGGGGGGCATGGCTGGACTTGCAAACGCCTACGCCCAAGATGGCCACCGCCACGCCAGCGCCCGAGATGGCCAACGCTGCTACGCCGACGCCCGAGATGGCATTAGCTACGCCGACGCCTGAGATGGCGCCACGCCAGCGCCCGAGATGGCCGCCGCCACGCCAGCGCCCGAGATGGCCGCCATTGCCACGCCAGCGCCCGAGATGGCCGCCGCCACGCCAGCGCCACGATGGCCGCCGCCACGCCGTTTCACGATGGCAGCACCCAAGATGGCCCAGCTACGCCGGAGATGGCCTCAGCCGCCGGAGATGGCCTCAGCTACGGAGATGGCCTCAGCTACGCCGGAGACAGCTACGCCGGAGATGGCCACAGCCGCCGGAGATGGCCACAGCCCACGATGGTCGCCGCCCGAGATGGCCGCAGCCACGGAGATGGCCGCCCCACGCCGACGCCCGAGATGGCCGCCGCTACGCCACGCCCGAGATGGCATTAGCTACGCCGCCTGAGATGGCGCCACGTCGCCCACGATGGCCGCCGCCACGTCGCCCACGATGGCCGCCCGCGCTCACGACGACGCCCACGATGGCCGCCGCCACGACGCCCACGATGGCCGCCGCCACGACGCTCACGATGGCCGCCGCCACGATGGCCGCCGCCCACGCCACGATGGCCGCCGCCACGACGCCCACGATGGACGCCGCCACGTCGCCCACGATGGCCGCCCCACGTCGCCCACGATGGCCGCCGCCACGTCGCCCACGATGGCCGCCGCCACGTCGCCCACGATGGCCGCCGCCACGTCGCCCACGATGGCCGCCGCCACGTCGCCCACGATGGCCGCCGCCACGCCGCCCACGATGGCCGCCGCCACGACCGCCCACGATGGCCGCCGCCACGACCTTCACGATGGCCGCCGCCACGACGCTCACGATGGCCGCCGCCACGACGCCCACGATGGCGGTCGCCATGCCGCTCTAGATGGCGGTCTCTATGCCGCTCAAGATGGCGGTCGGCCACCAAGGCCCATTAAGGGTTAGACCCGCGGACGTTCCCCCTGTTGGGGCTGACTTTGGGGTCTGCATTTTTTGCTCCCTTTCATTTTTGAGTTTCTTTCGGCTATCTGGGGAGCTAGCCTTTTAGTGGGGGATACTGTCACGATATGGTGTAGTGGCGTTGCTACACAGTCTTAGTTCGGTGAATCACTTCCTGGTTACGATTGTCACAGCTGTTCCTTGTTGTAATTAGTGGGCTATAAAAGGTGAGCGGACAAGTCACTCCTTGTTCAGCATTGTTTTCCTTGTCACATTGTATTGAGGTGAGTGTGGTGTATATTGCTCTGTTGGGTAACGGACTGTATTTATAAGACGCTATATGCGCAACTTTCGTTTCGTTAGCCCAGTTAGCATTTTCTCGCCGGTATAGGTTTGTTTTACGTTGTTGTTTTCAATAAACATACCTTGTTGAACGGATTAAGACGTCTCTGCATATGGCTTCCTCCACACTACGCCGCTCGGTGCATGACGGTGTTGCACTTTGTTGTTTTACATGAACCCCTGTTCAAGATATGAGTCACTTTATCAGTGGCCGGTGATTATGAAGGGAAGGTGACATGTTTTCTCCCAGACACACTGGAGGCCTGTTGTCAGGGCTGGCTGTCGTTAGCACCGCTCACGCCTTTTGGCACATCTTGTGGTCTTGGCAACCAGGAATCAAACCCCAGTCCATGGACCTTCTATTGAGTGTGAGTCTCCCAAGGTAACAAACCTCTGATTTACTTATTCACTCTAACTCCATCTCTCTCTATCTCTCTTTCTCCCTGCAAAGATGTGTGGTCAAAGCAAGTCAATAGCTCTAACTGTAAGAGTGAAAGTATGGAAAATTAACAGTATGCTACGGACTAACAGTAAACATGGACTACGACTTTGACATGAATAAGCATGTCATTTTCTGCAATCCGCTCACACATCTAGACACTGCTGCATTGCACAAATCAGATACATACTACATATATTTACCAAGTACATATGACTACTAGGAAGGGTCTATAACAGACAGCATGTTCAGCCCTATAACAGACAGCATGTTCAGCTCTATAACAGACAGCATGTTCAGCCCTATAACAGACAGCATGTTCAGCTCTATAACAGACAGCATGTTCAGCCCTATAACAGACAGCATGTTCAGCCCTATAACAGACAGCATGTTCAGCCCTATAACAGACAGCATGTTCAGCCCTATAACAGACAGCATGTTCAGCCCTATAACAGACAGCATGTTCAGCCCTATAACAGACAGCATGTTCAGCCCTATAACAGACAGCATGTTCAGCCCTATAACAGACAGCATGTTCAGCCTATAACAGACAGCATGTTCAGCTCTATAACAGACAGCATGTTCAGCTCTATAACAGACAGCATGTTCAGCTCTATAACAGACAGCATGTTCAGCCCTATAACAGACAGCATGTTCAGCCCTATAACAGACAGCATGTTCAGCCCTATAACAGACAGCATGTTCAGCCCTATAACAGACAGCATGTTCAGCCCTATAACAGACAGCATGTTCAGCCTCTATAACAGACAGCATGTTCAGCCCTATAACAGACAGCATGTTCAGCCCTATAACAGACAGCATGTTCAGCCCTATAACAGACAGCATGTTCAGCCTTATAACAGACAGCATGTTCAGCCCTATAACAGACAGCATGTTCAGCCCTATAACAGACAGCATGTTCAGCCCTATAACAGACAGCATGTTCAGCTCTATAACAGACAGCATGTTCAGCCCTATAACAGACAGCATGTTCGGCCATATAACAGACAGCATGTTCAGCCCTATAACAGACAGCATGTTCAGCCCTATAACAGACAGCATGTTCAGCCCTATAACAGACAGCATGTTCAGCCCTATAACAGACAGCATGTTCAGCCCTATAACAGACAGCATGTTCAGCCCTATAACAGACAGCATGTTCAGCCCTATAACAGACAGCATGTTCGGCCATACGTAGGTCTTTCTATACTCAGCTTTGGGACATAAACCCGTGTCTATTTGATCTGTCGAAGTATACATTAGTGGTGTTCAATGGTGTGAGATCGCTGATTGAGTGTCTGCAGTCATTTGGTGTGTGTGTGTGTTTGTCACGCACTCATTTGGTGTGTGTGTGTGTTTGTCACACACTCATTTGGTGTGTGTGTGTGTTTGTCACGCACTCATTTGGTGTGTGTGTGTGTTTGTCACGCACTCATTTGGTGTGTGTGTGTGTTTGTCACGCACTCATTTGGTGTGTGTGTGTTTGTCACGCACTCATTTGGTGTGTGTGTGTTTGTCACGCACTCATTTGGTGTGTGTGTGTTTGTCACACACTCATTTGGTGTGTGTGTGTTTGTCACGCACTCATTTGGTGTGTGTGTGTTTGTCATGCACTCATTTGGTGTGTGTGTGTTTGTCACGCACTCATTTGGTGTGTGTGTGTTTGTCACACACTCATTTGGTGTGTGTGTGTCTTTGTCACGCACTCATTTGGTGTGTGTGTTTGTCACGCACTCATTTGGTGTGTGTGTGTTTGTCACGCACTCATTTGGTGTGTGTGTGTTTGTCACGCACTCATTTGGTGTGTGTGTGTTTGTCACGCACTCATTTGGTGTGTGTGTGTTTGTCAGTATGGTAAACAGTGCGCAGTACCTCCTTCCGCCTGCTGCCAACGAAAAGCCATTCCAAACTGCATAAAGGCCTTGGCATTAGGGCACGTATGGGCTCTCCTCTCCCAGCTCTACCAGCTCGCCTAGACACGCTGCTGCCCCACCTTCATGTGTTTTCTCTAGCCCCTCCAGCGCCAACGTGCCAACGCGCCAACGTGCCGCAACAAAGGGCAGCGACCGAGGGCATCCACCCTATAGCTCGATTCCCACCTTTCTCCAGGGACAATTTTAATCCTGGGCCTCTGTTTGTATTACTAGCGTTTGCAGTTAGCGTTTAAAACCGTTAATGTAAGACCATTAAATAACAAAAAAACAACATGTGTTAAAGCTGGAGTCACTAACGACTAACGAAAGTTAATAGCTCAAAATATTTGTTTCTGAATAATCGGGACTTAATTTCATCGAAGATTGACTGGAGACCTCATCCATGTTATTTCACTCTAAATGGGAACACTTCCGTGTTAACTGTTAATGGAGGAAACAAAGCGAAACATATATGCGATTGTCACCTTCAGCAGGTTTCCAATGGGCGTGTATCCATCAGAAAATGTGTGAACCAACAGGGTCTCCAGCAGGTGTTTGATGTAATGCAGGGAGTGACAGAAACAGGCCAAGCTGTAGAAGACATCACGAGAAACAAACACACAGGTCATTTCTCAGAGAGATAGGCCATCAACTGCTTCCTTATTCTTCTCGTGAGTGTGTGTGTGTGTGTGTGTGTGTGTGTGTGTGTGTGTGTGTGTGTGTGCGCATGCGTGCGTGCGTCCGTGGCAGTTGTTCACTTGCATAATCTCAGAAAAGAAACAATCATCTGTTCATCTCAATTACCTCATTTTTATTAGCAGAACTGCCATTTTGAATCCTCTCAATACATTTCAAACATAATTGGTCTCTTCGTAGCCTATACAGAGACGTTTTAATACTCACTGCACCACCGGATGATGACGTGGTCTGATCGAATCTCCATACACGCCTGCCAGTCGGAAATAAAACACAAGGTATATAAAGAGTGGTCCGAAATACTGAGTCAGAAATACCTGGGGAGGAAGCAAAGACATTTCATTCTCATGTGGACAGGAACAGATATCTCACAAATAGAAGGCAAAGACAAACACGGGCCAAGTTTGACATTGTAGAGATTTTGCAGCTATATATGCTATAAATAGAGCAAATTTAAATCCTTATTTTACATGTCAGAGAGGCTTTGTTTGCTTTGTTCTCATCTTAATCCTCAACTCATTATTGGGAGCTTCTGAAATCGCCCTCGGTTTTTGTAATATTTGGTACGAGCAGCTCCTCCAACATTTGCACAGTGTCTTAATGATGTGTCTGGTGCCTGTGCTCTTTCATTTTAAAAAGTAAAAGCACACAGTGAACTACGTGTCTGTCTTGTTGTCATTGTAGGTTTTCATACAGGACTCAAAACTCAGTGTTTACCTGACCGATGCACAATAGCAACTAAGTCAATACTGTGGGTTGGATTCAAATTAGCCACAGCTTTCTGCAGTTCTAATGTTCTGTGAGAGACATCAGTATTTGTCTCGGCTGTTCTGGTATTTACCGTGCTCCAGCTGACCTGCCTACCCAGGTCGACGAAATACAAAGAGAGCAGAGAAGAGGCAGCGATGGTCCTGAGCTCACAGTCATCTCTCAGGAAAGGACCATCTGACACAAAAATATAAGAGAACAAATAAGGAATAGCACAATGTCAGTTTCTCCTTAAAGTCGCTAGGATTTGATCTTTTATTGTTTATAACACAATTATTAGCAATACTTGGTGTAATGCCCCTGGAGGTACAGCTCAGCAAGCCATGTTGACATCATGACAGCAACATAATGCATCATGTATTTTAACTGGAATTAGGATAGAGGTTTCTATTCATTCTGATCTCCAAAGCACTGAAAAAGTTCAGACACCAGGCATTAAGTAATCATCTGTTACAAATACATACAGTGGATATGACAACTCTACATACGGTACCCTTGTCAAAATGCCAGGATTTTGTGATGTGAAGAATGATAAATCATGTAAGAACTTCACCACCTTTAACGTGAGCTTTAACTTGAACACTTTAATAGAAAAACAAACTGAAATCTGCGGGGAGATCAAAACCAATAGAAACCTTACAATAACCTGGTTGCATAAGTGCGTACACCTTTGAACTAATACTTGTTGTAGCACCTAATGATTTAATTACAACCCTTTTTTTGTAAGAAAAAGTTTTCCGTCTTGCCACTCGAACCCAAAGCCTGTACATATGAAGAATACAGGAGATTGTTTACACATGTAGCACACAGCCAGTACTTGCCAGAAATGCCTGCCGTTCCTTTAATGTTGCTGTAGGACTTTTGGAAGCTTCCCTGACCAGTGTTCTTCTCGTCTATTCATCAATCTTGGAGGGACGTCCAGTTCTTGGTAATGTCTCTGTTGTGCCGTATTTTCTCCACTTGATGATGACTGTCTTCACTGTGTTCCATGGTATATCTAATGCTTTGGAAATGCTTTTGAAGCCTTCTCCTGACTGATATCTTTCAACAATGAGATCCATCTGATGCTTCGGAAGCTCTTTGCGGACCGTGGCTTTTGCTCTGAGATGTCAGGAAAATCCATACTGGCACAGTTGACTTTTATTTGTGATTAACGTGAGTTTGAATGTGATTGGTGAGTTCTGAACACAGCCACGTCCCCAGTTATAAGAGGGTGTGCACACTTATGCAACCTGGTTTTGTATGGTTTTTATTTTGAATCTTATCCCCTCAAAAACTTCTGTTTGATGTTCAATTGAATTGTTCACTTTATAGGTCACATTAAGGTGGAAAAAGTTCTGACATGATATATCTTTGTCTACTTTTTCCACATCACATAAACCTGCCATTTTAACAGGGGTGTGTAGACTTTTTATATCCACTAAATATTTGCCCGCCAACATTATATAGACAATCATTGTTTTCCTGTACTTTTCAGTTTTTATAAAAATTTTTAGAAGCGATTTTCCTACAAAAAGAAAGTACATGAACAATATAATAACATTCAAAACAGGACATCATAATATAACAAGTTAAATGGCAAATAACAAATTGCCATTTAGATGCATATTAAAATTTTAAACAGCACACCCTAACCAAAAGAGATAAAGGTGAAAAATAAAATGCTATATACATTACAATTATTACAGTACATTAGAAACTGACCCGCTCTGTGGTTGAATTCCCCTAGTACTAAAGGGACCCATAGAATCTACAGAATGGTCCAGTTTACCCAGGAATAAGATACTTTCTCTTAGCCAGCTGCTTCATGGTTGTGCACCAATCATTAAATAGAGGCAGGGAGTCTTACATGTCTCAGAAGTGAGTGTTCAGCTGTTCCCGTTTAAAGGAAATGATCCTAGAGATCTTTAGTCATTTGGTAATGATTTTACGGGAATGTACACATCTACGTTTGTACGATGCCGAATCCTACTTTAAAAGACTAAGTGAACAAAAGCACGCTTTGGAACAACTCATAAGAGTCGAAGCGTATGTCCTGTTTCCGTGTTACCAAGCTTGAATGTCCTTGTACTGTAGATTCATCTACGGCAGGTCCTCATTCACGATTCTTCTCAATCCTGAGGGGGAAGTGGGGATGCAACGAGCCCTACTTTTTATCCTCAAGGCTGACACTGAAACGGAAAGGCCAGTGAATAATAATGTATTTAGAAAGGTTCTCTACACCGATCTCGTTTTTTTTCTCTCCAAAAACTAATCGAAATGGCCCACCTGTCTTTCAAAATGTAATATGACTGCCAGGGACACGGACATTGTGTCTTAGAATTGAGTCAACATTTCCTGCTACTCCAATATCAAGCGTGTGTACAAACTGAAAGATCGGGAAAAGGACTTCCCTCGTAAAGAATATGAGAATAAAAAATATATAAAGGGCGTAGGGATAAGTTCTCATTTCCAGGACGATTGCAGGTGGGTGACCCCTAAACTGTAAGCCCAATATTACCTGGAGGGCGTGCCTAAAACATCCCACTCGCGCTACCCAGAATGCATCAAACGCTTATCCGTTGTCGGCCTCTTTGGCGGACGTACGATCGGATGTATCGTTTTGTTTGGCTTGAGATCTTCTTCCCTCGGCTATTGTTGGATATAGAGGACATCTGGGATGACATTAGTGAGCAGCTGCGAGGCTGAACGTTACGGCGGCCCCCACCTCGCCTGCCATATTTCCTCCATCAGAGCAACCGCGCCATTGAGGTTCTCAGGGAGAGATCCGACCCCTGGGCCGGCCTCGTCTTCCAGACCGATCTGTTTCGGAGCCGACGTAGTCACACACACGCACACACACACACACACAGACCACACCGTCCGCTGTGCCATATGGGCTCGTGCTGCTTAATTAGGGTCGCTCCGGTGCCAGTCCGGTGAATGATTGACAGAGGACAGGTGCGATGAGTGGCGGGTTGTCAATCGCTACAGCGTTACGGTGGTGACGGGGAGTTGCCGGGGGCGCCCGCTGAGACAAAGCCTCCGGTGAGGAGCATCAAAACAATTGACTCTCTGTCGCTCCCCGGGGGGCAGAGCCGGAGTGTCCCGGCCAAAAGAATTTCTGGGATTCTGGGATGCTAAAAGTTTGCAGATTCTCTCTGATCAACGCCACCAAAGTCTTGTCTGGTCTTGTCGGAAAGCCCTTGCCGTGAAAACTCAACGCGATTGTGTCGTGTGACCTTTCTGTCCAGGTAGCGTAATGGGTTCTCATGCTCTGGAACCATGTAAAGACATCAAGTTGTATGCCTCACTACGTAAGAGAGTACTCTTCTTGCAGAAGCAGCTGCTGCCCTCCCTTGGGTCCACAGAAAACATACAAGAGGGAGATGAACGACGGCAGACACATTATTAGATGATGCGGAAAAGATTACGCTTGATAATCACGCCCGGGGAAAAACGATCAATTATATGACAGGTCAAAATCTGAACCTCTCTGCATTTCAGGTAGAATCCTTTAACCCGTACGTTTCAACGGGGCTTCTTGACAACTGTGTTAGTGTGAGGAAACCACCTATTACAATGTTGGGAAGGTCAATGAGGTGAGCTGTGGGAATTTTGGGAAGGTCAATGAGGTGAGCTGTGGGAATGTTGGGAAGGTCAATGAGGTGAGCTGTGGAAATTTTGGGAAGGTCAATGAGTTGAGCTGTGGGAATTTTGGGAATGTCAATGAGGTGAGCTGTGGGAATGTTGGGAATGTCAATGAGGTGAGCTGTGGGAATGTTGGGAAGGTCAATGAGGTGAGCTGTGGGAATTTTGGGAAGGTCAATGAGGTGAGCTGTGGGAATTTTGGAAATGTCAATGAGGTGAGCTGTGGGAATGTTGTCCATGTGAGCAGTAAAAGAGCAAAGTTAGGGAAAGCTGAACGTTTAGAGGAGATGCAGCGAAACCAACCACTGACTTGCAGATAGATGCGTTATTGCGAGGTCAGGGGTCATATCCTGTTCGCAGTCAATCAAGGTAGATGGCCAGAGGGTGTGTTCCTTCTCATGCGAATGAAACTCGACGACGCACAACTAACCAGAACAGCATTGGACGCGCTTCAGAAGGGGCTGGGAATATCGCAAATTGGATTTGTAAAGAAAAATGGGGTGAAAGTTACTAAAACTAAATAATTTTTTTGCAAATACTGTGTGTCATTGCCTCGCTGTATCAATAGAGCTAACCTGCGTCAATGCAATTGGCTAAGGAATTTCACTGTGGCGTTAACAATTTGAATGGACAAAGAAAAACACATCCCACAGCAGGCTACATCAACGCGAGCTGTTCCCCCTGTTTCTGCCGAATAGCCGAATATAGTCCATTCAATATGCCTTTCAATTTTACAGTTGAAAGACAACCTTGCCAAAAGCACAAACTTTAAAATATGTACTCTGGTTTTAATAGGCTATAGAATTGGCAATGTCATTTTTCGTAGCAGCAACTTTAAATTCATGATTTTAAAAAAATGTCAAGGCCACAGTGGATGGAAAGCACATCTATTGGATTATTGAGCCTCAGTAAAAAAAAAAACTCTGGGAAGAACTAATCTAACAAATTAATTCTTTGCAATTACCAACTCTGCATTGGCATAACCTCTCAAAAAGGCATAGAAAAATTAAGAGGTTAATTAATTTTTACTCTCATGCATCTTGTGCATTCACTCAAGTGGCTAAGTGAGATGACTACAGTCATATGCTGAAAAAGGTGATATTTAAAGAAAGCCTTGTCACGATCATGTTCATCAAACCATTCCCATTCGATGTGTGCGTTGTGGCAGGGTGTATTATCCAGTCCATCTGGGAATATTATTGCCACGCAGCCCCATACTCAGCAAGGTGGGATGCACTGTGCCTGTCACTATGTGACACATTCCTTCTGTAACCATCAAGGACATTTTCTTTGACTTGTGCCACAGTAGATCTTCTGTGTGCCCTTGCGCGTCAATGAGCCGTGGGCGACCCACAGTGATAAGATACTCACCTCTGCTGACTGAGGGCACCCCAGATGTTTCAGTGATGCTCTGACCTGGTTATAACAATTTGGCCGTTGTCAAAGTCCCTCATACATGTACTCCCACACTAACCACTCGTTCAGAATCAGAGTTCAGGTTAATTTCATAGAATATGTTCTGACCCCCAGCTGCAACATTTAAAACACGCATTATAATACGCATTAATAAACGATGTGTTGTATGTATATGTAAAAAAGTAAATGTCAAGATGAAAATACAGTTGTATATACAAAAAAAGAGCAATGTCTAGTTATAGTATACATATGTCCATTGAGGTATTTTGTGTCATTGCCGATAGTGTCCAGGGTGGGAATCATTGAGACGTGTGGGGGGGGCAGTCTAGTGCTAGAGGCATACTCCTCAGACTCACTGCTCTGGGGAAGAAGCTGTTCTTGTGGCGAGAGGTATTGATGGACCTCAGCCGTCTGCCAGAGGGGAGAGCTTTAAATAGTCAGTTTCCAGGATGGGAATCAATCTTTGCTGCCCACCTCGGTGACCTTGCAGTTCTTTGAGGGACGGCAGCTTACATCCAATAGTCCGCTCTGCAGAGCAGATGATGCGTTGCAGTCTGTCTTTATCCTTGAAAGTGGCTGCAGCGTAACAGACGGTGATGGAGGAGGTCAGGATGGACTCGATGATGGGTGTGTAGGCATTAATCATCATGGTCATTTGGCAGTTTGTACTTTCGCCTATCATTCATTCTGCCAAGACCTTCACATGTGCCCTTGTTAGGTGATCAACATTATTCGCTTCACCTGTGAGATCATAATTCTCGGGGTCATCAGTGAATATTCTCGGTTTGCATATGAATTCCTACAGTGTCTGCGAATGTAATCTGGGACAATAGCAGAACCATATGGCGGATTGCCCTAGTCTCTTTGTGGTTCATAATTACTATGTTGTGTGTTCTTTTTCCACAGCTGGGTTTTCCTTTCATTACTGTTCTATGACAAACCACGAGGGTGGTAATGATATGTCATTTAGGATCCTCCCAGCAATTTTCTCATTCCAATGGGAAGGTGCTTGAACGGTCCTGGAGTGGGTCTTCTATTGTTTTCCGTGGTGCTTGTTTTATTTAATTTGTTAAGCAGTGTGTGTGGTGTGTGCGGTGTGTGGTGTGTGTGTGTGTGTGGTGTGCGTGCGTGCGTGTGTGTGGTGTGTGTGGTGTGCGTGCGCGTGTGTGTGTGTGTGTGTGCGCGTGTGTGAGTGTGTGTGCGTGTTTGCGCGTGTGTGAGTGTGTGTGCGCGTGTGTGTGTGCGCGCGCGCACGTGTTCATGCCGGCACGTGTATGCAATTGTTTGAAATTTCTTCTCTTTCTCTTCCAAGAGCAGAAAGAAAAACAATTCGCGAATCACTGGCGCAATCTACGGTTTGGCTGAAACGTCCGTACATCTTCGAGATTAATGGGAATTTGAGTTTAGAGTTTAGAAACATGCAAGCAATTCAGGCATCTCACAGGACACCACGTGGTCCCAGATTGCTAATGAGCACGATGGACCCCTTTAATAATGTTTCTTATGTAGCCTGCATCACTACAGTGAGACATGTCCCTGGATGGCAGTAATTATCTATTTTGTTGGTGCCAAGCCAACTTAGTTCACAACACAGGGAGATCGAAAGAAGCACACAAAAAGTTTCACCTAGTGTTTACTTGGCAGCCACCCACTACAATAATTATTGTCTTTTTCGAGTGGAACAAAACGAATAGAAAAAGCAGTCCACAAAGTAAAATAAAAAACGAAAGAATTAATGTATTATGGTATTATACTTAGTCACCGAATGTCATATTTTTTTCCTTGGCCTAATTGGACATCTTGTATTCATTTTCCTAATGTTTCAATAGATTTTTCATTCATGCTTACAAATGACTGAAAATGAAAAATGTCAACTAGTGTTCCAGGAGTTGCTACTTACTCGGAGTAGTTCGAAGTCCTGTCCTTGATGGATATCTGTGAGGACCTGGACCAGAGAGACGGTAAAAACATTTTCATTTCATGTTACAAACAACAACCTGTGAACAAAAGTCCAACAATTCGTATCCAACACCTCCATTAGCCCAATATTTCCATATTCTAACATGCTGTAATAACGCAGCCCAATCAATCGTGATCAATGTGTGCGTTCTGATTGGTGCTCTACCGTGATCAATGTGTGCGTTCTGATTGGTGCTCTACCGTGATCAATGTGTGCGTTCTGATTGGTGCTCTACCGTGATCAATGTGTGCGTTCTGATTGGTGCTCTACCGTGATCAATGTGTGCGTTCTGATTGGTGCTCTACCGTGATCAATGTGTGCGTTCTGATTGGTGCTCTACCGTGATCAATGTGTGCGTTCTGATTGGTGCTCTACCGTGATCAATGTGTGCGTTCTGATTGGTGCTCTACCGTGATCAATGTGTGCGTTCTGATTGGCGCTCTACCGTGATCAATGTGTGCGTTCTGATTGGTGCTCTACCGTGATCAATGCGTGCGTTCTGATTGGTGCTCTACCGTGATCAATGCGTGCGTTCTGATTGGTGCTCTACCGTGAGCCTGACCACCCACGTCCACTATAACAAGAAGCAAGCCGTTGTTTTGACATATTTACAGAATAAGATTAAATGGACGGATGGCAATTATGTCTACTGTAATGGATGTTTTTCTCCTTAACGAGTGAAAACCACATCAATAGTTGGCTCATAATTGTCAAACCGGCACAAGAACGAGAGACTAATAAAGTGGATACCTAAAAAGATGCGGGGAAAATCGATCGCAAAAGTGGCCAGGAGGATTACTCTGCATCAGAAATGGGTTTTGGTTCAATTTTGAAGCATTTAATGTTGACAGGAAACTGTTGGATGGCGCCTAATGGTTAGAGTGCTGGACTGTTAAAATCCCTCATCCAAAGGACAACATATTCTGACACAAAACGTTACGTTTTTGTTTATTAGAAACATGCGCAACAATCGATGTATACATGTCTTGGCATTGGTTCTGCTCCTCTGGTAACTCGCGGCCATCACATGATGGTGTATACGATATTAGTTATAACGATATGAACACCATAATCTCATTAATAGACAGTCCCCAAAGGTGATAAGCGAGGTACCCGCTACAGACGCTTGGTTTCACACCTGCATATTAGTAAGGCCATCGCACATCAGACTATGAGTAACCTGACAAATAAATAGTCAGTATGAAATCTGAAAATGTGAAAGGAGAAATCCCAGGTGCCGGCTGATTTGTTGGTGACCTAAATAAACCGTCCATGCTAATGTTGAAAGTGCCCTGGAGCAAGGAGGTCAATTCACATTCCTCCTTTAACTTGCATACTGAGGGTGTAGGAATTAGATGCATACTGAGGGTGTAGGAATTAGATGCATACTGAGGGTGTAGGAATTAGATGCATACTGAGGGTGTAGGAATTAGATGCATACTGAGGGTGTAGGAATTAGATGCATACTGAGGGTGTAGGAATTAGATCCATACTGAGGGTGTAGGAATTAGATCCATACTGAGGGTGTAGGAATTAGATGCATACTGAGGGTGTAGGAATTAGATCCATACTGAGGGTGTAGGAATTAGATGCATACTGAGGGTGTAGGAATTAGATGCATACTGAGGGTGTAGGAATTAGATGCATACTGAGGGTGTAGGAATTAGATGCATACTGAGGGTGTAGGAATTAGATCCATACTGAGGGTGTAGGAATTAGATGCATACTGAGGGTGGTGTAGGGTGGAATTAGATCCATACTGACTGGGTGTAGGAATTAGATCCATACTGAGGGTGTAGGAATTAGATGCATACTGACTGGGTGTAGGAATTAGATGCATACTGAGGGTGTAGGAATTAGATGCATACTGAGGGTGTAGGAATTAGATGCATACTGAGGGTGTAGGAATTAGATGCATACTGAGGGTGTAGGAATTAGATGCATACTGAGGGTGTAGGAATTAGATCCATACTGAGGGTGTAGGAATTAGATCCATACTGAGGGTGTAGGAATTAGATGCATACTGAGGGTGTAGGAATTAGATGCATACTGAGGGTGTAGGAATTAGATGCATACTGAGGGTGAATTAGGCATAAGGGTTAGAATTAGATCCATACTGAGGGTGTAGGAATTAGATGCATACTGAGGGTGTAGGAATTAGATCCATACTGAGGGTGTAGGAATTAGATGCATACTGAGGGTGTAGGAATTAGATGCATACTGAGGGTGTAGGAATTAGATCCATACTGAGGGTGTAGGAATTAGATCCATACTGAGGGTGTAGGAATTAGATGCATACTGAGGGTGTAGGAATTAGATCCATACTGAGGGTGTAGGAATTAGATGCATACTGAGGGTGTAGGAATTAGATGCATACTGAGGGTGTAGGAATTAGATCCACACTGAGGGTGTAGGAATTAGATGCATACTGAGGGTGTAGGAATTAGATGCATACTGAGGGTGTAGGAATTAGATGCATACTGAGGGTGTAGGAATTAGATCCATACTGAGGGTGTAGGAATTAGATCCATACTGAGGGTGTAGGAATTAGATGCATACTGAGGGTGTAGGAATTAGATCCACACTGAGGGTGTAGGAATTAGATCCATACTGAGGGTGTAGGAATTAGATGCATACTGAGGGTGTAGGAATTAGATGCATACTGAGGGTGTAGGAATTAGATGCATACTGAGGGTGTAGGAATTAGATGCATACTGAGGGTGTAGGAATTAGATCCATACTGAGGGTGTAGGAATTAGATGCATACTGAGGGTGTAGGAATTAGATCCACACTGAGGGTGTAGGAATTAGATGCATACTGAGGGTGTAGGAATTAGATCCACACTGAGGGTGTAGGAATTAGATCCACACTGAGGGTGTAGGATAACAAGGGTTTAGGAATGAGGGCGTAGAAATGAGCCCAATGAGCTGTTGTGGCATGTTAAGGAGTCTTCGTCAATGGGTCACAAGTTTATGTCCCGAGTCTATACCCAAAATCTACACCCCAATTCTATACCCAAAATCTACACCCCAATTAAATACCCAAAATCTACACCCCAATTTTACACCCCATGTCTACACCCCAATTCTACACCCCAATTCTACACCCCAATTCTACACCCTAAGTCTCAGAATAGCTGCATTGTCAATAGATGCAACCGTCACAAAGTTGTCTACGTGACCAATAGGGTGAGAGAATGTTTTACCTGATTGGTCAGGTAGGCAGCCTTCTGACCTTGTGACATTTGTATTTCTCTACTTCTTTGTGAAGTTTAATTGAGAATTACCGATCTAAAATGTCATGTTATGTTTTTTCTTCCCAGAATACGGATCACATGCCACTTCCAGAGTGATCCCTGTGGGAATTAAAGACGGTTTATGCATATTCACAAGTCAAGAGTAGCATTGTCTCTCTCTCAACAGAATACAAGCCATTAACGTCAACACCGTTCGTGAAAAAAATCTACAACAAATTATTCAAACAACAAGGTGCATTGAACAATTAATTCGGACGAGAGGCCGTTATGCCTGTGGAAACCATTCTGCCCTGGACAACACATCCCATTGTTAGGAAACAAGACATGAGGATCTCCGTCATTAGAGCCAATAACTCTGATGTTGGTGGGCAAAGTGAGAGACAGATAATTAGACCACTTGCTAGGAGAGCAAAGTTCGGCCCCCACAAATCTGCCCCCACCCCCGCCGCCGCCACCACCACCACCACAAACATTGCCTAACTGCCCATGGGGAAATTAACTCCATCCTGGCTACAGGCGTTTCCATAGTAACGTCAGACGTAAGAGAAAGACGGAAAGAGAGGGAGTAAGTGAAGGAGGAGGAATGGGAGAAGACGAAAGAAGGGAGGGGCTGAGAACGACGAGCAGTAGAGGGAACGAGAGGAGGGGAGACGGAAGAGGGGACGACAGAGGGGTAACAAGGGAGGAACGGGGACGAGTAGGGAGAGGAGAAGGAGGTGTCAAAGGTCAAACCATAGAGAGGCGTCGTATGTGACGTGTCGTCTGGAGCCCCGGTCCGAAGCCTCCTTCCTACATCCCCATGAATCTCCATGTGCTACGCAGCTGCCGAAGGCTGAGACAGGACCCATCAGCGAGTTCTGCAACACGCTATCGATTGTCCTGGATGTGGTGACACGCTGCCATCGCTCGTCAATACACTAATGATTGTTGATGCACGTTTGCCTCCGATAAAGCCATTGCGGTTTACCTCCGGCGTCAGAAAAATGTTCGCCTCCGACGTGGAACCTCGACCGGCATGGAAACGGCATGGGTTGAATGTGTAGGTTTAGGTGATCACTTTAAGGCGGACATTAATCTATAACA
Organism: Dallia pectoralis; assembly: GCA_029465975.1. NCBI lineage: Eukaryota > Metazoa > Chordata > Actinopteri > Esociformes > Umbridae > Dallia > Dallia pectoralis. The sequence continues at coordinate 17,922,293 of CM055735.1, forward strand.
TAAAAGTTATCCAATTCCGGTGGGAGACCGATAGCAGGTTGTTAGGAGATTAAGAGTGCCCGAAGGAGCGTTTATTTGGATACTGTTGTACTGCCACCTAGTGGGGATTAATATAATTTTAGTTGGAATGAGAGGAACTTTGAGACCACAGGGTTTGACTCACGCTGAGGCGGCATTCACAAAAGTGTCCGCGTTCGTGGCTGTATGTATTCAGCTTTAAATGAAAAGCTAAATGCATCGTATGAAATGATATACTGCATATTACTGGACTGTATGAACGGTCGACAATACATTTAACGCAAACACTACCACAAAAAGTGATGGCATTCGACACCAAGTTGCTACGTTTCCCAAACGAATGACCTCAGGGGAACTAAAGGTTTACACTAACTCTTAGAAATTGGCTTCTGAGTCCGCCGGGGAAAATGTTCACCTTTAGTGAATAATCGATGACCTCCAGCCTCTCTCTGTTCGCTTCCGTTCAAAGACAAGGTTAAAAAGACACTTCTCTACATAGCTCCGGTGCCCACCGATCTGAGGCGATACCGCATTTGATTGAGGGCTCAGATATAAAGGAAACCGTTAGCCATTAAAGTAAAATACTTACACATTTTGTGAAATCGAATTTTCAGGTCAAGAACAGTTGCGGAAGGGTGCACCTGTGGACGAGAAAGAGATGAAAAGTGATTAAGTGACAACCTTCATTTATTGCTGTGAAATACCAGAGGCCTCTGCGCTGATTTAAAGCTGTCACAGCGCGTCCTAATTTTCAATCTGGTTGACACATCAACGCTTGCGTTAATCGTGCTCCAGGCGCTGACAGGAGAGTTGCGGAGATATCTCCTTCTGCTTCCTCGGCCCCCTCTCCCTCTCTCTCTCTCCCTCTCTCTCTCTTCTCCTCTCCCCCTTTCTCTCTCTCTCTCTCTCTCCTCTTCTCCCCCCAGCCCCTCCTCCTGTCTCTCCCAGCCCAGGGATTGAAGTTTGTCATGCAGGGAATGGCTCGTACATCTCAGCTGAGTATCGGTGCCCTTTAGAGAAGTGTTCAGAAGAGAAGTGAGAAGAAACACGAGCCGCCCGCCCGCGCACACACGCACAAGCACGCACGCACGTGCCCACGGCGCCCGTACACATCTTCCATCTGTGCACCAGCTCGGCTAGACACACACAGACGTCTGCGCAAACTCACTCGTACGCACGGATCTTCACAGCCCGTTACGTTCACACACACACCTGCGTGAAACACACACGGTTTATGTTGTCATTTTCAGTGGGTTTTTTTCAGTCGAGTGTACCCGACTAGAGATGTATAAGCGCACGGGCCCGAAACCCGGTTAAGAGGCGAGGAAGGACAGTAGAGTTCTAAATGTCACCTTTGGTTCTCTGTCTCCAGGGGCAGCTACGGAAAGCGGAATGGGACACATTACGATCCGCTGATCTTTAGCTTCGGCACAGATGGCGAGCTCTGACCCTTGGACGAGAAAACGAGCGGGCCGTGCCAAACTGCGTAGGGCGCGGTGGCGTGAGTCGCATCGCTCAATCACACGAACGCGGCGGCAACGGGGTCGAGCTTCCCCATTGGCCGTCAGGATTCTCACAGAGGGTCAGCAGACCAAAATAGGAACAGACTCTCCCCGAGACTGGATGCATCTCAATCAAAGACAAGCAAAGCAGAAAGGAAGAGATTTGGGGATTAGCTATGATTAAATGGATATTCCACCCACACAAACTATATATTAGTATTTTAGTCTTTAATCAAAAGCTTAATTGTGACCAGCTTGTTTCCAAGAGGCTAAAAGCACTCTTAGCGGGAACTGCAGCTATATCTTCAACTCCCAACTTTTCCTGCAAAGTTCAAATCAGTGCTGTGTTCTCTGTATCTCTGTAGCGATGTCCTTTCTTTATTAATCCGTGCAGTGTTTTTACATCGCTGTCAGAGTGTAGCGATGTCCTTTCTTTATTAGGAGCCACAATGCTTCTCCCATTCACACCTCTGGGTTATCATTTTTGTAACAGTAGCGAGGCGACGTGTCTCATGTGACCTGGGTTTTATCAACGACAAATGTGAAACGAGGAACATTCAGGAAACACAATGGATGGAAAAAATATGTAAAACTCACACAAACTGTTTACTGTCGTTTAGGAATTAACTGTGTATTTCATCACACAAACCATTTACTGTGAATCAGGGATAAACTGAAAAACCCAGACCCGAGGGATGGGCTGACTTGTCTCCTCCAACCTCTAGCCGGCCTCTGAAGGGGTACATCCACCTGCAACTGGCAGGCAGAGTGAGTTCTCTATATATATGCTTAATTCCCCCACACACTTAACCGTTATAAGCCCTTCCGGCAGCCATGAGTGTTAATGGACCGTGACCAGGCCTCGGCTACATGGAGCCGCGTTAATGGACCGTGACCAGGCCTCGGCTACATGAAGCCGCGTTAATGGACCGTGACCAGGCCTCGGCTACATGGAGCCGCGTTAATGGACCGTGACCAGGCCTCGGCTACATGAAGCCGCGTTAATGGACCGTGACCAGGCCTCGGCTACATGTAGCCGCGTTAATGGACCGTGACCAGGCCTCGGCTACATGGAGCCGCGTTAATGGACCGTGACCAGGCCTCGGCTACATGAAGCCGCGTTAATGGACCGTGACCAGGCCTCGGCTACATGGAGCCGCGTTAATGGACCGTGACCAGGCCTCGGCTACATGGAGCCGCGTTAATGGACCGTGACCAGGCCTCGGCTACATGGAGCCCACTGCTGACTCTTGCAATGCAGCTATGTGTTAATGAGGATTCTGCCTTAGTTTGGGTGTTTCAAGCGCAAATCATTATTCACTTTTTCAAATCTTCAACGATTTTGAGGGCGTTGTTTTTCTTCATCTCGTACGAGTCACTTAACCGCCAAGTCTTCCGGGCGCTTTACGGTGACTCTATATTCAGCAGTAGAGTCTTTCGGCTGGATCTGCGTTTTTTCATTCATCCGAGGTCTCTGGCCAGGAAATATACAAATTGGTTTTGTGGGAACCTCATTCACATATTGCCTTATGAAGTCGCTGACTGCTCATGTACTATGTTCTGGGTTCTCTCCTGGGTGGACGAATCGCTGAAACGGCAGTGTTCTCAAAACAATCCTGCAACGTACAGGAGAACCGATTTGTGATCTGGCCCGATAGGGTCAGAGAGTGGCTGTGTACCCGTCACATATTTGTGTAGACGTGGCCCAGGGTATTTTTCAAGTTAATATCTCCGGCAACAATAAAAGCTGCATCTGGATAAGATCTTACCCTACCTACCCGAGGTAACAACTGTCATAATTGCACACGAGAATAAAATGTTTGGGTGGTGAAAACAAATGTTATAATTCAAATGTGTGCACTTTCCACGGGACATCAGTCAAAAACCGTCTGTGTTTCTTTCACATTGAACAAAAAGTTAAGTTTCACAATCATTTGCGCTGTGGCACCGCATGGGACAAACACAAGGTCACATTCATGTGTGAGTTTTCTCCGCGAGTCAATCAGTCACTAACTCAGAGGTGACTTCTAGTTCCTCCCATCAGTGATTTGACTGACAGGACGCCGCAATCCCCAGTCACACCTCTGTTCTCCCGTGCAGAATAGAACAGAACAAGGTCCATTTGATGGGGCCCAGTGGCCTGCTTGGCAAACACGATGTCTGTGTGCGCGGATGTGTTCCTGTGTGTGTGTGTGTGTGTGTGTGTGTGTGTGTGTGTTTGTGTGTGTGTGTGAAGAGCAAGGGGGGGCTTATGCCATTGTGTGCATGTGTGCATGTTCCCATATCTGTGTGTGTGTGTGTGTGTGTGTGTGTGTGTGTGTGTGTGTGTGTGTGTGTGTGTGTGTGTGTGTGTGTGTGTGTGTGTGTGTGTGTGTGTGTGTGTGTGTGTGTGTGTGTGTGTGTGTGTGTGTGTGAAAGATTGAAAATGTTTTGAATAAAACATATGCCACACTTTATCTCCATAGCCTGTGGCTGTGTGTTTACGCGTGTGTGTTTGTGTGTCTGTGTGTGTGCACACTAAATGTTTGCACAGTGTGCGTGAGTGCCTATAATGCCATTATGAATCTCATATGACGCCATTACCAGGCGTTTAACTGGAGTCTGACTGACGCTACAGTATCTTTTGCTTCGCGATCAGTAGGTTTTAGGCATGAAACCCTTCCTTGCTTCAGGCGGTATATGAACCATCCTAATTCCTGGAAGTGTGCACACGGAATATCAGTATCTCTATGAACCGGGCCTGCGCGCTACCAGCGCTGGTACAAAGAGCCCGGTGAACGAAGCCTGTTATGCTGGGAAACAGCGCCCTCTATTGACGTTAGGATTCACATGCCATTAAAGCACTATTAGCGATGATGAATATAGACACCGCACATACATATGTTATATCAGGATTTCTATTATAACACACATCCCGTAACATTACACACACATGCCTTTGCTTTGCGCAATGTCATTTTCCGGTCTCTATAGTCATACTTAGTGTTTGTTTGATGTCTTGGTCTTATGAACTCAATCTGAAATATATTATCACATTTGGTACTTATATCCAGAATTTAATACAGTTCGTTTATATCCTCATCATCATCATCTATTGCATGATAACTTAAGACAATGTGTAGTTCTAGTGTGACTAAAAGGTTGATGAAAACTTAAAATCTCGAGTCACCAAACTGACTATAATCTGTGTTTTAAACGACTTGACATTCCTTTAACCTCAACCACATTCTCAAATTGGAACTTAAAAATAATGTTCCAATTCAGTAAACAACTTGGAAGAAATAACTAAATTACCTCGTCCCCCCATAAGCACTTTAAACCCTAGGACAAAAATCTGTCTGCAGTTCCAGTACACCGGTATCTGGATAATTGCAAGCAATTACAAAACTTGCCGAAAGCACCTTAAAAAAGCCACCTTCGGTTTAACGGTTACACATGCTGCAGTTTAGCTAAAGATGAGTTCCAAAAGAAAATTCCCATAGACATCGAATAAACACACCCTCATTGTCACCTTTCTCATTTAATACTCATTTAATTATTTAAATACCCGTTGCTGTGGCTGACTTTTTCCCTTTTTGCCTCACAGCCAATTAAACAGCATTAAAATGTTACATTCAGACAATGTCTATCGTGTTGTTTTTAAATGACGTGTCGATGTCATTGCTGTTTGTAGCTTTAACCAGAAATACAACGGGCGTCAGTCGGAGAGAGACCTGGGTAGGTCACGTTGCAAACAACCGTCTGCCTTCTTCGAAGTTGTACCTTCCATCTCAGTGGCCACCCTCCTCTTAGACGAGCATCTCCATTTCAAACGTGTCATCTACTAATCTTCATCGGTGACCTTCGAGACATAAGCTGCTTTAGAGCGACAGATGTTGAGCTCGGGGCTTTATTCAAACTGTACCACCGAAGCATTACAGGTTATGCAATAGAAACCTAGATGTTATTTTCCCATTAATCTGACATCTGTGGAACCCCCCCCCCCTTCCCCCCTTAGGTACGGCCAGGTAGAGACGAAGAAACTCCCGTTACTCCGCCTCCTCATCAATCCTCTTCCTATCTTCTCTCTATCCAATAGGATTTGTGCGGCTTGACATTGAAAGTTACAAAGTGTCATGGCGACAATCCGAAGCCCCGAGGGCCCAGTCGTCGTGCCTTAGGTTCTCGAGGGCCAATGAGCGAATGCTATTTCTCCACGGTCTTCAATCATAGGATACAAAGAGAGGAGAGGCTCTAGCTCATGTTACAACATCTATTGGACTCGTCAGCCTGTGTACTACCTATACCAGTTTACACACGAACATACTAACACACACAGACACACAAACACACACTCACACACACTCACACACACCCAGAATCATTGGAAAGTGAACTGGCGTTTGTGGTCCGGACAATCAATCTCTCATCTCACGGGGGCAAAACTTTGCATTGCGCCATCCGTGCAATCTTTCTTTCCCGATGGTCGAATAAATTAAACGACTGCTCTTGGGTACCGCAGGGCTCCATCCCTTCCGCGGTGGTCCAAAATCACTTAAAATATTTTCAACCGTGTAGACAGAGGACGGAAAGATTTAAATAATGCAAAGAATGTCGCCGAGGTACGAAGACATTCATCTCCCCTCACCTGATCTGTCAAACAGGGTTTGTATACTGCATGTACTGATAATGTCATTTCCCCCAGCCTGGCTCTGCATTTATAAACGCACACTATCCAGCCGTCCTACAAAGGGAGAATGTGTAGGCTTTGTACGGTGCTTGTTGACTGAACAATTTCCACGTACAACGAAGGGTAGAGCCTCAGCCCAGAAGACAGGGTGCGATGACAGCTGGAATATTAATGTGACTGGTGCCGTTCGACTAGTTTATGTCTAGTGGTACCGCAGACAGGCGGCAAAAATAGCTTTCGTTTCTTTCCTTCCGCATCGTGTACATCAAGGAGAGATATTCTCCAGACGATTTCTGCCGGGGATGTGCTCCAAAGCCCTGGAGAAAAGACTTCAGAAGATCCGGCCCCAATGAGGAAGAGCAGAGCAGTGCAGCGGCAGAGGAGTTGGAAAGTTTTGCCAGGAACCGGTACCTTGAGAATATGATAAGCTTTTATTTCGCGGGCGTCGTTTTCATGTAACCGTTATGATATGGTCATGGGCTATGGCTTTAGGACGAACTGAATCGGCCACTTCCCAAGAGTGGTCCTTCATCTTAGTAAATGCTTTGGGAAAGGATGACGGCAAAGGCTAAGGTCAATTACCTAGCAGACATAATCACTTCAGTTCCACATGTACTGATGAGAGAAACATCTTTCTTTTCGCTGAATCAGAAGACGAATACGCCATTATGTCATTTTTAACAGAACCCTTTGTAAAGATCCCAATGGTGACAGCTCACTTGCTTCAATAACGCGGATTTTTTGGTGGGATGTCTGACGTTTTATGGAATGGCAGAAAATCAGAAGATCCGTTGTTTGTTCTAAGCCGTTTTGAGCTGCCAACAAATTAACACCATAGTTACACAAAAGCTTTATTGGAGCCATTTGAAGATGGGTATGTCCTGTTGTTTTTCAGGGATTCAATGACTGATGAAAGCATGAAAATAGGAACATGGTCAAAAATGGGTCTAAATAAGACATTTCTATACCTCTTAGATATAGGAAAGTCACTTGAAAAACGTTAGCATGTCAAATGTAAAATCTATTTAGCTGTGTACAAGTGCTATATCAAACAAAAGATATAGTAAGTAATGAAATGTTTATATGACACGTTCATGTAAAATATATTCTAATTCTCTCCGTGTGCATTTCATGACCTTACCGTACCACCAAAAGGTTAATACATTAAAAAGTATGAATGCAACAAAATAATTAGTAGTAATTAAATGGCTGATTAAGGACTTCTGCAAGAACATAAAGACATTGGCGCCGTCTAGTGGACGTGAGCGTTAGGGCGTTTACCAGTAACGGAAGGATCCTTACTTTAAATCTCAGAGGTGAAGAATCTCTCAGTGCGCCTTTGAGCAAGGCACTTAGCCCCTAAGCTTCTATGGGATGAATGTCTCCTATAAAACACTTTTGTTAAGTTGATACAACCACGTCTCATTGGTTCCCTCTCACTGAAACCAAATCAGTCCTTAACATCTCTACTGTCTTATAAATGAAATACACCAGTCTAAACACCATACCATTCTGTCTTCATGTATTTGTTTGATGTGTCACAAATCCGTTAAAACCTTGTTCATTTCACACATAACTTGCTTTTAAAAAGAGAAGTCTTGTAAGAAGTTGAGTGACACATATGCCAATTTGGGAGATATATTTAGACCAAATGGCATGTGCGCGGGACATGAGTACCAGGTTGGACTATAGTATGAGACTGCAGTGTTGGACTATAGTATGAGACTGCAGTGTTGGACTATACTGTAGTATGAGATCGCAGTGTTGGACAATAGTATGAGACTGCAGTGTTGGACTATAGTATGAGACCGCAGTGTTGGACTATAGTATGAGACTGCAGTGTTGGACAATAGTATGAGACTGCAGTGTTGGACTATAGTATGAGACCGCAGTGTTGGACTATAGTATGAGACTGCAGTGTTGGACTATAGTATGAGACTGCAGTGTTGGACTATAGTATGAGACTGCAGTGTTGGACTATAGTATGAGACCGCAGTGTTGGACTATAGTATGAGACTGCAGTGTTGGACTATAGTATGAGACTGCAGTGTTGGATTATAGTATGAGACTGCAGTGTTGGACTATAGTATGAGACTGCAATGTTGGACAATAGTATGAGACTGCAGTGTTGGACTATAGTATGAGACTGCAGTATTGGACAATAGTATGAGACTGCAGTGTTGGACTATAGTATGAGACCGCAGTGTTGGACAATAGTATGAGACTGCAGTGTTGGACTATAGTATGAGACTGCAGTGTTGGACTATAGTATGAGACTGCAGTGTTGGACTATAGTATGAGACCGCAGTGTTGGACTATAGTATGAGACTGCAGTGTTGGACTATAGTATGAGACTGCAGTGTTGGATTATAGTATGAGACTGCAGTGTTGGACTATAGTATGAGACTGCAGTGTTGGACTATAGTATGAGACTGCAGTGTTGGACTATAGTATGAGACTGCAGTGTTGGACTATAGTATGAGACCGCAGTGTTGGACTATAGTATGAGACTGCAGTGTTGGACTATAGTATGAGACTGCAGTGTTGGATTATAGTATGAGACTGCAGTGTTGGACTATAGTATGAGACTGCAATGTTGGACAATAGTATGAGACTGCAGTGTTGGACTATAGTATGAGACTGCAGTATTGGACAATAGTATGAGACTGCAGTGTTGGACTATAGTATGAGACTGCAGTGTTGGACTATAGTATGAGACTGCAGTGTTGGACTATAGTATGAGACTGCAGTGTTGGACTATAGTATGAGACTGCAGTGTTGGACTATAGTATGAGACTGCAGTGTTGGACTATAGTATGAGACTGCAGTGTTGGACTATAGTATGAGACTGCAGTGTTGGACTATAGTATGAGACTGCAGTGTTGGACTATAGTATGAGACTGCAGTGTTGGACTATAGTATGAGACTGCAGTGTTGGACTATAGTATGAGACTGCAGTGTTGGACTATAGTATGAGACTGCAGTGTTGGACTATAGTATGAGACTGCAGTGTTGGACTATAGTATGAGACTGCAGTGTTGGACTATAGTATGAGACTGCAGTGTTGGACTATAGTATGAGACTGCAGTGTTGGACTATAGTATGAGACTGCAGTGTTGGACTATAGTATGAGACTGCAGTGTTGGACTATAGTATGAGACTGCAGTGTTGGACTATAGTATGAGACTGCAGTGTTGGACTATAGTATGAGACTGCAGTGTTGGACTATAGTATGAGACTGCAGTGTTGGACTATAGTATGAGACTGCAGTGACTGGACTATAGTATGAGACTGCAGTGTTGGACTATAGTATGAGACTGCAGTGTTGGACTATAGTATGAGACTGCAGTGTTGGACTATAGTATGAGACTGCAGTGTTGGACTATAGTATGAGACTGCAGTGTTGGACTATAGTATGAGACTGCAGTGTTGGACTATAGTATGAGACTGCAGTGTTGGACTATAGTATGAGACTGCAGTGTTGGACTATAGTACGAGACTGCAGTGTTGGACTATAGTATGAGACTGCAATGTTGGACTATAGTATGAGACTGCAGTGTTGGACTATAGTATGAGACCGCAGTGTTGGACTATAGTACGAGACTGCAGTGTTGGACTGAATGTGAGACAAAAGTGCAGTGGCATGTTTTGCCTTCGCAGCTCCCGTTCTCTCGAACAATACCCGTCACCCCCCTGCCTTGGCTGCACAGCCTCTCGGGGGCATGGCGCTTGATTAATCACCGTGTTCCCAGGAGTCAGCCACCGGGGGGAGACAAACATTAATTATCCGAATGTCTCCGACTTCCCTCTGCCGTGGGTGGCTAAATTTTCCTCACCCACCATAGCACTTCACTAACCATCTGCCTCCTACGTTACGGGGGGGTGTCTTTGTCTCAAGTGTGGATGATCAATATTCCATCCTGTCAGATGTTGGACAAGGCTCGGGTTTACTGTAGGCATCTGAACCTAAAGTAAGAGTAGAGAATGGGGTAGCTGTCTGGACCTAGGCCCTTTTGTTTAGATGTTGTTCAGTTCGATAACGTGTCAAACCATTTTCTTATTGAATCCACATTTCCTTGTGTACATGCATAAAGTGCCGGTCAAATGTTTAGACACACATACTCATGGTTTTAGATATTGGCCTGCCAGAGCTGCCGTGGAGCGAACCAATGGGAAAGAGGACCAGGAGACAGAGGCCACGCCTTAACCACAGAAGACACCAAACTGAGGCCCGTTCGACAAGACAGAGTGACATCCCATCCAACCTGTTTAATCTAGTGCTGGAAGCAGCTGAAGTAGAGTTAGCACATGCAAGCACATGCAAGCGCTGCCCGTGCAAATCAAGTCTCCGCACAGCCGATCAAGGCGGGGCACTGGTTCTGTCATGGGGTGGGATGGAATGGCGTGCCGCTTTGGAGACTCGGAGGGCCATAGGCGACAGGTCATAAAATCCTTCATTTTCTCTGTCTCTCACTCTCTCACCTTGGTACTGAGAGTGGCGCGTTGCTAGTGATAGCATCGGGGGAGGGGAGGAGGGGGAAGGGGAGGAGGGGAGACGGTGTGTCCATTATCAGACCGCGTCGTTCCCTTTTACCATTAACTGCAGGGATGTACTGCCAACCATGATGAACAAAGAGACCCTGTTGGAATTAAAAGGCTGAATGAAACGCACGCCGTCTCACGCACGCACACACGCGCACACGCACACACACACACACACACACGCACACACACACACACACACACAGACACTACACAGAATTATATAACAGGCCGCAGTAACTTTTAATGCGACTGAGTGAGAAGCAACTCATCTGCAATCAGCCAGAAGGTTCAATAACTCGGCTCGGTTCAGTAATAGATTTTACTAGGCACTCGTATGTTTTGCTACGGGAAATGTAGCAGATCTAACCGCAATAAGCCCAGTAAATTTGACGTTTAATGTGTTTACCTCAGTTTCCAAACACGTCTGTGTGTCCATAAAACCTTCAATTTCCAAACACACACACACACACCCACACACACACACACACACACACACACACACACACACACACACACACACACACACACACACACACACACACACACACACACACACACACACACACACACACACACACACACACACACACACACACATATATATTTGTACGCATGCATGCGGACCCACACACACCCAACCACAAAAATTGCCTGGTATACCTTATCAATGACATACGTGGACCTTCCGGTTTTAGGATCCAGGATCTCCACTTCCATATATCCCAACTTGTTCCCCCGGGAGAAGTGCAGCCCTCCCCCAGATCCTCCACCGTTGGCCTGTGGGATCCCATGGAAGGATCTGCCAGCATCTCGATGTGTCTGAGCCATCTTCTCGCCTCCTTTCATCCGCAGAACGAACAGAACAGCCCTTCAGTTGAGCAGATCTGGACCACTGGACAGTGGACACTGTACAGACTCGGAAAATCACCCTGGTTCCCTTAAATAGCTCAGTGGCACAGAATGTGTCATGACACACAGAGATGCATGCCTTGGTAAGTGGTCTAATCTCAGAAGCTCAGGCATTGAGCAATGTCTATCTAATCAGCGGCTATATTTAAACTTGTCTAGCGGAGGGGGCCTGTTTATCCTTTTCTACGGGTTTATGTAGCTATAAGGGAACGACGCCCGGCTGCTTATCTTGTGTGTGACTACTCAGGGCTGACGTGAGGGTGACGGTGAGGGCTTCTCCACACACATTATGTTCCTTGAGTTTATAAATGCTAAGCCCTCTGATGGGAATGTATTTAGCGTGGGCCAGACGGACGGAAGCTCGGAGCGAACAACAGGCAAACAACTTAATTCAACTTTGACTCGAAACGGAGGGAGAGCGATGTCGTCATGGAAACATGAGTCGTACGCGTAACATCGGCGTTCAGACGCGTGACGACTCCACAGCCACGGGCGTATCGATCAGAGAACGTCACCTGAGGGATTACTTGGCAAAGTCTCTTAGAATAGGTCCTCCGTCTGATGAAAGGGGCCCTGGAACACAGTGAGCCTGGGGCGAGTTTAATAAACGGGTATTTAGGAACGTCAAGTGTTGCCAAAATGGTTAAACATCAATCACATTTTGATTTTAGATAGTGGGCCTCGTGAACACCAGACAAAGCTTTTGAAAGTCATATCTAACAATGCGTCATATCTAAAGCATCGAAGCAGTGTTCGTTCACCATTACTTGTACTTCTCTAGACGAGCAGCCGTTATATATTCAACACCTCGACTGACGTTACAGAAGTAGCACGGGCTTGGAAGATGTCCAGCGCGGACGATTATTTTCCCCCCATCGTGTGCATTTAGAGTGTTTTCAGCCCCGAAGAGGCGTCACTCAGACGCACCGGAGAGCAGATGTTGCAAAGGAAACACAGCGTGACATGATTGTGATCGATCCACGCGGCCATACCAGAATCATCGCATAATGTGTGGGACGGCATCGGGATAACAACCCGCATTAGACGGGGACAGCTGTCGCCATGGCTCCCGGGCAATAGGCCCGTTGCATTCTCCGCGTGTTTATTTCGGATAGAAAGGCAGGGCAGCCAATTAGAGTGATTTACAGCTGGTGCCACGGCTACCTTGAAGCCATTGCCAGCCATGCAAAGAGAAAAACCCAGCTACCTACGGTACACTACACATGGACGGGATATAAATGGAGGGAAGAGGGTTTCTAAGTTGGACGAAGGCTGCTGGCGGCGGTGGCTACGGGGGGAGACATTTATTCTCCGGTCTATAATTTTAAGATCGCTTGTGAACAAACATAGATGTGTTGCCAGTGTCCGCTGCATAATTAACATTGGCATTCTCCCCTGTTTATATTTACTGAGTGGCCATCTGTAGAGCTCGGCCTCAGTATAGCACATAACGATCATATTGTAGTGCCGGCCTTTTAATAATGAATGAAACATGTCGATGTAGTTAAACCTGGTTCACTTTCAGATGAGACTAAAGCCCTGGTTGTATTTTATTAGTTTAGAGCGTCTCTCTAAGGGTGTGTTGTTTTCTTTCAGTTTTCTCAGAGCAAGCGTCATCAGCTGACATGCTTGATAGAGGCCTTAATCCACGTGTTACTGTTAAATTTGTCTGTCTAGTCTGGATCTAACCTGTCACACAGGACCGGAACTGCATCACTGTTCAATGTTTCAATGTTTCAAGAAAACATTAAGGTCTACCCAAACAAACCATACAAATGTTTTGCAATTCACATTTATTCTATTTTAGAGGACAGAAGTGTTTTTCAATAAATTTGTCAATAAAGGACAATGAGGACTGAGGTGATATGAGAAGGAAGTGTCCGAAAACAACATCACTGCTCATGTAGTTTTATTGTTACTGTGTGTTAAAGGCTTTTAAAAAATGTCAACATTCTTATGCCTTAGGAAAGCTGGGCTTTGGCAAGTTGGACAATTATACAATGACACATAATGTCGTCCTGTAAAATCACCATATTCCACTGATCGTTGATTGATGATGATTAATGGACAGCATACTACACCGAAATATGTAAAATAACACTACAAATTATATATATATAGCCGAGCATTACACCAAACTTCACACTAGATGGCAGTGAACAAACACTGCAGTAAAAACACAGGGGTTTGGGAGAGACCCGGCGGTACCAGACCAAAGTGTCCACTAGATGTCAGCAGACAGACCGCAAACAACACAGAACATTCAAATACTTATTTCTTCATCTAGTAACGATGGTCCCAAACTGTAGCTCCACCAGTGTTTTAAATAGAATGTGCCAAAACATTCTGCAACTTAATAAATACAAAACTAAAATAATTGTCAATGACAACAGTCCAAAGTTTAGTAATTACCTTAACAGAATGTACCGTAAAAGCCAAGTAAAAAATATTGGAGTATTTAGAGATTAATATCTGACTGTCAATAGCCACATAAAATTAATAACAAATTCAGCCTATCGTCACCTAAAAAACATAACATTTGTAGGCAAGATCTAGAAAAACGTCTCCATGCTTTTATTTCCGGAAGGTGGTTTTCAGAAAAAACTAGTTAATTCCCCTCAATTACACCAACACAAGAACAAGCGGATCAAGAGTCTCCATGGTTCTGTTCAGAAGGGCGTAAAAACATACAAAATATATGAAGACTCCACGGAACAGGTGGGTTGTAATGGGGGCTGGATGTGGTGGCAAGTCCGTGAGGGCCCCAGACAAGCTGTGTTAATCACAGCGTGACCCCTGTAGCCGCGAGGCCCCCCTCGCTCCTTCGAAAATGTTAATGAGTGCCCGAGGTGGCATGAAGGAATGAGTAATCAGAACTAACAGGGCATTCCCCGCAGTGCCAAGGGGCTGCGCCGCCAGGAAAGGTTACACTTCAGTTCAATGAGGACTTTAGGCCACCACCGGCTACGACTAATGTTGTTGAATGTTGTTTTTTTAAGTCAACAAAGCTCCGGCAGAACTCCTGGGAGCGCCAACGTTCACATAACATTCCCATGATCATACCGTGGCCCGCTCAACGTGACCAAACACTTACTATAGTAGAATGCACTACTTCTGGTGTGTTTGACTTCATTAATACACAACAGTTTGTACCGTATGAACGGCACTTAAAACCGTCAACACACTTTTTGGAACTTGCAGCCGCTTCGTCCCTCTGGCTGGCTGCTTCTTCTGGAAACATGCCTGGGGAGGGGGCGATGGAGACTAGAGGTGAGGACAGGCACAGCGAGGTAGCCCTTCCAATTAACATTTGAGTCAGTTTATGTTATTAGCGTGTCGTCGTAGCGCATTAGGATCACACATAGTGCCAGAGCCGACGGGGGAAACCTCAGATGACACAGCACCACCGGGCCAAGCTGAGGAGTACCTCCAACCTCCATCTGTAACACCTACTGAGCCTCTAACATCACGTCCAAAGTGAACCAACAGACACTCACCCTACTATTACTGATACTTTGGCAGGGCCATCCTAGTAATTCAGTCAGGGCCCAGACAGAAATACTGACTGAATTACACGACGGACTGAACAGGCCAAATGAGGAGGCGTAATAATATTGCTAAGGTTTTGATTTGGAACATCTGAAATGTAACAAACTGCTGTTACCGGCGTAACGGACTTCTGTCATCTCTCGTCAACCACATGTCACAACTGTGCAGACTTCAAACAGACGATGAGCATGATTTGGTTTCAGCGTTGCCGTTGTGTCAAACCTTCTTCTGACCTTAACCACATCTTCTACACAGTTAGTGGCCCTCACTACACACACGCACGCACCCCATCTCTCACGTTCATCCTCATCAACCAATCACATCCATGTGCTCGTCTGATGTGTAGGACGATCCAAGAACGAGAAAACCTATATAATGGTGACACCGTAACGTGAGAACCTCATCCGTATTGTGTTATAAACGTTGACCCCACGGCCGACTTCGTTTCCTCCTGTCGTTTTCCCTCGTTCTAGGTTGTTATTATTGCACAAGTTACTTTCGGTCAACCAGACTACTTGCAGCTGAGTATTGAAGCAGGATACGGCCGCGATTCGTTTCAGTCAGAAGGTAAAGCCAAGGAAGATGCCGTGCTCTCCACTACAGGTGCTGCTGGTGGCTCTGTTGGTTACGGTGTGGCCGGCCAGAGTCGACGCCGCTCCGCACAGTGACCTGCTAACTGAAGTCCTCGGAAGAGACTCAACCGAGGGCAACGCGGTGAGTGGTGGACCTCCGTGGAGGTGAAATAACATTGGTTTATTTTTGGCAGACGTCCTTAAAGGGCAAGGTGTCAGCTATAGATTGGTCGACCATTAAGATAGCTAGACATTGTGTTTAATTCTGGAGGCCGGGGCAAGGATCACATCACAATGTGTCGCTTAACAGTCGACGACAGTCAGAAGGTCAACCAGAACAGCACAAGCACATGTTAACGTTGTGAATATGGGTATTGGGAATACAATTGTATTCATTCTACAAATACATTGTGAGGATCATCTTCAAAAAGGGATGAGTTTCCGGATTAAAAAGACATAGGCGGTTCTTTCCCATTTATAGGTGAACAATTAAGGTGTCTCCCGTTATTTAACTTTGTGCCGTCGTTCTCTATAGGACCTCTCTCGTATGCTCCTCCTGCTGAAGATGTCAGAGCTGATGAACTCGGCCACGGGGCAGAACGAGGTACTACCTGACCTGGAGGAGGATCTTGGCATCAGGGAGGAGGTGGTGCGCCAGTTACCCCTTACCCACAGGGAACGGAAGGCCGGATGCCGAAACTTCTTCTGGAAGACCTTCACATCGTGTTAGCGCGCCTCCTCACTAGCATCAACAGAACTCCTCTGTGTCCGGGGTTGTGAGACCCGCAGTGTTTCTTGACAAAATCCCACATGTAAACGCTAGCTATCGCAGTGCTTATTATCAATTAAAGACCTGGAATGTTAACAGACCATAAATGCCTGATCCTTTAAATGTATATTGAAGTTTAAGCATAATAATTAAATATATTCCATTTAAATTTAAAGGGAACGAAAGATTATTTGCAAACACCAACGCTGCAGACATTTGGTAACACAGGCTTAAAAAATAATAATTCATTACGGTAATTTGCAAAGCGTGTTTTTATTGCTGTGGGCTACACAGACAGACACATGGAGTAGTTTGCTGGAAAAAGGGATGGTTTATTGAATCTGTCCTATTCCTACTACGTACGTCATTAGAGGGGGGAGGAGCTCAAACTGAACCAACCATCTGCTCAGTATAAATGTATTCTCTGTCAGTTCACCTCACAAGGACAGAGCATCAGTATGTGGCACAAAAGCCCTGGAAACAAAGGTTTACATGTGGCAACTTAGCAAACATTTCTGTTGGCCATAAAGACCACACATCTGAAAGGCTAAGCC